>VZRU01005237.1:0-32112 GCA_013398155.1 Pedionomus torquatus | reverse complement strand
CCCTTCCAACTTTAACCATTCTATGATTCATATATTCATCTACAATTAAAGTTGAAAGCAGCTTTGCATAATATATTGGAATAAGATCTCAATTTCTGAATCTTCTATGAGTAAGGTAAACTACATCTATTTTTATACCTAGATTTCATTTTCTGTTTCCCAGAAAATATTACACACTGTTCAATATATATGAACTTTGTTGATGCCTTTCAAACGTCATGCTTTTTCTCAGTTGGCTGGCACAAACAACTCTACATAGGCAGGGGAATGGAGCAAAAAATTTCTGTACACCTTACCACAGAAAGCATGGTTAATGATGCTTTGATTACTATGTATTCAGAGATAAATTTCTCCACCATTTCATAGGCAAACCAATAATTACACATCCCAAGAGAATAATGAGGGAGTTTAGAGCTGTTTGCACGTATAAGTATACAAACCTGAAATAGTAAGTAATGGATAGAGAAAGCTTAAGAAGATGTACCGTTTCAGTCTGCTTGTTATATCAGCTGAGCAGATGGCTCTAGTGAGCCACTTACATGTAAAATAGCAGTTCCCCTTTCTTCTGTAGGCCTTTGGAGCTTTTCTTTCATACTTAACATATTTGCTGAATGCTATACACAGGTCTTGAAGAAAGTATTAAACTTAACAAGTGTATGCAAAACTATTTGATAAAAGAAAAAATACACCTGCATAAATACAGGTTATCTAGGATGATAACAAAAGACAACAGAATACTGTTGTCTATGGACTATGTGCAATGCACGGACAGAGTTAGGTATGTGTTTGACAATGGGATCTAGTACAGACTGCCTGGGAGAACCTAAGCTGAAAGCTGCCTGTGTGCCTGCACTGGGAGGACAGGCGGCATCCTGAAACCCTGTCTTGTCAAGAACCTTGCTGTATGCTGCAGGCAGGTATCTCCAAACACTTGGGATCCGCATTCTCTGTGGAGAGCAGGCACTTTGAGCGGTTCTTTGGAGGGAAGAGTAAAGCTCATTTTAAAAATAAACAGAGGATGCCCAACAGTTACAGAATGGCAACTGGCATAGCAGTCATTATGTAGGAGGGACTCATGGGTTCAGTTTTCTTTTCACTCTAGGGACTGCCTTAAACCCTAGAGAAAATGTTTTGGTGGGTGTTTCCTGTAGCAGCTGTGCCACTGTGTAGCTGGGACTTCAAGATGCATTGTGCAAGGGGAGGGAATGTCGTCCCAGAGGGCTGTGCACAAGTGTTGAAAAGGAAGGAGTACTGTTCTCTGCTCCTTGCGTTGTCTGTACAGATTATTATACAGCCTGAGGATTAAACATCAAACTAGTCATTACAGCAGTCTGGAATTTTCCTAGGTTAGTGCCCTGACTGCTATGTTACAGCTTGAGGTGTTTTTACTGATCTTGGGAATCGTGTTACTTTTTGCTGAAATAGCATGCTTTATGGGGAAGGTAACTGGTACCTATTCCAGACCCAAAAAGTCATAGTGGGTGGGAACGTTTTTTGGTTCCATTAAAGTAACTTCAACTAGCATGATGCATCTTCATATTCTGAAGTATTTTCTTTTGACCATTTAAGGATGAAACTGATGTTTCTTGTCTGATGCACCCTCCCTACAATTCCAATTTCTGGCCTATGAAGTGTGTGAGCCATAGCACTGACAGCACGATTTGGGAAAAAGGTAAGCATATGTGTTGTTGAGTGTATCAAAACAGAATCCAGTTTATTCTTGTGGAAATGAGCTGGTTAATTTGTGGTTGTTAGTATACCAATATTTTCATACCATATCTGCTGCGGAGTACCATCTCCTGTGTTGGGCAATTTAATGTTCATTTGTATCAGGTGAAAGTCAAGCACAGAAACTGAGAGCAGGGAGCACATCTGTTGAATAGAAAGTTGCTATTTTTACATTTTCCAAAGTAGAACTATGCTTTATAATACTAATGTCCCCTCTTCTCTCCCCATCACATTTGTAAAGATAATAGAAAACTGCACTGCCAAACAGTAAAGAAGGTGGAATGCTCTAGAGTTTCAGTCTCATTCAGTTAGATTGATTTTACCATAACTCTCTTCAAAAATAAGAAGCACTTGTGATAGCTGAGTGCATTGAAGCCTAATGGATTTAATTTATGTGGAGCTGGGCTGTAACAATACTCTGTGAGCCATTACAGCTGTGCCTCTCAACTGAATGGCTTTGTGCAAGCCCCTAGTTAGTGATTAAGCTCCACAAAGTAGCTTAACCTGGAGAAATTCACAGTGTTTTATGAACACCGTCTGTGCTAAATGGCAGCAACTCCTCTTTGGAGGCAAATCCATTTGCCCACAAAGTCCATTCACTGAAAGGTCTGTTAATATGCAAAAAAATATGCATGATGAAGTATAGTTGCATCTGATAGACCACCATCAGGTGCCAATTGCCGTTTCACTAGGCTGTGGATGTTTTGCTTGTCAAATTAATTTTTTGCTGTACTGAAAAAATGGGCTAATATGGGCTTGTCCCATAAGGTTTGATGGTGATGCTCTGACCCAAATAGTTTTTCCTTTAAAGGAAAACATTGCATCAAATGAAGGACTAACAAAGGGAAGAGGGTGATTTGTACGGCCTCATTTGGGCAGGGTTTGCCTGGTGGAGGTCGTAGAAGATTCCAGTGGTAAAAATAAATACATTTAGAATAGATCTGTTGTAGAGAAATCAGGTGACTTTGCAAGGGTTTTGTATTTTAAGGTGGCATATCAGACTTTCTCCTCTGCACTGTTTGTGATCCCTTCTTCAGATCTATAGGTTTGGGGTTTTTTGCATTTTTATCTGTTGTGTTGCCTGTACCTTCACTGAAGCCGTGGCTGGAGATGAAGTAGGCGTTGTTGGAAGCTTATGAGTACACTTGACATGACACTTTTGAAGCCTTGCACAGTTTAGCATGTTTGTATGGATGGATCACCACTGGTACAGTGTTGCTTAGTATAAGAACAGGCTGTATGGGGCCCTACAAAAAAGGGAATTCATAAGACAAAGTAAAGAGCTTAGAAGAAGAGCAGTTGTCTGTTTGTTTTTGGCAAGTCATGTAATATCATGCATAGCTATGGAGAGCCTGACATGATGTGGCAAGGTATGTATGTGACCTGAGAAAAAACTTGGAGAAAAATTAGGACTCCTTCTATCTTATATTTGTTACAGCTACAAAAAATTGTAGGCTCTCCAATCTTAAAATTTAATTGGGTAGTGATTAAGAATGAGACACAGTTTGTTAAAACGATACCCGAGGTATATATCAGGTATTGCCTGAATTTATTCTCGCTCCTTTCTGTTTCCCTGGTTGTTGTGCTGGAGCTTGCTGTTTGTCATCCCTTCATCTGTCTGATGCTAGGGATTCTATGAAAATATCCCTTAGGATATGCTAAGAAAAATGGACCTGATGTAAATAACTGTCTTAGAAATGGCAGAGTATATTTGTTTTGATTGCCTGTGATTATTTCCAACATTTTGTTTTCTAATTTCAACATGGTGAATAAACTTTTTTCCTGTCTTGTAATATATATATCAGAATATAATATAAGAAATCCTGAAGCAGAGCTTCTTTTAGTTTCCTGTTTCCTTAATAAGGCAGCATAACCTAGTCACGTCCCCAGGGAGGTTGCCCTTGGGGACTTGGTGGGCTTGAGGAAGGAAAGCTGTACAGGGTAGAGTCTCTTGAGTGACAGACGGAATGAAAATTGTCAGAGTTGGAAGGGACCTCTAGAGATCATCTAGTCCAACTCCCCTGCTAAAGCAGGATTGCCTAGAGCACATCACTGTTCCTGTGTTCTAGCTTGTGACCATTGCCCATCGTCCTGTCACTGGGAACCACTGAGAAAAGTCTGGCTCCATCCTCCTTGAACCTGCCCTTTAGATACTTGTAAACATTAATAAGGTCTCCCCTCAGCCTTCTCTTCTCAAGGCTAAAGAGTCCCAGCTCTCTAAGCCTTTCCTCATATGGGAGATGATCCAGTCCCTTAATCATACATGCCTCCTATGCTAGGCAGGACATGGGAGGAGCAGCCATGCTCTGGCTGGAGGTGAGAGAAAGCAAGCAAGCAAGCAAGCAAGCTATCAGGGATGGATGAGTCTGTGTTGCTGTCCCTGCAGAGTCCAGTAGTCTTCCCAGTTAAAACTTACAGAACAGTAATGTAACTCTTGGAGGAAAAAATACTACTGTTTGCCTGTGGAATGCCTTCTCTTTTCTGCTCTTTAAAGCCTGTGGGACATGTGTCATGGGATTTATAGGCACTGGATATTCTAAATGGCAGGGACTAGCATGATGTTAATGCATACCTTTTCTTCCTGATCAATTACTGTGTTTAGAGACAGCTGTTTTTTTCAGTACTAAAGTGGCTGAAATTATCTATTTATAGATTTCCGAAAAGCAGTAAGGGAACTTGCAGTTTTTGTGACATAACATGTAAAAATGTAGAAAGATGATAAGTGCTCATAAGTCATTTCAGTATGAGATAAGCTGATTTCATAGGTAGTTAGAGAATTGCATTGTTGTTTAAGGATCTTAATTGAGAATCAAAGATCACACAGTTTTTGTTAGGACTAGGAACTAATTAAAAGAATGATCAGTCTCTGACAGCTACGTTGATAGAGACTTTAGAGTAATGGAATGCTATTTATTCTGAAACTTTGCAGTATCACTTAGACATTCTCAAATATGGATAACATTACTTGGATTTACTTTACAGGTCATGTGTGATGCAAAATTTAGCTGAAGTGTGCTGTCAGGTGGTTAGATAAACAAATTTATTTCCCATTAGCAGTAATTTCGAAGAAACTTTTCAAAACCAAAAAGTGTTTGACCAACTACTGTAGGTTCCCTCCAAAAATTGATAAATAGGTTAGAACTACAGTTCTGTGCCATTTAGAGGCCCAAGGAAAATAGCTTCATACTAGTATGTTACAGCTAAATAGAATATTCGTTAGGGCAACCTTGATATCTGAGCAACAAGAGTTTATCTGTTTTATAATACTTTTAAATTTTGTAAACATAGTCCTTTAAAGAGGAAATTACAGCCTTCTCCACAATCAAAATGGAATTATTGAAATAGGAGGTTGGCCATAATTTCAGTCAGGATAAGACCTAAAATATACTTACGTGGTTCTTACTGTAACATATGACCATGGGAAGGCCTTGGAACATGACTTTTCTAAGTTGGTCACTGAGCTGGATAATATTTCATCTAACCACAAGCCACATCTATCCCTGTCAACTTAATGAGAGAATACACATTTAAGGAAACAAAAGGAAATAGCTCTCCTTTGGGACCCAGCAGTGCTAAGTTGTCCCTAAGTGTTTTTAGTACATCTGTTTAAGGTTCATTCTCTGTTTTTAAAAAAATGTCTCTAAAATTCCTAATAAGAAAAGTCTTGCTTGGAGGAAGGAATAAATCCCAATTTTCACAATTTGTATCACTTCATGTAAAATAAATCAGTCATTAGTTTCATGATTCATGCTTAATTGCAAGAGATGAAAATAGCTTCCAAACATGACCTAAAATGTCCTAGAAGACATGCTCAGGAATTCTGTTATAGTACTGTCTTATTGAGCTGAAAAATACTAACACCAGTGAAATTTACACTACTCCATTGTTTTGACTCTTTCACTTCTTATCTGAATGGCAAAGTAAAAGCCTCTAAATATGCAATACTATTTTCAAATCGTGCTGAAGGAACCAGGGGCTCAGTGTATTTTCCCTAAGGCTGGGTTCTGGGCTTCCAGCGGTCAATGCTCTTTTGTGCTGTATCCACGACACTGTTTATGAGGTATTTGGAGTGATTTATGAGTGTTGTTTTAGAAAACAGATCCTCTGGTAGCCTGTATGTTTACAAGACACTTACTAATGTGCTGAAATGTAGATGGTGAGCTCTCATCATTGCTGGTATTTTGAAACTTTCAAAGAAGAGCATGTTGAAGGATAGAGGAGTCACATGTGTTGGTGGTAAGGGAATCGTGGAAGGGAAGCAGCTGCAGAGAGATTCAAGAGTATTCCAGGAGTTACAATGGCAAACAACTGCTGTGAGTGTTTTATTTTGAAGTAAAAATTGTGATGAGGGAACTTGGCTGAATTCCAGTCCTATAGTAATAGCTGCAAGTGTCTAAATTGTTGTGAAATTACTTTAATCTTTGACATTGTTTTCCATTTCTAAAGTGCTAATGTACAGTGAAGTACAACAACAGTAAGAATTTACAGGCAAAATCAGCGGCAACTAGTACCCTGGAGAGGTACAAATAACACAGCATTGCTCGTTTCCACTCTCAGACATCCATACATGCAGCTAGCACACATGTACACACATACATTCATACACATTTCCCCTGCCCACCCCCATATTTTTACATTCTTTCTATATACATATGCATTTGGCTGTTCCACAGCACTTCCACAACAGCTAAATAATTAGATGCGTGCTTCCCTGGGTTTATGTGGTTCCTTCCCTGCATTCTGGTCCTGCTTCAGTAGCCTTTCTGGCAATTGATTTGGAATACTGTTAGCCCCTACACTTTGCTGCTCTTGTGAAATATATCTGCCTGTTCCTTACTGGCTTCCTTATAGTGCTATATTGAGAAACTGCAAAGGTCCATTTCTTCACCTGGGCTAAACATCAATTCGGTTAGTGTACAACAGGAGGAGACCGTTCAGAATCTGTTCATTCCAGCATCATGTTTGCTCTACAGTCAGTTTTGCCATTCATTGTATCACAGATGGTCTCGTGGTCCTCATTGCTGGAAGCTTGGCTGCCAGCAGGAACATGTCCATTGCGCTCTGTTAAGAGACTGAAGGTAAAGAACTGGTATGGGTCCTTTTGCCTGCTGCCTTCCTGTAAAGGGCTCAGGAAGGAGCTGGAGTTTTTCCATTCTTGTAATGTGCACATCTCCATATGTGGATGAGTGATTTTGCTCAGGTAGCCAGGGCTGGGAGATGCTGAAGATAATGTCCTTTGACTGCCACTCAGGAAACTCCCACTGTCTTCCAGAGAGTCCTTCCTAGGGTGTTCAAAGGAGCACCGATTCCAGTTTCTGTAGCTGTAGGCCCACCAGCCCAACTGCTTTCGACGGTGGCACTGACATTTTAGAATCTGTATAAAAGCCCTCTTGAACTCTTTGCTTGAGCAAGGATAGATGATTGGATTCAAGCAACTGTTAAAGTAGCCAAGCCAAAAAATCACCTTGAAGATCGTTTCAGGGGGCTTCAGAGCTGAAAACAGAGATCCTGTCCAAATGAAACAAGCAGAGACAATATCTGAGATAACTGTTTTGCCTGCTGTTAGGAAGCATAAATGTCCCATTAGATCACTGGTAGAATTTGTTTATTAAAAATCTTAAATTCATATTGTTTTCATTTTTGGCCTTTTGGTAATAAAATGTTATTTTTATTATTTTTAAAGCTAGTAAGGAAATGCTTTCCACCATCTGAAAGTTAAAGGATCACATAATTAATGGAGATTTAAAAAATAAAAACTAGTCCTTTTGCTTATATGTACACATCTGTTGCACTAACATCTGTTGATCCCAATGAAAGATCAAACTTCCATTGTCCAAGCTGCTGCACAATGAACACAGGGAATAAGGTTGTGCCTTCATCAAATAACTTTCAAATTTCATTTTTGTGGAAAAAGATCTAACTGTTCCCAGGCTTCTCAGAATGAGTGTGTCCAGACAAACTTTGCAACTTCTAATACATTCTCTGGCAGCTCATAAACATCACCCCATTTATCTAGATTATTATGATAGTACAAACCTCCTGAAACCTGAAGTTAATTGTGGTACTTCCCATATCTCAGACATTCATAAAAATGGTGGAACCCAAACAAAGAGGTTATTTTATGAATACTTTCTCTTCCCTTCACAACCACATAATTTCCCTAAAGAGGCTGTCCAAATGAAAAACTCCTACTGGGAAATCCATTTAATGTACTTTCAGTATTAAAACATGCAATTGATCAGCTAAATTTAGCAAATGGGGCTTTATAAAAGAATGTTTGACATTTTTAAAGCAAAACAGGCATTCAACAGTTATCCAGCTGAGAAAACACCTTGTGTCTAGCTCAAGTAATCAAAGAGGGAGGATTCAGGAGATAATTCTTATGTCAAGAACTGGAGTTAGATTTGAAGAGATTTTCAAACGGAAGGTGACACTCTAGCCTGAATGTCACATCTCTGAGAAGAGTGACTTTTTACATTGGAGCAGTTTCAGATTCCCAAGGCTGTGAAAGCAGCTGAGTCAGCTGTGACTGTCAGGATGCCTTAGTGGGGAGGGATATGATTCTAGGCATATTTCCCATCCCATAGCAATGTAGAGGCCATGGCTTGGGCCTCAAAACTATGCAAAAGCACTTCCTAGCTTCTTGGGTAAATAGCTCTTACATGCCATAGCAGATACTGCTGTTTATCTAGATGACAGTGCTGGCCTGGTGCTGACTATAGTGGTCTGAGTCTCCTCAGCTCACAAGAATGCCAAAGGTAAAAGTGTGTCATTCCTTACACATCAGCTGCCCTCCCGAGTGTGTCAACTAGTCCCTGAACTGGCTCAGAAAATAAGAAAATACAACTCTGAGATGGCATCAGTTACCTGAGAGACTCTTCCCCCTCCTTACCTGGGCAACAGGAGTCAGGAAAGGTCTTGTGAATCCAGAATAATAGATTTTTTTCCCTGGCAATGTTTTGGGATGTTGCCAGCTAGCACTAGCTGTACCTAGTGCCTTGGAGCTAAGCAACATGCTAGCTGTTACAGTGAAAATGGAGGTTTTAAATTGCAAGGTTCATTGTATTTCGTCCATGATTTCTGCACTTTACTGACTTTTACTTCATGTGCAAGACCCTTGTAAGTTGAACTCATGTCTCTTATTGCTTTGTTGCTGCTAATGATTTGAAGATTTTGACCAATTCTGTCCATCTGATTGGAGATCTTACATCTGTCTAACATCAGAGAAACTATGAATTGGATTTTATAAATTTCCCAACAGATAAATCAAATCGATGCGAATACTTAATACTGTGTCTTGGGAGTGTTTGATAAAAGATCTTTGTGGAAAGATTCAGTGGCAATTCATGTCATTCTGTGGAATAGGCCATTAAATAAGTGTCAAATTCTTACCAAGCTTTAAGAAAATTTGATCTAAGTTTAGAACTGCAGTCAAGATGAGGAAGATGCTCCACAATTTTCCACATGTGCAGTTGCAAACCTTTTCAGGATTCAGTTTGTAAATAATAATTGCTAATATTTTCCCTTCAATTTAGATAAAGAGGAAGCTTTGTGACTTTACAGAACAAGTACAAAGCATGATTGTGTACAACGAACTGTTTTGAGCTCATACTGATAAATTTTTAAAATTTATTTCTGGAACTCCTGTAAAATACAAGTGATTAAAATACAGTAAACCTTGTCAAGTGGCCTAAAAGCACCCATTTTTTCTTATGTGTGAATGTTGAATGAACAGTGGTGAATTTTTCCAGATCATTTAAGTTTGCCTCTCATGCTATAACAATTATATATATATAACAATTGAAAATTTAACTTTGGTACGTTTCAATATGGACAGAGAAACTTTATGGTATATTTTTCAATAAAATAAAAATCTAAGGAAGTTTACTGACAAATTTTGTGAAATTATCTAAGGACAAATAAACTGTCACTGGGAATAGAGAAGAAAACCAGGATAAAAAGAAATAACCAGGATGCAGATAAACTAGTTGCACTTGTATAATCTATATTGCACATGAACCAACTATAAGTACATACAATAAAGACTAAGAGATGAAATAGGGAAAAAGGTGAAGACCTGAGTTGTGAAAAATGGCTAATCTTTGCAAAGTGCTGCAAGAAGTATGTGCTACTTAAAAAAGGTAAAGAGCTTCTGTGTATCTTTCGTGGTCATCTATTTTTCAAATGCCATTTGAAAAAAATGACAGCAGACCATTTTCAGCAGCTGCAGCAAACATTTTCAAAGATCTTTTATATTAAAGGGCAGTGACAGAAAACCAGAATTTTTTACTAGCAACACTGATTGACAGAGGCACCTTGTGTTCAGGACTGATTCTAGAAAAATCACTAAGCCCCAGTAAATCATTTAAAAGCTATCACGACCCTAGCTGAGTCATTAACAGAAAATCTGGAAATACATCAGTTTGGAAAGCTATAAAGAAATTAAAACTAAGAAATTAGGGAATAACTGTCAAGGACTTAATCAAAACACTGATTGTTAAATACTGCTTCATTCTCCACTGTTTCCTGTTTCTGCAAACAGCACAATGGAAGTGTTGGTTGACTCTCAAATTATACACAAACTAGTAGATTAAGTTTTTACAATAAAGCAAGGAAATATTCTTTTCTAAACAAGGAATATTAATTTGATAAATAAGCCATTGATTTATAGACTAGTGTTCATTGCTCTTATTTCAGATGTATTGGAACTGGATAGAATTCTTGTGATCTCCTCTACCCTTCCTAATATATATATATATATATATGCAACCGCTCTGAAGGGAGATGGACTTCATCAATAAATTTCTGCCTATATAGACAGAAAATAGTGAATTGTCTTCACTATTACTTGCTATTTGTTTTCCAAAATCAAATGGTAGAATGATATTCCAAGAAGGCCCTAACATTGAAAGAGGTCACTGCAGTCCCGGTGAGAATAAGTTCATACACAGGAGTATGACTCATTTGCTCTCTGATAGCACTTCTCATCTGTCAGTCATCCTGACTTCGTGCCATCCTTCTGATTTTACCAGGAGGCAATATGAGCTGGGGGAAGGTAAAAGCAATCAGCTGAAGGTCATGCGCTAAATTATTTTCCACCAGTAAGAAAGTTTCTGTTTTGCCATGAAGAGAATCATGACACCTGGCATGACTCTTAATCACTAGAACTCACAGTGGGTAGTACAGCATATTCAAGTACTGTGTTTGGTGGGTCCTGCTGCCTTTTCCACCACCCAAGAAAAAGCAGAATTCAAGAATATTTCTTGAGATTAAGAGAAACTGTTTAACATGTGACCAGATACATTCCTCATCCTGCAGATACTATATAGCAGCCTTCCAGTATTTGAAGGAAGCCTACAGGAGAGCTGGAGAGGGACTCTTTGTCAGGGAGTGTAGTGATAGGACAAGGGGCAATGGTTTTAAATTGAAAGGGGGGAGATGTAGATTAGATATTAGAAAGAAATTCTTTCCTGTGAGGGTGGTGAGGCACTGGAACAGGTTGCCCAGAGAAACTGTGGATGCCTCATCCCTGGAGGTGTTCAAGGCCAGGCTTGATGGGTCTTTGAGCAACCTGGTCTAGTGGGAAATGTCCCTGCCCATGGCAGGGGGGTTGGAACTCAATGTTCTTTGAGGTCCTTTCCAACTCTGACCATTCTATCATTCTACATTATTGTAGCAAAACTACCCATGATGGGACTCATGGCTAATGAAGGGATCCTCCAGCACCAAAAGCTGGAAATGCTCTGAAATGTAGTATTTTTGTAAGACAACTTTCATCATAGTGAAGGAAAAAGGACTGAGGAGAGACATGACAATCCATCTTTAAAAATGTCCCCTCAAAGGACAAGGAAATTAAATTGTTTTCCGTGTCCACAGTGGCAAATATATGAAGCACAGTGATTTGAATTGCAGTAAGACAAACTGAGATTATGGAATAGCAAACACTTTCTGACTTCCAAGTAGGAAAATTCTGGAACAGACTGCCTAAGAAGGGTGTGAAAAGCCCAGCCCTGGAGACTCTTAAAAATAGAGTAGACACACTTCTATTGATTTATGTATAGCTAATCCAGCCTTTGATTTGGAGAATGCCACAAATGACCTCTTCATATCCCTTCTAGTCCTACTTTTCTGATTAACTCTGCAGAATATAATTATGTTCATAAGGAAAACTTTATGGCTTAAAGTTTGGCCCTCCAGCAGAGTTTTACATTTGCAGTACTGGAATCCCACTGACACTGTAGTCTTAGATCCCCTTGGTAAATATATCCATTATTTAGGTTGAGGATTAACTGTTAGGAAAATGGAATGTCCGAGACAGATACTTATTTGGGCACTTATTTTCCCCTCTTTGGGGCTTTGGAAAGTTTCTGACTTTTTGTGTTCAGTCCTTCCTTCTTCACTGTGTGGAATCCCAGCCTGAGTTTTCTACAGAGAAGCAAGCTGTTCCTTAGTACCCAGAAGGTGGTTTAGATAGATGTTTCTACACATGACAGGTACTTCTAAATATAGTTTAATTTGGTGACTGTTATGCAAACCTGCTCTGCCTCTCACCATATAAAGATATGCAAAATATTTTGACTAGCTTGTATATTTTTAACATTACCCTTCTCACTACCTTGTTCTTGAAATTAACAACAATGCCTTTTATTTAGCTGCACACATGCTTTACCTCATAATTAACCTGTCAGGGCAAACAACTGTGGGCTATTTTGGTACCTTGATAAAATGATAAAGCTAAGCCTGCTAGACATAGTCTCTAAACATCAGACTAAAATTTCTTCCTCTAATCTCCAACTACTTTTCCATCGCAGTCTGATAAAGAGGTTAGGTATTTCCCCGTACTGATTTAGATTGCTTTTCAAAATGGCTGGAAAACTTGGTGTATGATTATCTCCTCAGTAATTTATTTATGATGGAGGTAGCCAAACTGACTGCCCTACTCAAACTGATCTCCTGACGTTTCATGTTTAACAGCTTCATTCTACGTGAATATGTATTTTCTATTTTATTTTTCTGCACTAAACCCTGTGATTTATTAAACATAGCACCGCAATCTTACTTCTAATTGCACTGTTGACACCAATGAAGGTTTTGCAAAGTCTGGGTCCAGCATAAATGGAGAACAGGAAATATTTCAGAAACTCAATCAGCTTTATCAGTTTTGATTGTTTTTTGACCATTAGTTTAGCCAGCTGTGCTCACCAGACCTGATAGAGCTATTCAGTTTGGAAATACGCTGCACAACAGCAAATTGCATGAAAAGGAACTAAGAAATATTTTATTTAGTAAAAGCTAATTTCATTTAAGGTCTGACTGGTTCTTTATAATGAATGCTTTATTACACAGAAAGCAAGTAAAGCACTCTTTCTGCCATATTAATTGTCTTCATATATTCTGCAGAATATCTGGCCAGAACTGAGACATTAAAATTCAGAGTCCATTGGAGTCAGTGGGAATCTTTGGGAGCCTTTGTAAAAGCTCATAAGGACGTCAGTGGACTTTGGAAGAGTCCTTAAAATAGCAGGGTGAGCAGCAGGAAAATCTGCTGAATTGACTTAATGCAAACATTGTTAATTAAGGAAAACTCTTCACTGAAGCAGGTTTAGATGCAGCCCTCGGTGGAGGAGAAACACACACGCACGCACGCACACGTGCACACAGTCTACTCTCAAGTTCTTTCCTGCTCTGTTAATTTTCTTCCAACTGAAAATCTGCTTCTTTGCTACCTCTCACAACTGGCAGCTGTATTCGTACAGAAAGGAGGATGGGAAAGTTAAGATCTTCTATTTAAGGATCCTTAATGTAATCGTTGGCGAGCTTCTTGACAAAAGTATCATACACAGGACATGTTTGACATGTTTGAGTTTTCACTTCCACCGTATGGAATAAAGAACTTAGCATCAAAATTAGACCTGCCAATGCAACCAACCAACCAGACAAAACCCCCTTAAACTGCTTCCAACAGAAGGGAGAAAACTTGTTACTCAAATTGTGTACATATGCAAGGTGATTAGATATTGCAGTGATTAGCTGGAGCTTAAATCTGGAAAACAACATGTAAGATAAAGTTTATGAGCTAAAACTTTTGAAACTACCTTTGGGATCTTTGTGCCATTCTACTCTGTGTGCTACTTGCAGCCATGCAGGGGCATAACTACTATGTATAAGTGACCACCAGTAGTTTGTGATGAGAGTAATTTGTGAAATATCACTGGGTTCCACCGTGTGATTCTATTTCCTCCCTTCATCCTTCATTGCAAGGAATATATATATACTTGTATGTGATGTGACTGAAAGCCAAGAACTTAATAGAAATACAGAAGAGATGTTACAGGGTCTCTTATCCAGCCTCCTGCTCAAAGCAGAGTCAACATTGCATTAAGTCCTGTGAAACCTTCCCTTCTTCAGGCTGAAGAAACCCTGTTCCTTCATCCTCTCCTTACACAGTGTCCTCCAGCCTCATGATTGTTTGGTTGCCTCCATTGGACTCTGGTTTATCATTGTCTTTCCCTGTGTGCATGCATTACTACAGGCGTGGTCTAATGAGTGTTGAGTAAAAGGGCATAATCACTCCATCTACTGGCTCCACTTCTGTTATACACCTCAATATACTGCAGTTTGCATCTGATAGGGGCTTTTGGATAGTTTTACATCCTATGTTAATGTTAGTGTGCGTCATCTTCATGGGAGAGGTCATTCTGTGTGTGTTTTTTCAAGAATGCCAAGCATCTATTATTTGTACCCAGTGAGAGGAAAAGGTTAAACTATTAATGACATTTTTAGTCTGAAATTAGCCACATTTTTACTGTCTGCCTCCACTTTTAAAGACAGAGGCTTTTTCTTTTGCTATCCAGACATCTTCACTTTCCAGTTACTTTTCCTTTCTTCCTCTTAATTTTTAAGTATATATTTCTTCTCCCCTTATGTCTTATCCAGTTTATAACTCCAACTGCTAATCTCTTCCCTAAAACCTTTATGTTGTAATAATTGACTTTCTGTTAATTAAACATACATTATTAATAAGTTGCATATTTGATATTATCTAAATTACTCATAGAATCATAGTTACTCAGAGAATCATCACAATTACTGGTGAATCATAAGAATCATCATCATTTTATACTTAGATTGGATAATAGTTGGGTAGGAACACTGTGAATTTTTTTGGATTTAAGGAGAAAATATCTCTATGGATGAGTTTTGGGTTATCAGGTGCTATGTTTTCTGTGTGTTACAAAAAAATCACATTACAGAATCTTCTAAATCCGGTTTTGCTTAGATAAGAGCCAACCCAGGGTGAGTGTATGCTCCTGTTTACTGGAACAAATACAACATTTGTTTTTATTGAAACAAAATGGTCTGGAGTTAAGTACTTTGCTGTGTGTCAGTTGTAATTCCAGTAATAGCAAACTAGCTGCAATAAAATATGTTGTGAAATTATAATGGGGTAGAAGGAGATCTTCACTACACAGGTTTCTACCATTGTCTTAAGATTAAAGGAAAGCCATAAAGCTTGAAGCTACTTGTCTTTATTCGTAACAAGTAGAAAATGAAGCGGGGGTGTTCTGGAGAGAAAACAACCTTCCTCTTAGAATACCATAAAATAGAAATAGTTAGAGAATTGATTATATGTATTTGGAAGTTTTGTTACAGAGCCTGGTTAAATTGAAATAGCTACGGTAGCCTTGAAAGGCAAACATATCCTCCCTCTTTCAGAGGAAAGTGTTCCATTTTGGTGCAGACTGGAGTCATTCTGACTGGAGTTAAATCTGCATTTTTCAAAATTCCACACAAGAGAAAATTCCAATGTTTTAAAAATCATTGTGGTGATGAAAAATATTGCAAAATACAAAATGATAGCAAATGAGTTCTGAAACATGAAAAACAGGAAGTTTCAAGAGAATCAACCCCTATATCAGTCTGTCCTCAAGAAGACAACTTTTGCAAAAATTAGTATTGTTTTGCAAGAAATTTGTTTTATGATGGAACTCAGCCTTCCTACAAAAAGTGACTTGATCAAATTTGTAATGTGACCAGTGAGAGACTTTCCCAGAGCTAGGCAGTAGATGTTTGAAACTCTTTAAGGTCCCTTCCAACTATAACCATTCTATGATTCTGTGCCTGCTGGTGGCCTGGCTGCGAACCTCTGCTTCTTCTCTGCAGTTCAGGCTGCAATTCCTGCTGCGGCTGTAACTGCTGGTAGCTGCTAATGGCTGAGTTATGGCCACTTCCTAACGAACAGGGAAAGTTCAAATGCTACACATGCATAGCTAGTAAAATTCTCCCTATAAAAGTAATAAGCTGCCTCTGACCAGAGTTGTTACGAATAGGAGTTTAGAGAATGCAGAAAGGATATGTTTGGGTTTTATTTAAGATTTCTGTGGTCTTTTTTACCACATGCATAGCCAAATCAGCATGCCAAGGTTTTAAAGCTAATTGGATTTCTAAAACTCCTGATTTCTTTCCTTCCAGCATTCAGTGTTTGTTTACATTCCCCTGGACTTATTTAATATAGGAAAAAACCCCACAGTTTACAAACAGTTGAGAATGAAATGCAGTACGGTTATAAAATTAAGAGTTGATCAAGCTGGGAGGGACTGTAGGGCTTCTGGAGAAGAGGGTTAGGATAACAGTGAAAAAAGATCCTCAGAAATAGGAAAAGCATCCAAAATCAACAGAATAAAATTCAATAAAGAAAATGAAAGGAAAGATGGCTAAATTGCAACTACTACAAGCAAGTAATGATGGTCAACATTTGGTTGTGGGTTTTGAGCTTGTTATGTCTCTGTAGGATGCCTTGGGCTGTGTATCCCAGCTGTTCCTGGGCTGCCAGGCTGGGGGACGCCATGGGAATCCCCATAACCCTACAGTCACCAGAATGGTGCAAAGTTCCACTCCCGTGTTTGTGGGTAACTTGTGTGTGTATTTTGGAGGAGACCACTTTGCTGTTGAGGAGGGAGAAATATCAAATAAGGAGTAACTAACTGTACAATGATACTGTACAAGACGACGTGGGAGAAATAGAAATACAATTATAATGCTGTTGCAAGTACAGCAGTTCTCATTCTTCATTGTATTAATAGGTATGTTATATATATGTCTAAGGATTTAGGGCAGCTGTTAAGAAAAGTTTCCAGGTTGTGAAGAATTTGTCTTGTGAACTGACAGTTACCTATAGCAGTTGCAGGATTCTCTTTGCAGGAGACTTCTAGCCCTACAGAGAGCAAATGCTTGTGAGGGGTGATGCAGATACCATTCAATCAGTCCTCAGCCCTTGAATCTTTCATTTTCCTGTTTCCAGTTGAGTCAAGGAAGTCACACAGAGAAATCCCCCCTAACTGTCCTCACAGGGAAAAAGTGTTTATACTCATTCCTCTGTCCCATTGAAACATGGATGTCTGTTAGTAAATGTCTGCAAACCAATACGTTATTGGCATTAACTAAGGTCAGTAACTCCTATTAATCTAAGGCCTGGTCCTGTGTAGACAAGTTCTTCAGCAGGCAAATGAAAGTAGCAGACATACACAAATGCAGAATCTGACCATAAAGTTCTCCTATTCGTGAGTAAGAGCAAAACCTAACAAAAACATTTTCCTTGCTGTCTCACAGGCCGAGAAAGGTTATTGAGGTTATTTATAGAATCTCTCATATATATTTGTATATGAGAAAAGGCTATTTCTCATAGACTGAGAAAGGTTTTCTTATCCTAATTAAAGTTCACAATTTCTTGTCATCTGCATTATCTATTTATGATAAAGGGTGCCTCATATTTCAGGTGAACAAATCACTTCTATGAGACCTGCATGAACTTCACTCCCAATGGCTCAAATCTGAGACTCTTTTAAAAGCTCCAAAAATAGAGAATTATTTAGCATGACCAAAATAAAACCAGGACTTTACCTCCCTTGAAGCTTTGATGATGGAAGTTGTAGTACAGCTAGGGATCAGATGTTTTCACTAAAACCCAGACTTGCTACATCTTCTTATATTACAAGTAATTGTCAAGCAGGATAACTGTATTTACATTTTTAAAGGGACAGTGCCTACATGTTTAATCACAGAGTTACTAACAGTGGCACTCCTGGCATGGTAAGATTGTCTCTGATTGATAGGCAGAAGTTAAGAGATAATCCATCATTTCCAGAGATCCTGCTCTGGTCTGCAGCCCAGTTATTATTCCACAGTGTTATGCAAAAGGTAGTGTTGATGCTTAAAGCACTGAGAGTTGAAAATTGTTTTTAAAACCTTATGGTACAACAGACCATTTGCAAGTTGGTATTTGAAAGAGCTTTATCTGCCCAGCCCAGAAGGAAAAACAAAGATGAGAGCTGGAGTTTAAAAAATAACAATGAAAAAAAGCAACCGGTTTGGAAGTTTTTCATGCCTCATCCACAGTGGTCATGTTAGCAAAAATTCTGAGTGTATCTTAAGTACCAAAATATGGAGATACAAGATATTGAAAATACATGACATGGAAAAATTGCATCAGATGCTTACATTTTTGACACAAATCCTGCATATCCTTGTATATACTAGTCTACCACCTCTCAGTCCAGTTGTAAGCTATGATGACTTACACCATGAGAGAATTCACTTGTGTTTAAATTGCATTGCCCTCATATAAATATGATAAAATCAAGATCAATTTTAGTGACAATCTTTTTCAGTAGTCTAAAACTGACAGTAGATATGGACAGAAACATGATATTATTGTTACTATTATTTTGTCCAAAAGAGTTACAGACTTTTGCTGTTTTCTAGCTAGAAAGAATATGGGCCAAGTTTATGCTTGTTTTGCAAAGGATTAGCTGATTAAGGGAGCCTAGAAAAGACATTTTGTTTATTATACTTAAATATATTCAATTAATGTGGGTGCTTTGGTGTCTTTTTCTCTCCTTCTTGCTTCTGACTTACAGGTAAGGCAATCTGTCTTGGACATCGTAGGTGAATATTAGGACTCTGGCATGGAATTGAGTAACACAGCTACAAAGATATTGTATGAACTTCTATTATATTTTTTACTCTTTTGTTACTTACAGATTGATGGCTATTGCTTTTCAGTTTCTAGATATCGCTTAAAAGTCCATCAAAATAGCTTAAAATCTTGGAAGGAGGAGGACTTCAGTGAAGATACTAAAAAACTTTTCATTTTGTTCATGTCTGTATTACACAGACAGGTACATTGAAGAACATGCAGCTGAGATTCTGAGGTGTGGCCTCAATGCTTTAGGACCTTATGGCAGTGCTTTCATCATGACTACCAACCTGAGCAATAGCACATGGGTTTGCATCTGCCGTTGGCATTAGCACCTTGTGTCCACCACTTTGCTGGATGCTGAAAGCAGTGTTTCCTCTGAAATTACCGCTTTTCTCCTATCGAAGATTTCTATACTTTAGAGATTTCCTGTTGCTGCCCAGTGGCTCAGTCCTATTTTTTTTTTCCCTTGGAGCTTTCTGATCACATGAGATAGGAGTTGCTGCCATTCCAAGGCTGAATCATCAACATGAGTTGATTTCTTTTTATATTCTCTGTATTGCTTTACGTATTTGTTTTTGTAAGGCCGTACACCTTGATATTTCCCTTTGTTCCTCCAAGCTGCAAATCAAAAGCCTAGATAGGAAGTACCCCAGAATTTGCGCAGTTCCTTCTGCTTTGCTAACAAACAACTTTGTTCTAAAAAATATGTCTTTAAATAACTGACAATTGGCATCCTTTGCAAACCAAAAGGCTTAAACTAGGGTGTAAGGGAAGATATTTTAGTATCAAAATGAATCATCTGGAAATAATCTAGTCCTCCATGTCTGACAAAGCGTGCTGTACTGATCAAGAAATGCTGTTATGATGTTTAGTTTTACAGGAATTGGCTAGAAATTAGGAGGAGGAGGTTCCTGCTATCACCTGTGCAATTGAACATTGTACCAAAGATGCAAGTGGGCAGAGGGTCAGATTGCCACATATATCATTAATTTGTCAAAATTCTGTATAACTATTAACTTGAATGCATCAAATCTGGAGAGCTAGGCTAGTTAGAATGAGTAAGGTGGAGGGCAAGACCCAAATGAGACGAAAGACAAACCAGGCCTGAAGCCTTGCAGAAAGCCAGTAGCATTGACCGCACTGGACCTAATGCCTTGAAGCGTTTCCCATGGGAAACTAAGTGGCCTAATTTGGTATTCTTGGTGCAGAAATGCAGAGGTTGGCCTGATGTAACATAAATCTACATACTGTACTTGAATAACATTTTATTTTAAGAATATATTTAAGAATAATTTTGTATTGCCTGACCTGTAGCATGCAGAATATTTTTATGAGATTTTTTAAAATTATTCTATAGAGAGGTCTTAAAAGCCTAATACATAAAGATAGTCAAAACAGTTGTGTCTTCATTATGAGGCTCTTGGGACTTTATCCCACTGCTAGTTAAATTAGAATAATTTTGCTTCTGGCTTCAGTGGATAAGGTCACAGGTTTTGTGGGAGCAGAGGGAGTTCAGTTTGGAACTGGGAAGTCAGTAATTCTGTGCTGATATCCATCAGAGTTCAGCAATATACTTAGGTTAATGTTAATATGCTTTGGTTCGAGTACTGGAAGTGGTGTGTTTTCCCTTTGCAAGGCATGTGTGTCTGGGACGAGACTGGCAAGCCCACTCTGATACCTCAATTAACAGGAATGAGACTAAATTTTTACCTAGTAGCCAGAGGGAAACATATGATCCTTCATTTCTGGAGTCATTTTAAAAATAAAGGTATTTGAATAAAATTGGATTTTCCTTTGTTTAAGGGAGGGAGTTTTAGTGAGTGTTACCTTATTTCTGTGGGTCTTTAGCCTTTAGATAAAAATAATCTATTTTACTCAGCATTTTTCAGTGATGCATATTTAATATAGTCCTAATGCCTAAGAAAGGTTTTGTATGAGGGGGAAGAAAAGAAACATTAATTTTAAAGAAGGAAGATATTTACTCTTCAAAGCTGAGCCACTGAATTTATGGCACAAGAAGTTGTCTCAAAGACATATATATCTTCATTTTGGTTTTTTTGGAAGAAAAACAAATTTCTGAAATGATTCTCTTTGATACCAGCTTTGGTGTATCATCAGGTGCTAAACACTAAAAGCAGCATGGTTTAGTTCTACAAAAAGAGATTGTGGGTCATTCCTTGTGCTGAGCATTTCATGATGTTCAGTACATTATAGTGTCAGTGCTGTAATTCCTCTCTGTAGCTGTATACAGGGCTCTGTCAGAGAGCTTTCCTTGCAAAGCCCTTGGATTATTGCTTGAAAAACATCCCTGTAAGTGTTAATACTGTTTCTTTTCCTTTGTCATGGAATATTTATTCAAGCAATATCCCTGCTTTCAGCACCACATCAGTTTGTTATATATGTCTGCCAGCTGATACAATAATCCTTTGTTGGGGATATCAAAATGGATAGCTGCAGAATATATTGGAATGCCAGAGTAGAGGAATTGTAATTTTGTCTGAGAAAGTAGTAGGAGGGCTGAGAACACTTGTAACATGAAGGAAACTCGTGTACTTACAAGCAGGTTTTGTAAGAACGTGGTTTTGGGGTGTTGCAGAAATAACATTTACCAACTTGTCATATGTTTTGTGGTTGGATTCTCAGAAATACGGAGCTGCTCTGCTATTGCCATTCTGCAGAGTCATGGCATTACTGATCAAAACACAGAGCAAAAAAAATGGTAAAGATGCAGATGTGAGGGTCTGATTTGGGTTAATGGTGCAAATATAAAGTGTGAAAAATACAGGCTACAGGAGAAGCCTATCCTTCCAGTACCATGAAGGTAAATAGCTAGTCTGAACTCAGTAGCAGAAAGGGTATTGCAGTTTGCAGTCCTGCACTGGTGAGCGAGTGGGGTGTCATAAAAGCAGCCCAGGGCGACAATGGATAGTTTTGTAAATCGTTGGTACCTTTTGGGTTCTTCAGTTTGCCTATCACCGAAGTTGATCTCATATCATTGTGTGTTTTTGTTAAGGGTTTGTAATAGCATTTCAATTAATTTTGTGACTTCAAGACAAAAGTGTAAGATTTCTGGTATGAAAATGCAGCACACAGCAAGCTCTGTGAGGAGTCTTTCTTCACTGCTCTACTCTCCTCCAGTTAAGAATGGCTGCGTTATGCAGGTCAGGAATAGGTCTTTTCCCCACCTGTAGTAGTGAGCAATGCTTTTAGTCATGCCTAGCATCATTAATTAACTTTGCACTGATACACAGAGCTGAAAAGCGCAAGTTTCTGGAGTGTGCTGAATAAATTAAAAAAGGAGATCAGGGACAAGGAACCAAACCAGCCCTATTCCTTGTCAGCAAAACAAAGGAAAAGTACCTACTATTTAAATGCATTTGGATATTCTATTGGCTACTATATATACCTTTCCTCCCCTCCCTTTCAAAGATTAAAGGCTGACAGTTAGGAGTTGGGCCCCCGAAAGGATTTCTAGAGGATAGGAGAGACAGCAGTCTATACTGCATGCCCGGCGATGCTTTTTTCACTCTTCTAACTGGCACAATAGGAACTGTTTTCTGAACTTCAGCTCTGTGGGGCACCAAGTTGGGGGTTATGGGTACTCAGTCTGTGTTGGGTCAGAGCGCACAGTGGTGGGTTTAGTCCTAAAGCCCACCCAGCACCTCTGCCAGCACACAGCATGCTGTGGCGGGGGCTCTCAGCCTGTCACTTCACTGATGCCATGGACACAATTTAAATGAGAGATATAGTTGTGACAAGCAATAAATTCTCCACTTGAGTGTCTTAAGCAACAACTCGTTAAACCTCCTAGGAAAGACCAGAAGTTTTGAAATAACTTTGCAATGGGAAAACTGACACTCTTTCAAAAAACTTGTTTCTTACATTGCCTCTGCCCAGTGACCATAATGGTGTCAATGGACTGTTCTGCATCACTGTTCATTGAAAAGTGTTTTTTCTTCAAACTTCCTTCAGTAATTCAAAATCAAGGACAGAATCTACTGTATCAGGGCGTTATGACCTTCTGGCTACATATCTAGTGCTACTACTGGTACCATATGGTGAAAATATATTTCTATCCACAGCTATGTATTTTTGCAGTAGTTGGAAACTTGCTCTATGTTATAACTTCCTTTAAGAGTCAGCACAAGGACTTAAACTTCAGTAGCCAAAGAAAACTTTGCTCACAATTTTCCTTCTGTTTGGAATTTTTCACATCCTTAAAATTACCTTTATGCAAATCTTGAATCGTAAAGATTTTTATGATACAGTAAGATAGAGATTATAAAGTTGCTCTGCAATAGCTTAAGTAATTGTCTTATAGTAAAGATTCTAGTCCAAGTGATATTAGATATTCACTGAAATTGTAATTTCATAACACTTCACTGGGCCCAGGTTGCGGAGCTCAGTTTAGTTTTCTACAAGTCTCTCAAAATATTCGCTTACCACTCAATTAGAAATGTTTTGGTAGGGTAACTAAGTAAACATGAATACATAACATTAATAAAGGCTTTTTTTCCTTTTTCTTTTTCCAACTATTTCCATATTTAGGCTGCCAGATTGTGTGTGTCTCAGAGAAATGGATTTTGGACGGATATTTTTGAGAGCTTAGTAATTCAATGTCTTGAGATATTCCACTTCAGAGGTAGTGCTAGTATTAAAGGCAATACGAGCAAATTTCACATGGAGTTAGGAACACAGAGCAAATCAAAAAAGCAAACAAAGAGCTACGTCAAATACTTTTAGAATATTTTAAAGTTGCAAGTGAACAAAGTGGCTGCCAAAAGCTCACACGGCAAACTCCTGAAATGCCTGAACGAGGACTATAGAAACCAACGAAAACTTTCTGTGGGGATCTTTGAGCTTCATGTGTTTGCTTGTGGGATTTGATCAGTGGTGTTTGAACTAAGAACTAGAACTTTATGAGCTCCCAAAAGCTCAGGGGAATTTTGCACCTTGTCATTAGATCAGGTTCATTTCAATTTAAGACACCTAATAATGCCAGAGGACCTACTGCATTATAGTTTGAACATTTAACAGTAAACTCAAACAAGAACACTTCAGTGCTGAAACTCTGTGTTCTTATCTCTGATTTTTATTAAAGCACCCTATTGAAATGTTTCTGAAATGTATTCAATTCAAACAAAGACCATAAAGGTGATTTACTATATAAACTCTGAAGATACTGTCACCTGATTTGACATCTGCTCCACCACTCAAAAGGACTACCTGATGAGCAGACTTTCTGCAGGCTGCACACTTTACAAAGTTTCAGTACGACTTTGAAAAAGCCAAGATTAGAAGCAAATTACTTTCACTTCCCTTCCTTTTATCTGTTCACTGCAGTTTTCAAAATGATATCTACTTATCATTAATTTAATTTTTTTCTATGATATTTTTTGTAGTAAACGACTGACCCTCTCCCTCCCCTCCCCATCGCAATCCCTTAATAACCAACTTACCTAATGGCAGGACAATGAAGAAAGGTAGCCAGCACAAGATAAACATGCCAACCACAATTCCCAACGTCTTGGCTGCCTTCTTTTCTCTAGAGAATTTAAAAAGTTTGAAAGCTAAGGAGTTCCTGGGGTTGTGACCCTTGGATTTGGTGCTGTTTAATGTGTCCTCATGAATGTTCCTGTAATGAATCCGTAAAGTCAGCTCCTTGGAGTTAGACATTTCTTTCATAACCCCAGCTTCCAGGTTTTTAGTAGTCCTTTTTGCCACTATGTAGACCCGACAGTACATCACAAGGATGACAATTAAAGGAATGTAAAATGATCCCAAGGAAGAAAACAAAGCATAGAACGGTTCTTCAGTGATCCGGCACTCTTTATCGTCCTTGGGTGCTGGTTCTTTCCAGCCCAAAAGAGGCCCAATAGAAATCACCATGGAGAGGACCCAGACACCTAGGAGAGCTAAAATTGCCCTTCTTCTTGTTACCAGAGTTGGATACTGGAGAGAATAACGTACCCCTATATACCTATCTATAGAAATTGCACATAGACTTAAAATAGAAGCTGTACAGCATAGCACATCAACTGCTGCCCAGATATCACAAAATATCCTCCCCAAAACCCAGTAGCCAAGGATTTCCAGAGTAGCAGAGAATGGAAGGACAGTAAAACTCAGCAACAAATCTGCTATTGCGAGGTTAATTATGAAATAGTTTGTAGGGATTCTTAAATGTCTATTGCAAGCAACAGAAAGAATTACCAAGATATTACCTATAATAGCAAAGAGTATAAAGGCACCTAGGATAAGCCCCACAATTATCGCCCTACTGATATCCAAGGCAGGTGAATCCAGATTGCTTGCTGTCTCATTGGAGTTGTTTGCAGAAAGATTACCATTATTTAGTGCAGACACTTTCAAATATCCAGGTATTGATGAATTGGATTTATCGCCAAGGTAGGTATTCATCTTAAAAATCATCCTCCATAGCAAGTTGTGGTTGGTTCCCTTGCACAACACGCAGATGGTTTGAGTTCAGTTGAAAGTTATCTCTCTACCCAAGAAGTTGCTGCAGAGCCCCGGCCAGTTGGAGATTGGGAACTCATCTCCCCAGCAAGCTGACAGCTATAAGCACGTAAAACTTGCACAGCGTGAAGTCCTCTGAAGCCTGTCAGAAATAATTGGCTCTTCAAACTTGCTTAATTTCTCATGCGAACTCGTTTAAACAGAAATTAGCAGGCAGAAGTCTTGGCTGAAGCTCGGAAGTAGCTGTTTCGATCATGACGTCCCTGAAATAAAAGACAGGTTTACTGTTTTCCCTTGTGTATTTGTGGTTCTGTTGGAAGGATGCCCCTGTCTAGCGGCTCTGACATGCGTCTCCAGGAAGGGTTTGTCAGCATCAGGCAGCTCTGCATGAACTGCCTGGCTGTGCTCAGGCTGCCTCTGCGAGTGACATCACCGCCGCCCGCCCCGGCGCAGCGCTAGAGGGCAATGCACTGCAAGTTAAAACTTCCATAGCGAAGGCTGAAAGCTAAACCAATGGAATATATCAATCTTAATTAAAGCATTTGCCACATAAATCTGGATTGGAAACCTTTAAAAACCCAGCTTCATTATCTGATAAAAATATACTCAGTGGGATGTGGTGAAAAAAAAACGCAATTTCAGTACAAAATGATCTGACGCCCTTTGCCTTTCACTCCACAAGGAAATGTATTTGAGTTTATTTTGTAATCAAAGTGATTCACATGTCATTTGAGAGAACTAATAATCTTCTACCTTCGAAGGACAAATAGGTAGGTTCCAAAAATCCCTAGTCAATCTATACATTCAGTAGTTAATGGTGGCATAAAAACATACATGGAGTAGTTTGTTTCTAATTGTAAACTTTCTGTTAATGAAGTAACAGATGATCAAAATAAAGATCTTCATGTTTGTTCTATACTCCTGTGTACCAGGCACATCTGAGGCTTCATTTCCTCTTTTCTACCTAGATAACTTTTCTAGGGATAGATGCGCTATGAACCCAGCCTTGAACAGAGCTGAGCACCCTTAACCACAGCCAAAGTGAAAAGGATTTACTCTTCAAGGCACTCTTTATTGCTTAATATCTTCCTATATTTTTCCTAAAGGCTGTGAGAACACAGACTGTTGTTAACTCATTGTAGCTCTGGGAAGACCTGCGTTACCCATAAAGTAAAAAATAAGTAACAACAGATTTATTTTTTATTGAATAGCCTTTAATCTTGGAAACACTGGTTTCTTGGTTTCTTCATTTTGTGTAGCTTTGGGTCACCAGGTGGGGAGAAACCTCAGATCTTTATAGCATAGTGCCATTAAAACAAAAGTGAAAGATTAGCTGGACATTTAACTGCCAAAATGCTGTTCTCATCTTTCTGTCATCAGATTATGTCCTACAGCTGTTGTCTCCAGTACTCCGGGTTACTGTATATTGATTTTCCTGTTACAAAATGTACTGTGTTTAAAATAAAAGGTTCATTTTTAATAAAGCAGTTAAGGCTGAAAGTTGCAGCTGACTGCTGGCTTTAAGGACAAACCACATAAACAAAAGCTCCGGTTGAATTTTATCTGAGAAGTGTATGGCAGATGTTTGTATAGCCCTTCCCAACAGCAGGGGCTATAGCAAAGCACCATTATTCAAAAACTTTTATTTGAAACATTTACAAGAATGACACGCTAACACGTCATGGACTCACTGAAGGGAAGAGGAACAAACTCTCAGTTTATGAGTTTAGCCTCCACTTTTCTGCCTCTGCTTTCTCCAAAGCAGAGCTTTCATTGCTAATAAAAAGAGCTAGCAGCCTTTGGGTTTGGACATATGTACCACTCTTGCTGGACTCCACATAACCACTGTTGGTTTTGTTTGTGATTTCTGATTTTGTTTCTCTGCCTTGTTTGTTTAATCCATGAATTCCTCAGGCTGGGAGCTCTCTCCTGTTGTGAAGGTGCAAACACAGCTATCAGAGGTGTCATTACAGCTGTGTGTGGCCAGGGCATCTGACTTGGTAATGCTCTCAGTGGAATTGTGGTAGTGCAGAGGGCAGAAGGAGTAGCTGCTTGCCTGGGTGTCCTGCTGGGATTGCATAGCCTACAGTTCCCACTCTTCCTGCTTGAGCTAAACTGATTAAACTAGTTTGATTAGATTATTAGGCTCAGACATAACAATGTTTCAGCTTTTGACATGTAAGAAAATAGGATCACTGCAAAACGTGGAGAGGTTGGATAAAGAAAATCAATAAGGGGGCTAAGCTGCTCTATTTCCTTTTTTTATTTGCAACATCTGGGACATGCCCAGCCTGCAAGGAGTAACAGAGCGGCCTGTAACTCCTCCCTGGCTTCCGCCACATCATGTTAAGATTTTGTAGCTCCTAGGAAACAGATCTTTCAAAAGTGTTTCAACAGCCCCTTCCAGGAGTCAGCTGGTTCCAGCTTGCAGACAAGTTCCAGGGCACAGTGCCAACAGCAGTGTCAGCAAAGGGCAGAAGGGAAGGCAACGGGGATTTTAACTGGTGATTGGGTTAAAAGGCATGTTTCTGTGTTCAGTGTCTTTTGCTAGCAGGAGTACTGGGACCAGTCTGCTTCCCTTAAATTCTGCTGCTTTCTGTGCCCCTCAAGATGAAATGACAGAAAAGTCCTGTTCTAAGGGAAAAAGAGGAAGACAAAGCTGCTGTTCATCTCTTATAGCCCTACTGAGAAGTCTGATTTGTTTTCACATCTCTGTGTACTAGTCTGTGTAATAACATACTGGCTGAATGGTCGTGAAGCTCAGCTGATTAGTGCTCACAAATGGCTTTGAAATCTTCAGTGGCAGGTGCTATCATAAAGCAGAAACCCATACATAAAGGTTAACTATTTACCTACCTTTGGATGAATGACAGAACGGGTACCATGAAAAATAGGCTATCTTTTCTGCCAAGTTCAAGGTAGCAGCAATTCAAGCTGGTGTAATCAAAAATGTCTGATCAGAGAAGTGCAGACAGTATTCATTGAAGAGTTACTTTCATTCAAATGAATCATAGTTTTCAATGAAAAAATAAATTTAATAGCCTGGAGATTATACTCAATATTATTTCAATAATGATGAACAGCAAGACAGTATGCCCTTTAGCTATTCAATGTACTTCTGCTGAGAGCTTGCTGAAGCAGCGAAAGGCTAGATAGGTACATTTGAGGAAGCATAGAGAACATCTTCATATATTCTTAGACTAGTTCAAAATTTAAGATATGCTGAAGTTTTGAAATTTATTTTGTTGTATTAGATAAATAATGCAAAAGGAGACCCATTGTCATGGTTCAGTAGAGCTGTGTTCCTTTTATTCTTCTTTTACAAAGTGATGTTAAAAATAAGTACTGATTTTGATCTGGTTTCAGGAACACAGCAGAAGCTGTGAAGCACTTTTGCAGAGCACTTTTGCAACATCAGTGAATAACAGTACACCCTGCTCCTACTTTGGCATGGGAGTATGAGCTGATACAGAATTTAAATGAGTATATCTATATGTAGTTTTATATAATTCCTCGTAATTCTTTGATTTAATTAAAAACCCTGGTAGCCCACAGAAACAGAAATGACTGAAGAAAAAACCAAGGCTATAGTATCAGAAATAGTATAGCTTATTCACTCTGACTTCAACACTATGGTGAACATGCTGTCATATATGATACAAGTGTTCCTGTCATACCAGTGCAAACCATAGTCTTCCTCCCATGAAAGAAGTAGAAAAAGCAAGAAGCAATGAGGAGTGCATTGGATGCAGCTGTAAATATATCTCACTTTTCTGCCACTATCTCTAAAACTAAAACATTCCTAAGAAGTGGAGTAAGGAGGTGGGCTTGGGAAAAGTTTTTTGTATAGTTTTCTTATTATTTATGACCCTATTATCAACCCATGCAGACAGCTTGCTTGTGGTTGCACTGGGATTAGATGTGAAACAAAATGCATGGTTCTATCCTGTAACATCCCCTGTTGAAACCCTCCCCTTTCTACCCCCTCCCAAATCTTGTTCTTTTATAAATTGCAGGTCTCTTCTTAAGAGTTTCCACCTCCTGGTGTTGAACAATAGCACATTTCTGGGATCATAAAAAGCAATTCTTGTGGTGGAAGAAAATTTCATTTTATTGAGTCTCCTTTGACTTTTTCCAGGAAGCCACACTGGCTTGGAGCTGATTGCGAAGTATTGGGAGATCACAGAGCTATTGGAAGATAATATTAGCTGACAAGATGTTCTGACAAACCATAATGCGGTAAAAAAAAAGTTCTTAATAAGTTACTCATATAAAGCACAGGATATCTTTACTAAAAATAAGAAAAATCCATGAAGCTGTGTTTGTCGTGCAGGATTATAGTGTTGTACTCATTTTTAGCGTGAATGCAAAACAGTGAAAATCTTTTATAGAATATCAATACAAAGGTGCTTGCAGAAAATCCCTGTGCTTGGTGAGCTGATGTGGTAGAACTGCCCCTGCGCTGTGCGTGCTCCTGCTCTGGTTGTACAGTATGCAGGCTTGATTAGTTTCCTCTTTTCTTCTCTATCTAGAAATTTGGTCACACAGTTGCTATTATACTGCAGTGTGGCTAACCAGAAAACATGGATTAAAGCCACAAATGCAGGAGAAGAAACTGAAACTTTTCAAAGGGTTTTCTTGTGTCTGATCAATTGTTGCTTGAAATATGTATGCCTTGTTAGATTCAGGAATTTGTTCTAATTCCACGGGACTGTATTAGGCCACTGAGATAATCTAACAATTCTCAACTGGGCAGTGGGAGGTGAAAGTGAGTTACCTTAATATTCAGGAGGCATTTTCACAGAGATCGAACTTTGGATACATAAACTAAATAGCTTTATTTAAAGCCATGGACTCGCTATGGTGAATACTGGTGAGTTGGCAGTGCAGGGTACACAGTGTTCCCTGTAATGAGCTTCTAACAATGGTGAATGCATTGGCTTATCAGAAATCCTACTTGATTTCCTTCACTTCTCACCTTTCACCCTTCCTTAAAGTCAAATTTCCCCCCAGTCCTAGCTGTGTGTTTAAAGTGTGTTTAGATTGTTCCATAAACCAATTGATTTGTAAGCTAAGAATGAATTCAGGCTCCAGCAGTCTAAACATTATATACTACAAAATCTGGCATGGCTCAGGGACCTGAAAGAAACTCTGGCTGTGAATTGCTAGCTCATGACAGACATCACTTGACGTGCAAGCAACTGAAAATCTTGGGCCAATGAAGGACTCACACTTGAAATAGAACACAGCAGAACACAGAATAAGTATGCTATGGGAAATTTATTACAAAATGAATGATTTTGTCTTTGGTGAGTGCAGTAAGATAGACCTGTAGCACAAGTGTGCTGGTTAGTCATGACTGGCCTGTATCCCATCTGCAATGATAACCTGGACAGAAGCTGTCCAAAAGAAAGTGTAAATCCCTTACAATGCTGTGCTAAACTGCACTGAGGAAAGAGGATTTCCTCCTGATCCCAGCTGCAAATGAGTCCTAAACCTTGGTGAAAATGTGCAACCTTTCAGAATTTTAATCCAATAAGGGGACATTTATGGGAACCAGATGAGTTTCAGTGCTTGTGTTTTGCATGGGCTGACTGTTAGTCTGCTCAGCCCAGCAGTGGAACAGCCATGATAGCTGCTGTAAGCCACTGCTTCACCCTGAAAGGCTTTTTAGCCTGAACGCTGTCCTCTGGCTATGTGGCTTCTTGGCAAGAAGTGGCTAAAGCCTGGCCAAGGTCAAATATGAGTGGAGTGAGAGAGGTCTGTCCATGCCTGCTCAGAAGTCACCAAGTGCAGCACCACCATGATTTATTTAAGAAGTTGCCACATTTTATTTGAACTGTTCTGTAAGGCTCTGAGCACTTTCACCTCTCATTACGTCCTACTGGTAAACCTGAGGCCTTGTCAAATGCTGGCCTGGGCTTCCTAGGAAAAGGAGTTGAATTGTGGTGGTGAAGCAGGAGAGGGATACCAGGATCTCCTGAAAGAATCTTTTCCTTTCCTATACGTTTAAACTGTGTCATAACTTGACTCTTTTAGAATAGAATTACAATTACATGAACTCAAGGTTTTAATCTCCCTATTATAGTCTGTTCTAGATCATAAAAATTAAAATTAATACAGATTGGACAGTCTTTTTAAAAAGGCATATGGCTGGCTATATTTATTTTCATTAAATAAACCAGTCTTCATTTAAAATATTTAACGTGACATTAAAAGGACAGTAATTAGATATTGAAAAAAAGAGAAACATTTTAAAAACAACACATAACTCATGTTACTCACTGTCATAAAATAACATTGTGCCAAGAGCTGTGCAAGATTAGAAGTAGATTAGACATTTGTGTGGCTAATGAAACAATCACTCATAAACTAGCTAAGAGGACTGCAGTGTTATAAATCTCCATGCCTCAAGAAATAAAACTGAAGGTGAATTCAGGCTGTATAGAAGCTTCTCATACTGGCAGATTATGTCATAAGTAATTAGTGCCGTTTCTGTGCCTTTTCTGAACCATTTCTTCATTCTAGTAATTAGGTCCTGAGCCTAGAGAAGTATTTTTAACAGAACAGAAGTGTGACTGGGAAAGAGATTTTTCAAAGATATTTATGGTGGCTCAATGCTGTAGTTGTACTGAGTGGCAATTGTGCTGTCTTGATATTTTTGTCCTTCATCTTTAAGCACCAGAATACCTTATTGGTCCTTAGAAACTCCTGAAAACTTCCCCTGGTATGTGCATGAGAGCCAGGATTACTTCTGAGCCAGATGATAGCTCTCCCTTTGTTTTTAAATATCCAGATGGTTTATTCTGCCTCTAGCAGGTCATAGCAATTTGGGTCCCAAAATACTGTGCCATCTGAAATTTAAACTTGAATTGTACAGATAGGGAAGTTTTAGTGAAAGACCAATATTTCCTTTTTTAAAAAAAAAA
>VZRU01005235.1:54862-145168 GCA_013398155.1 Pedionomus torquatus | reverse complement strand
CCCCCATTTTCAAAAAAAGGAAAAAAAAAAATACCCAAGGAACTACAGGCTGGTCAGTCTCACCTCTGTACCCGACAAGATCATGGGGCAGATCCTGTTGGAATCTCTGCTGAAGCACAGGGAAAATACGGAGGTGACTGCTGACAGCAAACGTGTCTTCAAAAAGGTAAAGTCATGCCTGACAGATTTGGTGGCCTGCTGTGATGCTGTTACAGCACTGGGAGCAAGGGCAGAGCAACAGACATGATGTACCCGGACGTACACAAAGCATCTGACACTGTCCCAACATGACATCCTGGTCTCTAAATTGGAAAGTCATGTATTTGGTGAATGGGCTGCTCATGGATAAGAACTTGGCCGGATGGCCACACTCAAAGGGTTTGAGGTCAATGGCTCAATGTCCAAGTGAAGGACTTAGGAGTGCTCACGGATGAGAAGCTGAGCAAGAGTCAGCAATGCTCACTGGTGGCCCAAAGAGCCAAATGCATCCTGATCTGCATCAAAATAAGGACGGCCAGCACGACAAGGGTGGTGATTCTGCCCCTCTACCGTCCTGAGACCTGGAGTCCTGTGCCCAGCTCTGGAGTACTCAAGCACAGGAAGGACATGGACCTGTCGGAACATGTCCAGTAGAGGGCCACAAAGATGATCCAAGGCTTGGACCACTTCTGCTATGAGGACAGGCTAAGAGAATTGGGGCTGTTCACCCTGGAGAAGGCTCCAGGAAGACCTTATAACAGCCTTCCAGTACCTAAAGGGGGCTACAGGAAAGATGGGGAGGAACTCTTTGGCAGGGAGCAAAGCCATAGGACAAGGGATAATGGTTTTAAACAGAAAGAGGGGAGACTCAGATAAGATACCATGTGAAGACATTATTTGCTGTGAGGGTGGTGAGACCCTGGCCCAGGTTGCCCAGAGAAGCTGTGGCTGCCCCATCCCTGGAGGGGTTCAAGGCCAGGCTGGATGGGGCTTGGAGCAACCTGGGCTGGTGGGAGGTGTCCCTGCCCAGGGCAGGGGGTTGGAATTCCATCATCTTGAAGGTCCCTTTCAACTCTAACCATTCTATGATTATAACTTTTTAGCAATCTAAAATCATTCATGCAAATTCAGGCACTCATTCTTTTTTTTAGACAAGATTTGTTGAAGGTTGAACGGCCACACATTTCAGGTGGCAAAATGGTAGCTGTCACCAAAAGTTGAGCCAATCATTTGAACACAAATTTGATTGAAATACTGAAACCCTCTGAAGTTTCTCTCATATGTGATTGAAAACAGAACGATACCATGGCTCTCCTACACTGCGTGAGGTCACAAATCACTTAATTTCTGCTTGTAGTATAAATAATATTCCTTTATTAATCACAACTTAAAGTGCTTTGTTGCTAACCTCTCATTTGTAAGTGGTTTAATCCAATAACCAAGGATCAAATAGCCTTACACACAAAACACCTACTGAATTCAAGTGAAATGCGTATCAAACATATGAAGGCTTTTCATAGCTGCAAGCTCTATGCTGGGTCTCAACAAGACAAATGACACCAGAGCAAACACGGTTTACAATTTCCTTGCTCACATATCACAGGAAGCACACTGTGGTGACTCCATTCTGAATGATCCTGTAATGACACTAAAAATAGATATATTTTATTCAGAGGAACACGTTTCTGAAACAGTGTCTCAGAAACGACAGTTAGGTAAAAATACTAACCACTACTCAGAGCTTGCTTTTCTGCAAGGAGGCACATGGTGTGATTGCTTATAGTGAAGGCAGACAGAAATTCATGGTCCTCAAGATTCCTGAGGTTCTTACAGTCAAAGACAGTGGAAGTTTTTTCAGTGAAAAAAAATACACAATGAGTAATAATTATTCAAGTACTTATGGTTACCTCAAGCATTTCAGGAGCCCTGCCACTGAAATGGAGATATCCGTAGCATAATGAAAATTTCAGTTTAGCAGAAGAAGAATAAATACATTGGGAAAGAGAAATAGTGGGCAAGATGAAGAGTAGAGCAATCCATGAAAAAAACAGCAGCATTATGCTGTATTAATTCCAATAAACAGCAAAATATATAATTTTGCACAACCTTAAAAGTTACTTACAGACAAAGAATACACCCACTTCATGTGTAAACTACAGACCGCTCTTGGGTGGCTACAAAATTGTGCTACTTTACTGCTGCTTCCCTCATTATTGTGCTACTCTTTCAAGTCTCACAAAGTCCTAGTCTCGTAAACCAGTGATATGCTTCTACTATGTTATAGCTGCCATAATGGCCTTATAGGCCTTTATGACTCATGCTCATTTACAAACAGGTTTCCCACTTGCTTGTATTGCCAAGACACAAATTTTGCCACAGTGCCCCCTTTACTACAGGCTTGCTCAGTGCCTGGGCTCAATGGGGATGTCTAGATACCACCTTTCTAGATAAAATAATTAAAATTGAATATTTGACCCTGAGGAGTCTCTGTTCGATCCATTTAAAAATAAAAAACACATGTATTGCCTTTCCAGTACATAAGGTACTAAAATTCTATAATCTCACAGACAAAAAAGCCCTCAGAGAACACTCAATAAGTATACTCATTTTTCTTTCGCTACAGAAAAAACCTTATCTTCTTTCAACAGAATATTTCATACCTCACAATTCAAGTTTTTTTCCTCTGACTGACATTAAGTAGGACTGTGTTCTCTTAAGTTTCCTTTGACACATAACCACCTCCCCACATTAGGTATTCCAACTGCAAAAGAAGCCATCTCCTGACATAACTGTGAAAAATTAGTGTAATAGGTTTTCTTCTCCTCTCTCCTCTTTTGCTTCTATTTTAAGAAGTAAGACAATATTTAATCCACTTCCTAGTTATTTCATGATTCAGTTGAATGAGCTGGTTTTTGGTTCACAGATCTAGAAACTGCAGTTAAGCAACAACAGAAATAGACCGAAACTCTTTTCAAAAATTCACGGCAAATTTACAATTTAGCTTTAGAAGCCTTTCATATCCATTTTAGTTTATAAAGTAATCAAATACCTTTTTTTTTTGTTTTTGTTTTTAATTTGCCAAAGGAAATTTGAGAGCATTTGTATCTATTAAATGAAAGTTAGTTACGAAAAGCACAGATTTTTTTTCAGAATTAACCTATGTATTTCAAACAGACTGGGACTAGATAATTCTTAAAAGGATTTAAAACATTCACTTTTTGAAATAAAGCATCAATTGTGGATTGAGCAAAACCAAAACTTTTCAAGAGTGTCTCATTTTGCAGAAGCATCTTCTGTATTTAATTGGAGATGGGAAACTTTTATGTCAGTTTTTCATACTGCCAGTAAATGAAAGCTTAACAAAACACATACTCTTTGCTGTGTATGTGATCTTGCCTATGCATAACAGGCATCATACAACTAACTACACACATCTCCGTGTAGCCACAAACCAAATTAAGGACTCTGACTTTATATCTTCTCCCACAAAGAAGGGCAACATAGGTCTGCCACGCCAAGGTAAGTTGAGTGAAAGGCAACTTTGCTGGATGCATTTATCCAGCCCTTCTTTCCTCTGGAGGGCCATGAAGATGATCCAAGGCTTGGACCACTTTTGCTATGCGGAGAGGCTGAGAGAGTTGGGGTTGTTCAGCCTGGAGAAGGCGCCAAGGAGACCTTATATCAGCCTTCCAGGACCTAACAGGAGTCTACAGGAGAGATGGAGAGGGACTCTTTATCAAGGAGTGTGGAGATAGGACAGGGGCAATGGTTTTAAACTGAAAAAGAGGGGATTTAGATTAGATACTGGAAAGAAATTCTTTGCTGTGAGGGTGGTGAGACCCTGGCCCAGGTTGCCCCGGGAAGCTGTGGCTGCCCCATCCCTGGAGGGGTTCAAGGCCAGGCTGGATGGGGCTTGGAGCAACCTGGGCTGGTGGAAGGTGTCCCTGCCCAGGGCAGGGGGGCTGGAACTCAATCTTTAAGGTTCCTTCCAACTGTTATCATTCTATGATTTGATATTTTCTTTACTGAAATGGCTGCCTGTTCTGTGATAACATGTGCCTTAACTGCTACTCAAACAGAAGAAGAAAGTTATAACTTATGGAAGAGAACTAAATAGGTGAAGAATGCCATTTTCACTTGTTATGCTACTGTCAAACCTGTGAACAACTATGTGGCATTAACAGAGAATTAAGAAAACAAATAAACAATTATTAGGATACTTACCAAAGTTAATCCATAACATGCTAGTGCTGTACTTCTTTTCATTCTTTTGTTTCAAATAATCCACTACAGCATTTTCTGTTAAGAGCGTGCAGTAATAAAGTTGATTTGTTGTTCTGCAGGCTAAGAACAGGTTGAAGACTGAGAGCCACCCAGCTCCAGAAAGCCATTAAATGAGGAGCAGAAGTGCTGATCAGGAGAGTTTCCCATGACAGAACAACTTCCTTGGTGGCTTCACTGATAAGGAGAGACTTGTCCAGCAAACCCTAGCCCACACCAAGACCCTCTTAGTACTAACAGTAACACTCTTAAACTAAGCTTACAAATCATCTCCAAGAATTTTGAATGCTGCTTTTAGCAACTCAACACTGATTGCTGAGCTTCAGTTTCATTTCCTTCAAAAATCAAGAGTACAAAATTAAAGACAGCCTGAAGCTAGTGAATCACCTGCTTCAAAATATGATTCACATATATTCAGTTATCCCTGTCAAGTCAGGAATAAGAGCAGATTTCCTGGAGGAAACAAAAAAGTTTTGTTTTACTGTCCTTTTCTCCAATACTAATAAAGAGTTAATCCGTAAGCTGTGACAGAAGGAAATCACAGATTTTAAGACTCAATTTTTCTTTTGTTTCATCATTTTATTTACAGAAGACTGTTACATGAACTTCCATGGTAGTTCCCACTTCTTTTTTGACCACTGCAGCATGCACCTGCTTGTAATTCTGCTGCCATTAGCCACATTTCCAACACCACAACTTATGTCCTTGGCAGGACTGGCTGTGTGAAGCTTCATCTACTATCATTAAGTATGTTTTTCTAAAATGCTCTGAAATTGCTTACATCGAGGAGCATGCAGTAGAGCAATAGCGATTTGCAATTCAACTGTTAACCTCAGTGTGCCAGTCTGCAGCCGGTGTAACACAAGCTGCAAAGAACTAAGCACCGAGATGGCCTAAGTGACACAGCTGATAACCCACTGCAGCGAGGAAAAGGTATCCCATACAGAACAAGGAAAACAGAGAAAGAAATGTTGTGCACACCAAAAGGAAGAGAGCAGTACTCAAAAAAAGAATGCTAAAAAAAAAATAAAAACAAACAGCTGGTTACACTGGGAGGCAAAAGGGAAATGGTTACATGTGAAGAAAAAAGGAAAAAAAAGAAGACAGTTTTGTAAATCTTGCATGTCTTTACAGAAAGACTTGTAAATTTTTTGTTTGCTTGTTTACCAAACCCTCCCCAACACAAGAAAACAATTGTTTCAGTTCACTGAAATGCATCACATCAGATGAATATGGGAGAAGTGTTACCAAGCTATTGTTTTAATGCACCACATCAATTGCTTCCGCTATTACACTCAGATGCACACAACTAAACACAGGGTGAAATTTCACACTTGGCAAAATCTACCATAATATTACCATTGAACTGGAAGTCTGACAACCCAGAGCTAGACACACTTAGAAATACAGTCCCCTTACGCCTTTTGTCATTGCTAAAATCCAGAGCAAGCCATCACACTGAACGCAGCCTTTGAAACGCCAGCTTAGGACACCAAACACTGCAGCTTTCTGCCCGCAGGAGAGTAGCCACGCGCCCTCTGTGGCATGCCAAAATTCTCTTCCCTTTCCAAGACTTTTCCAAAAGAACCTCCTTCTCCTTCAGCTCACTCCTTTGGGAAGGAGGAAACCACATCATTTTCCTTACCCCAGACTTGAAACTATCAATCTGGCAAAATTGCTAAAAGGGGCTATTAACCACAGTCAGGCAGCTGGGGCAGACAGAGGAGGGGTTCCTCTACAGCAATTCAAGTTTCATTGAAGCTGCTCTGAAGAACACACACAGAAGCTCTGTGTGCTTGCTAAGTCTGACAGCTAGACTCTGCTGGCTAGGAAACGACAATTTTTTTGTCACGGGGAGGTGGCAGAAAGCAAAGGTACATTCAGTTACCCGAGTTCATTTTACCACAAAGCGATGCAATTTCATATTTATTTTTTATTCCCACCACTTGAATAGAGTGGAGAATTAATAAGCACTGTACAACTTCTAATTTCTTATTCTGGGCTGATGTGATCATCCATTATTCCTGAGGAAAAAAGGGAGCCAGCTAGAGTTCGTACCAGAACCGGACCACCTTGCTATTCCCAAACACCCGCAGCACATGGCACTTGCTCATGGAATAAGTCAATGGTATTTGAAATACTGAAGACAACAACCGCAAAATTCATCGCTAAAATTCATAGCTGTAGTTCCACATCAGAATTAAAACCTTTATATTGGAACCACCGCTAAATATTTCAGTATGAGAATTATATTGCACTGCTGCAGCTGAGAAACTCCTGCTCTTTTAGTTCATCAAGCAATTATTTTGTAGCGGCAAAGGCAAGGGGCACTTGTAACTGAAACACCAGATGAGAAGCTGAATAGCAGACTCTCTACAGAAGTGGTGTTTCTTACCCCCATCATATATACAGCAACAGGAAAACTGACTCCTATATATGGATCAGCAAACCTCAGCTTCAAAATCATGTCGCTTATCGGGACTTTCTTGTACAAGTGTTTGAATAAAACCCAGCCCTTAGTCTCTTCAGGAATGACTGTTAAGGACACTTCCAGATCACAGCATGATGCAGGCTGGAAGGGATCTCAGCAAACCTCTGATCCAATCACCCACAGACCAAAAGCAGAAGTAAGAATTCGGTCAGGTGCACCCACCTCTTTGAGTAACCCAGTTTCAGTGCTTCACCACCTTCATTGTGACATTTTTCTCCAATTTCTAACCCAAATTTCCATTAATGTAATTTGCAATTTCACCAGCTCCCTCGGATGAAAGGCTCTTACTCCTTAACTGCAACCAGTAAGCAAAACCAATAGGTTTCCCATCCATATTGCTCACAACTATAGTCTCTAAGATTATTTCAAACTTGTGCACCCCTAGAATAAAAAGAATCCACCATAGTTAGACTGAATACAGTATCGATTATGACTCAAGGCGTTTGAAGTCACTATGAGTTCTGTATGTCTGGATATGATTTGTATTACATGCTTAACCTGTGATACAAAATAAATAAATAATGGACAAAGAAAAACTCAAATCTGAAAGTGAAAAAAAACTAGTGCTCACAGGAGAAAGTTTTTTAAACTCTTGTTTACAAATAAAAACAGAATAAAGCAGGTCAAGTAAGAATTACAAACCTGTATTTGCAGAAAAGCTTATCAATCTTTTTTTTTTTTAAACAGATCATAAACAAAAAAACTTCCCAGGAAGCCTGCAGAACCAACAGATGATTAAACCGTAGAAAATAACTTCACAGTATAATGTTTTTGTATGTACATTTGACACAGGCAAGTTTGGTAAACAAGAATCCTTCTGTACAGGTGACTTCTCAAAGGATCTATAGGAACTGTTGGCAGAAGGGGCTATAGGATAATTTAAAAAAAAAAAGTTGAGGTGATAAGAAATCACAGACAATACACAGTATTTCCAAAAGACCTCTCCAGGGAAACAGTTAATTACTATTTGCAATCCCTAACTTAAATTCACTTTTAAGGGCTTTAGAGAGGCCAAGAGCACTACAGATCACTATGGCTGCTGTCTGCACCAGGTAAATCGGTAGGAATAATAGTCAACAACAGAATGGGCGAACAACAGAACAGAGATTCCAGAAAGGACTGCAGATGGTGATTGGAAGAATGGAGCAGCACCCAGCGAGAGGAGACAGCGTGGACCATCATTTGTCAAGGTGGGAAGCACGCAACTGAGAGGAAATAAAGAAGATGTCTATAAACGAGGAAGCCACCACAAAAGAAGACTAGGACACAATGGTTCCCTGCCTTCTCCAATTGACACTGACTACTATACAATCAACAGTAACTTTTTCTTTTGTTTGGTAGACAAAAATTGACAGTTCCTCACTTACCATACCATTAAATTGGAGAATTTTTTATGTAGGATATTGCAGATGCTAGAAGTTTATGCAGGCTCAAAAAGTAACCAGGCAAATTTGTGGGAAAAATGTCTCTCAATAACTAGGTACTGCCTCTGGCTCAAAATGTTCCTGGGTCAAAGACGGCTGAAAGCCTGAAGAATATTCTGGAGAAGGATATCACAATGCATGCCTAGTACTGCTCCTCAAGACAACTGGTACTGGCAGCTACTGCAGAGGGTGTTCTGGTCTTACCGGGACAGAACGACAGAAGCACAGAATGATAAGGATTAGAAGGGACCCCTGGGTATCATCCAGTCCAATCCCCTGCCAAAGCAGGTCCTCCCAGAGCAGTTTGCACAGGATAGCATCCAGAGACAGAGACTGCACCACCTCTCTGGGAAGCTTGTTCCAGGGCTTTGCCACCCTCAAAGGAAAAAAGTTCCTCCTCGTGTTGAGATGGAATTTGTGATGTTCCAGTTTGTGCCGGTTTACTCTTATCCAGTCACTAGGCATCACTGAATAAAGTCTGGCCCCATCCTCCTGACACCCACCCTTGAAGTATTTATAGGTGTTGATCAAATTCCCCCTCAGCCTTCTCTTCTCCAGACCAGAGAGATCTAAGTCCCTCAACCTTTCCTTGTTAAGAGAGATACTCCAGGCTCCTCAGCATCTTCATAGCCCTTTGCTGTACCTGCTCCAGCAGTTCCCTGTCCTTCTTGGATGCTTGATCTGACCTCAGAGTTTCTGTGTTCTGGGCTGTTGCTGGCTTGGCTGTAATAGCAATTGTTGGGTAATACAAGATGAGCTATTATTGTTTTGAATTAAAAGTAGAATTGGATATCTCAGAGTTTTCTGATGTTGAGATTTATCAACAAGCAATAAGAGAAAATAAACCACATCAAAAGGTCTTTAGATAGTATTAAAAAGACCGATATTTAGATTATAAGTAACATCTACATAATTATAAGCCTAATTGCTAGTTGAAAATTCAGGCTGGATATTACACAACAAGATGCCATCCTGTGCATTAAGACTTTTTTCCTTATAATTGCTTTGGAAACCATCTACAACAAGAAAGGTCCTGAAGTTAGGAATTATAGAAATACAAGGAATTAACAGTTAAAAAAAAAAAGAGAGAGGTTGTAAATTAGACTTCTAATTTATTCTTCAGCTGTTTCTTTCAATGTATCTTTTGTAAATTTTAATACCTATTTTTCATTTATCTTTTGAAAAAGGCATCTGAAAACAGTGATGAGGCAGGAGGGTGCAAGACACTGAGTATATTGTGAGCAAGACCAACACAATAAAAAAAGACCTTTTCACACAAATAACTAATCACAAGAAAAAAGTGTTAGAAGAAGAAAATGAAGACAGAGGAATTGCAGGAGTAAAAGACTAAGTATGTGCCCCCGCTTTGTAGCTTTGAAACAGGAGAGTTAACAGTTTATCAGAATAATAATAAACCTGGCAAAGAGCCCAGGACTCTACTGCTGCTACAGGTCATGATAGTTACCTAAGGCTACAGAAAACTACAGCAGGAATTACAGATAAGGAGATGCCAGAACCCGACCAGTCATAGCCCCTAACAGAAAACAGGCATTAGGAACTAGCCAAGAAATACATGCCACACTGCTGGAGATGAAAACTGTGCTTGTTCAATAGTACTAGAGCAGAATAACTGCACCTGAAGAGTAGTTCTCCTCAGTTTTTTTCTCAAATGGTTGAAAGAGAGGACAGAAACTCTAACTGGCTAAGCAGGAAAACACACTACGAGGAACAATTTCATTTCTCTATCTAATCAAGACTTCCTAACACAAAATGAAGGAATCCAGCAGTGTATTTAACAGAGAAGAGCCTGACCCCATCCTCTTGACACCCACCATTTACGTGTTTATAAGCACTGAGGAGGTCTGCTCTCAGCCTTGTCTTCTCCAGGCGAAACAGACCCAGGTGTCTCAGCCTTTCCTGATAAGAGAGGCACTCCATTCCCTTGATCATCTTTATAGCCCTCCACTAGATTCTTTCCAGTAGTTTCCTGTCCTCCTTGGATTGGAGGGCCCAGAACTGGACACAGTGCTCCAGATGCAGCCTCACCAAGACAGAGTAGAGGGGCTGGCCAGACTCTTTCTAATGCACCCCAGGAATCCATTGACCTTCTAGGCCACAAGGGCATTGCTGGCTCGTGGTCAACCTGTCCACCAGAACTCTAAGGTCTCTCTCTGTAGAGCTGCTTCGAGCAGGTCAGCCCCTAACATGTAGCAGTGGATAGAATTTTCCTCCCTAGATGCTGGACCTCACACTTACCTGTGTTCAACTTCATCAGGTTTCTCACCACCCAACTTCCTAGCCTGTCCAGGTCTCACTGAATGGCAGCAAAGCCTTCTGGTGTGTCAACCACTCCTCCCAGTTCTGTATCATGAACAAATTTGCTGAGGGTACACTCTGTCCCCTCACCCAGGTTCCTGATCAATGTTGAACATCACCAGACCCAGTACTGACCACTGGTAAACAATTAATTCAGTGACAGCCCTAGATTGTGAGTGGACTTCAGCAGATTTGGCTGTGGTTCTGTACCTGCCATTAGAAATGGAGAATCAAGCAGAGGTGATCAGTTCCACTAAGCAAGTAATTCTCTTTTCCACTTGCTTTGCCAAATACTTGCCACTTGCTCAAGGTAACATCTTCTAAGCACTCCAACTTTGTGTAGCTGTCAATGATAACATTACTGAACAACAGTAGAGGTTTCCATTCTAAAAGCCTTCAGACATAACCCAACTCTCTGAGACTACTCCACTGAATTTTGGCAAAAGCTCTAACTTACAATTCCAATGAACAGCATAAAAGCATAATGTTTATCAAGACAGTTAGTTCACTGGAGGAAATCGTGCCTCAGTCTATTCTTCCTTGCCACCATCTTATTATGAAAGCACCAGGAAACAGAATTAATTAATTTTTAAATGACCCTTCTCCCAGAGATCATATTATCAGTGTGGTCAGTGTTGCAAAAAATAACCTTCCAAGAGCCCTGTCAAAGCTATTGACAATTCTATAAACTTTACGAGCATCATGCTGATGTGTGTTGACAAAAGAGACAAAGTATTCATCTCGTTAGAGATCATTAATCCAGATCACACTAGCAGCTCATTCAAAGCTTACACATTCAGTGCCTCAAGGTACATTTCATCAGGACACCTCATATGCTGCTAAACAAACTCTTCATGAGAAACATTTTTTCTTAACACTCAGAAAGCAGCCTAAACCATGGTTTAATAGACCTGGGGTGAGTACTCTAGTCTCTATTATAATGGAGAGAAATCATGTAGGGAGAAAAGGAAAAAGGTAATCCAGAAAACATTTGGGTTGAAGAACAAGTAAATAAATGATCATTTGACTACATCTGAAACGTGTTGGAAATCATTCACACCCAGCAGCAACTCACACAAAGATGATATATCCGAATCAGGTACTTCTCAGTTCTATCATAGCCCAGACTACAGTTTAAGCACGTTTTCTCAAGATGAGAGCTCTTTATTGATCAAGGTTTTAAGAAGACATGCCCACACTAATTCTCTTAACTTTAAGAACTATGCATTACGCATTTATCACACTTGGCTTTCCTACATCCCACTGAGTCTTAGAGAATATAAGCACAACTAGATATATCTATGTTCAAGTTATGAGATGAACATAAGGTCTTAAATATGCAATCTCAGTTGCTATGTTCTAAAGGTATTAACCTACCATATTCCTAAAATTTGTGAGAGCAATGAAGCAAAACTATAAAGCTGAAAAGCATCATACTAATCTGTATTTTAGAAAATAGATACCACAGTCAGTACATCCAGTGATCTCCTATTATTAGCAATTAGCAATTTATTTTTATCATGTGTGACCCAGTAATCTCATTTACAGCACCACCAAATAACACTTACACACCCACAGAGCCGGCATATAAATCAAACCCCTTGTAACATGCAGTGGGTTGTAAGAAATTGAGTTTAAACTGGTGTGCTTACACATGGGTGTCCTGGGAAACAAATCCTCCATACAAAACATGATGGTAAGAAATGATAAGGCTGTGGCATGACTCTCAAAAGCCAAAAAAATTCTAAGTATGGTTCACATAACAGCTGAAAATAAGTAATCGGTAAATCATCAGAGCTTCAAGGGAACTACCTGCATTTACATTAGCCAAAAATGTCATCCCTTGAGCATTAAACCCAGCATTCAAAATACAGGAACAGAAATCTAGCTTGAGAATAAAGTCAATTTTAAGGCTGAATTTCCTGTCTTCTACGCAGCCAGAATCATAGAATCATCACAACTACTGTTCTTTACATGATTTATCAGAACCCTCTTGACATGTAGGCAAGCATGTGGAGGCAGCCCTTCTCTGAAGTGGGAGATTCAAACTCAGAACCCTTAAAGCAAGTGAAGAAATACTTCTCATCGTATGCTCCAGAGTGCCATTCACAGAAGAAGGCAGCTTGCTGCTGCTGCTACTCTATCCTTAGTCTTGCATGCGTCTTTCATCCAGAGGACCACTGCTCTACTATTAAGATACTTGTGACTGATCAAATTTTGATGTCTACCGCTTATTTGTGTAACTAAATTCAAGAGAGCTTCACCACATCAAGGACCAGCTTTAAGAGGCTTTCCTGTAAAAAATACACACCTTTTTTCCACATGCATGCATTCATTCATCACAAAGGAGCTGCTTGTGATTTTATACCCTTGGAATGCACATTCACACCACCAAGCAATGCTTCCATGTGCTGGCCACACATCCATTAACATCTTTGAACAGGGTTATCTGTTCCTAACACCTCAACTGCAGTACAGAAGCCATATCTGTCCAGCAGTTATAGAGATCCTCTGTACAACAGCCAAATTCCACCACTGCTTAGCAGCATCAAAAGCACATCACTTTTATCTATCTAGCAGTAGTCCCACCTAGCAAAACAGAAACTTTCTGGAGCCAAAAGATTGTTCTCTCAGTATTTGATAAACACACTCCCAAATGAAAAGGACAACACACTCTTCCAAAGACTGCTTGACAGAGAGTCTGATTCCCATGCTGTTTCCTGAGGCAGCCAAAAGGTCTGTCAGGTGAGGACAAGTTTGTCTGAAAAAGCGTCTGTACAGGTACGTGCACAGTGTACCTGACATCAGCCTTTGCGTGTAACACATTTTCCCTCATGGAACTGTGAAAATAAATCCCAGGATCTGTGTTAAAAGTCACCTGCCATATGCATCAGCACTGTAAAAAGCTATTCATAAACCTTCAGAAGCTTGCTCCTTTGACAGTGATCCTCACAATGAACTGCAGGGTTAGAAACGTGCTGTTACATTTTATTACTTTCTTTGTATTTTCCACTGTGGAGCTGCCTCAAACCCTCAGACTGATTTTTATAGTCAAGTTCTTCCCTAATGGATCAAGTTGCAAGATAAATCAAAGAAGGAAAAGCTTTTTCTCAGATCAGTAAATGCAAGTGGGAAAAGAAAGAAAAAAAAAAAGTCATCAATTGGACTGGGACTTACACTGAAATTTGGAAACATCAACAGTAAAATACACTAGTGGGCATGATCAAAAGAGGTCTCCCTGGAGTTCTCTCTGTGGGTCTTCAGCAGTCGCTGCTGCCTAATCTTGCTCTACTAGTCACCAATGCTACTCCCCAGTCAGCCTACTTAGGGTGTTTCTCATGGTTCATGATTACCAAAATGCCTTTCACAATAATAAACTGTTCCTTAACGCAGACCTTCATGGTCAACAGAAAGCTGAGCATTCATTATCAAAAGCTGAGTATTGTGGACACAGATACATTCTTTTCTCTAACATACTACTCATTATCTATGGTCACTGCTCATCAAAATTAATTTAGCTATTGAACCAATTGCAAAATGATGTTTAAACTTATTTGAAGGCTTTCCATATAATCATCCATATTCTCCTGTTCACTGCTTCCTAAGACTTTGTTTTTTTCTGAGCCAGAAATTTCACGTTCTTCTTTCCTGCCTCTGCATAAGCACTTAAAAATCTCCAAATCCTTCTCATTAACATCACAAATCTCCCTCTCAAAAATATTTTTGTGAAGTCAGGAAACCAACAGGAGATCAACTAGTAACAGAAGGCTAGCTTAACAGTGAAGATTTTTAAATGCTTTGGAAAAGATTAATATGCAAACCAGCAGTATCTCAGATGGATTACAATAAGCATTTGTGATCTCCCGAAACAATCAGTCTCTCCCCTGCCACCACACACTGTGCTGGGAGTTTCCAGGTAGCCTTTATAGTTTCCTAGCGCTCAGCTATGAGTTTATCAGATTTGCATGACAGAACAATCACATCTAGACTTCACTCATCTGACACCGAGACAAGCAAGAGAAGTGCACTGCATGCTCAACAGGCATGTTGCCATCCCTGCATTAGAAAGCAGAGCAGTGCTGAGACAGTATCCTCTTCCCTCTGATGAATGAAGAACATTCTGCAGCCTTCCAGGTTCACAACAGTTTAGAACATCCTATCTTCCTGCACTTCAATTCCTAGTTAGTACGACATTCCTGTTTTGAAGGTGTATTTACTGTGGAACCATTTTTGTTTACCAATACACATACACAAACCTTAACACATAGTTTTATACCTTATGTACTTAGTATTTGTGTGATTTAATAAAATGCAAGCCTTGTTAATATTATTACTAGAAATCTTGTGTTTCTTTTGAGAACTTCTTTCCATCAACAGTTCATGAACGTAAGTTCACTATCTGTAGGAGTGAATCTCTGCAAGACAAAAGCACTCCGACAGATGAGTGTGTACGTCATAAGACACTCAGATACGGAGATTAAATAGAAAGAAGCACCATCCCAAGGCAAATAAAGAATTAGTATAGACTTCAAATAAAATACTAGATTTGAAATACGACAACTTATAATTTGTAGAAAGAAAAAAAAAGAAGTTTCAGTATTCAGATTTTTACAAATAAATAAATAATGCAAGTTGTTTATATGATGTAGGTACATACTACCCAGACACAGTAATACAGACACAGAGAGTCAGGTCAACAAAATTATAAGCCCCAGCAACTACAGCCATTTCAATAGATTTCTGACTTAAACCACCTTGAGTCACTTTCAAGTTTTATCAGAAAAGACTAGATATTTTTCACTTTATTTTTTTTACATCCTGAGATGCTCTTATAAACATTTGATTCCCTTCAAAACAGAGATTTTCAGTATAACTTCAGAGAAGTTCAGTATATTAGCATATTTTTATATAACTAAACTAGCCTCTTCATTTTTCAATGTCTATTTCAACAGCTACTTTAATATTTACATGTTTTTATGTTGATGTTTTACTATATTCAAACAGATTTAAGATAAAGACATAATTAAATGTCTAAAGTAAAAATACACAACTGGCTGCGTGGCCACATTCAACACGTAAAAAGTAGGGAGAAATAATAATCCCAAGTGCAGCATTTCCATTAAAATCAGGTGCCAGTGGGTATAGGTCAGATTTGCAGAAGAAAATGCTCGGGCACACACAGGGCTGGGAGGCAGCGGTACAGCTTCCACATAAAAGCAGTTCCCAAGGGAAAGGGGCAGGCCCTCACTTTTAGCTTTCTTCACAACAGCTCATACCAGCCACAGAGCTGACCTTGGACTCAGCCAGCCAAATTCTAACTTTGCCAATTAAACTCCTACAGGAGGAATGTGCTCTAGCTCCTGACAGCAACAGGAGAGGTCATTCACTAAGATGTTTGAGAATCAAATTATTCAATATATTAAAGGGCTCACAGATATTCCGCACGCACACTTTTTTTTTCTCCTGCTCTCAGTCTTTATAAGATTTGCTGTATTGACATTTATATAACCAATTCAACTTTTTTGTTAGCAAACATTAAACCTACTTAATGTCCTCTTTTTTTGTCCAGCTATATTAGTCCTAAAGCTTTTTTGTGGGACAGAAATTGTTTAATAATTTCTAATCCTTGTATTTCAGTGTAGTCTACTAGTTCAGCAGTCTTCACTGAAAACCAAACATAGTTGGTACCAGTACTTGCAGTTTCTGCCTAAATATGTAGTTTCTATCTACAGAAGGAATTTAAGTTTCTCTTTGAACCTAGACTCACACATACTATCATTTAATCTACAGTTCCACTAGAAAGATGATGTAATTAAGCATACATAGACTGTATTTATACAGACAAATCGTAATGCATGTGTATAATTTACATTGACACAAATGTAGACCATTTATAGTGTGATTGAAGACACGCAGCAGACGAGTGTCAGAAACGGTATTTTTAAATCAACTTTGTAGCTCCACAGTTTTGTACTGGAAACACATTAGAGCACAGTCCCGCCTGGACATGTTCCTGTGCAACCTGCTCTGGGTGGATGTACTTTGGCCGGGGGGGTTGGACTACCTGATCTCCAGAGGTCCCTTCCAACCAGCATCACTCGGTCATTCTGTAACCAGTAACCACACAGATTTGGTACTAGTTGATGAGAGCACAGGAGTAGCTATGAACAATGAATAAAAAGCTTGATTTGCTATCACTTGATAACCAACATAATATAGAAGATCATTGTACAAAGTTAATACGTTACACTATTTTTACAATTTCTCCTCTGCAAAACCACAGACCATTGCACTGCCTAAGGGAAACTGGAGCAGGATCAATGAGTTACTTCATGAGAACCCCCTGGTTCTGCCACAAAAAGATACATGTAAACTATAGGTATCTCTGTTTCATGCCTCTTGATTTCACTTCTTGTAAACCTTGAATAGAAAGCTGACAAATACTTTTGCTTCTTTACAGAAACCACCTGTGTTTTTTCAGGTGTTCTCACAAGCTTTCGTTTCACCCATCAATAGCGTATCACTAGACTGCATGTTTAGGGAAAATTTGAATTGAACTCAACGATGAAAGTTACTTGCACCTGAACTTCTGAACCTACATATTTCAGTATAAAATATGTTGGGGTTAAAAGATTTTAAGCTGCATTACACCCATTTAAAAAGACAAAAAGAAACAAAAAATTAAAAGCCAGATAATTAGGTATAAGCTAATTTTGCCTCCATTTTCAATTTTAGATATTTAAATCTGAATTTTGCATCCATGGACTCCTGCATGAGCCAACAAACATTTTTATGAACAAAATTTTCAGTGTTGCTTTTTTTAGGATGGATTTTGTCTGCTTTCATTATTTTCACTGTTTCATACTTGCTTCAGTATCTATATTCATATATAAGCATGTCACGCTTGCTCTTTTACTCCATCATCACATTTTTAAATATAACATGGTGTACTACTACTTTTTTCTGAATGAAATTATTTTTCTTGATCTGAGGAAATATCTTCTTGCCTTTGCCCATAAATCCAGATGTTGTCAAGTTTAACATCAAGAGAATCATTATTTACACGATCTCTTTACTGAATCTGAACTGCAGCCTGTTCTTCAACACGAATGTACTCATGAATTAACGTCTCATCTTAATAGTTTGATTAAAAGATGGGTATTTTTTCCAGACAGAAGAGAGGCAGATAAGGTACTATGAAAAAAGTTTAAGATTTCATCATTCACACTAATGAATGTTCCCATATAAGCACTGTCAGAGTTAGTACTGAGCTGATTGAAGTTCTCCACAAGCACTCAACTCAGTGTCCCACCATACTTCATGAAAAACAGACCATGGATTAATGATTCTGTGTGCATTAAGGAATCAAAAATGTTGAGAGAATAATTCTAATACCCATGTATATTTATTAAAAACAAGTGTACTAATTATTATACAAGCAATGAAAATAAGTATTTAAATAGAAAATATGTAAGTTCAAAAAGCAGTAGCAAATTCCAAATAAAGGAAGCTGTTACTACAGCAAGGATTTCTTCTATTATACTCCCTTCACCCCTTTGTTAAAAAGAAGAGTGAAAGAAAGAGACATTTATGTCTCGTTTTTGAGAGATTTCTGTCTGTAATACAAAGCAAGTGAAAAGAACACACAGAAAACATGACAAATGTAAAATCACATCAAGTGCTATCATACTCCTGTGAAGTTTAACGTTAAATATGAAGCAAACTGCTAAAATGGAAAAGATTAATTAGGGACTTAATGAAAAAAATGCATGGCTGTTATGTGTGCTCAAACAACGTTATTACCACAGAGTGTGTTGGCAATCAGCTTTCTTAAAATGTTAACTAACTTTAAACAGGTAACATTAATTTATAAATAAGCAGTTTCAGCATCACATGTAATATCCCTCTTGCTCACCATATAGCACACAGTAATTAGAGCCCTCGTGAAACCATGCTTCTAAAAATATCTCTTCACTTTGCTAGGCACAATTTAGTTGATTGCATCAGAAAGTAAAGTAAATGCCTGTTCACAAAAGCAGTATTTCCAGCAGCCTGATCACTTGGAGTTGTATGGATTCAGTACCTGTTAAGATTTAGCCTGCTATTTATAATGTTTACTTCTTAGGATACAGAAATTTGTCTACGTCAGAGAAATTCGGAGGGAGGGCTGGCTACCCTAGTGCAGAAACCGTGTACCACCTGCTTCACACGTAACCACAGATCAGATGACCAGTAAGGCAAACATATTAAATCAAGTGCAGACAGTTGAAGTCAGGGCATGCAACGCAACACAAATGTCAAGGATGAGGTGCTTTTCTCCAGCTCTGACACCATAAACATCAAAAATGAATAAACCCTAGCTGAGGCTGAGCAAACGCAGAAAGTTTCGCATCATACCACTTTGAAAGTTGGTTTTCTTGTTTGTCCTTTATAAAAGCCAGGACTGAGTTAGTTTTTAAGTCCTTTTCTAAGATACTAGGACAGCATGTCTGAGAGTTTATACTGCCAGTACTAGTTCAGACTCTCTACTGCATGACATGGTAATGAAGGAAACAGCAGCTTCACCCAACAGCCCAACTACCCTATTGGTAAAGTTTCATAGATCTTTTTCTCATTTGTCTGCAAATTTGCTTTGGGTATGATAACTGTCTGCAGGATTTAGGACATCTTATTCATAAAATTCTGACTTTCAAGCACAAAGCCCATACATTTACTTCAACAAGTTATTTTCCTGTACATTCTGTAGCCACCAGGGAACAAATGGGTATGGTGGGCTAGTCCAGCTTGCCATAGTCTTCATTGTGCTTGTACAAATAGGTGGTGTTCAAAACTGAACACAGACACAGCATTTGCCACACTTTGTCTGGCAACTCAGACCATGGGACATAGGTGAGGGAACGTTTTGAATGAAACCAGACTCTGAACTGATCTATAGCTGTAGTGAAGCATCAGGAATAGGTCTGAGGTGCCGATTCCTGTCTGCCGTTAGAATGGCAATGCTCCCACAAAGCACTCGCTGGCAGTGCACAGAAAACCATTGCAGAGCGAGGGCCTCGCTGTGGCTTCCATGAAGCCTTCAGGCTGGTAGGACCAAACTCATCGTTTAGAAATAAGCAACTAATCACAGGAATTAATATTTTGCAATACCTATGCATTATCTGAATTGATGTTGGATGTGATTAGAGATCAAATTTTATCAATAGCACAACCCCTAACTAAAGAAAGCAGGAAGAGATAAGTATAAATTTTAAAAATATACTTGTCAGACTGAGGTAGTATGAAATACAACAAAAGCACTGAAAAGATTTTTGTACTAAATGACAATCTCTATCCATTGTAAAATGAATCCTCAAAAATGAACCAATTGCCCAGTCTTATGTAACAGACTGAACAGATCTTTGAACTGCATACCATAAAAAATTTGCATCCAATTTTAAGACTGAAACAGAGTGTCTTATCTGTGCATGTCATTTCTGTGTAACCTTGAGGGAATCAGAAACACTCATCACAGGTGATAAAAAACAGCATTATTTAAAAATAGGTTTTATGAAAATCTTTTGGGTTATAAAGAGAGATGGAAAAGTGTGTCTACTACTCCACACAACCAGTCTGTAATTATATGGGCAATACCATATCTGCAGGAATGTCTCCCCCCCAAATCAGGCAAACTACATAGCCCGCTCAAACAACTGGCAACGTGTTAAAAAACAAAGGGAAGAAGGGAGAGAAATCTGTGAGGAACTTCAAAAAAAGAAACATTTATCCATAGGCTTCATTCAAGTATAGATTATTGCAGTGTGCCATACTGAATGCTTGCCAACGCGTGTATCTGACTAACCTGCTATCCTCCAACACGACTGAATGCTAGAGAAAATTCAAGTAGAATTAAGACACGATTAAGATGTAAATCTAACAATAACCCAGAAGGTGGATGTTTCCTTAAAGGAACACAAAAAAAGTTAGGATTTTACTATTAATCTATTTTCTGGAACTGTTTATTTTGTTTTTTGAAAAACACTTGCTTTCCATTCTGAAAGCCAAACTCATCCTTACTGCAGAAGGACTGCCATAGGTACACACAGTTTCCACAATTTACTGTCCTACTCAATTTTTCACCAAGAACAGGCTAGTAACACAGTGAAGCTTTGCACTGTTCATAACAATCCACCCTTTCTGCTCTGAAATATTGCCGGAGGAAAGGGAATAAGCTCCCTTCCTCCCTAATATTTCGCTTTGGAAAAGCAAGCAGCTACAGAATCTCTCCACTAACACAAACATAAGAGGATTAGTTTGGTACTGTTGCAGAAATGCTATGGTGGGTAAATAAAGGAAACTCTAACAGCAGCTGGGGAGATCACTGTGCCCTCTTTGCACCAGACAGCAAACACCCTGGCAAAGCAGCAAGGGGCTGGCCCCCATACCCATGGTAGCACTCCTCTAGCTGAACTTGAAGGATAACACCATGTCATTCCTGAACAAACAGCTGGCCAACTACAGATTTCTGCCAGAATATCTATGTCAGTACAGGATGTGAAAACATCCTCCCACTTGCAATCCTCAAGGCATAAATGCACCCATAGCGATTGAAGAGCGCTTCTGCTGCTTAAGTCTGTGTTTTCAAAGAGCTGGTATAATGACACAAATACCACAGATCAGGTATTTCAGTTTGTCACAGAATGTTTGGAGTAACATGAAGAAAACTGATTCCATTTCATTAGCAAAGCGAATACATGAATACAAGCAATTCAAGCAACTTTATCAAAGATGAAAGTGGGTAGATGGCAAGAAGTGATTAAAGACACATCTGGGGGGGGAAATCAGTTTGGAAGAAAAGTTGCATAGATATCATTTTAAGGTGTATCATGCACGTCACAAACATGATTGAGAAACTAGAAAAAGGTGAAGGCATGCTGATAGAATTCAAGTGGAAGGCCTATTTTATCAGAAAAAAGCCCCTTAGCTACAAAGCTTACCTTCAAATTAAGTGCTACTCTCTAGCCAAGAAGCCAAAAGGCCCATCCCTTGATTCCACAAGGAAGAAACTTGATAAACATCCCTCTGACACCAGCCTGCTTACAGTCCTTGAATGCACAGAAATGCTTCTCCACTGAACAAAAAGCAAATAAAAGAACAATCTTCAGCTTCTTTACAATTTCCAAGGCTTTTTCCTGACAAGGATACTTGAGAACTCTGAAGGAGTTCTGCCAACCTCACCATCACTGCCGGATTCTTCCTCATCCCATGCTTCAGATTATCCTCTAAAATCTGCAACCTAGCAACATCCCAGCTCTCACTGGTTACCAATGATCAGAGGAAAGCCGCACTGTTATTAATACACAGGTTGCTCCTCGCAAACTAACTGTGTTGGTTGCAGGCTTCTATTCCTCAGTCAGCTCACTGCTGAACAATTCTGTTCTTCTTTCCGTTCAGCATCAATAGATGGCACGCTTCGTGCCAGCTGGCTTTAAAAATCCATCCTGACATCAAAGTGCTCTCACATAGAGCTATTGGTACCTTCTAACCTAAAACAGTTCTATTTTATTGGCTAAAGAAGTGCCCAGGATGAGGACAGCGGTACTGAAATCTTAACATCTTGCATTCCATTGAATAAATTCGAATGACTAACACCAACTTAATGAACAACAAAAAAAAACTAGCTAAGGAAACCAAACCATTTCAAACCAAAAAGACAAAACAATTGCCTATTTTGTGCTTTCTTTTCTAATCCCATAATAGGGGCTAGCAGACCACAGGGTCAGCACACAGAAGAACCCGCTACTGAGCGAGTCTATGCAATCCAACCACTGCTGCTTCCTGGGCTGAGATCAGCACCTCGCTCTCATGTCTGCCACACAGACAGACTGGAAAACTAAGAGGTCTGATCACAATATCAAAATGCGTCAAACATTAATTTCCATCTCACGCAAATATTCTCTCAAACAACCCATAGCGTTCAAAACAAATGTCAGAGGAAATTGAGATGAACTATGTTCAGAATAATCCAATTAAGTTATTAATACAAAGCTGAAATCAATTTTCAACATCATTGTTTTAGTTTTGGTATCAAAATGAACAGAAGATGTAGAAGAGGCTTGTGCATTTATTTACTTCATGTTAAACCCTTCTTTGAACTGGATAATTACGATGCTGCAAATTGAGTAGAGGTTTTATGGCACAGACTGCACCAGAGACCTGCATAGCTTTCCTGTGTCTCTACAAATTGTTCACTGGACTCGTCTGGAATGCAAATATGCACTTTACTCCTAAAATTAGTTGCCCTTTAATGTATTCTTATAGTCTAGCATCTACTAATGTTAATCACCAATGCCAGATGGGCTCTGCTCAGGACCAACTACTACTCTTAAAAGCAATAGGTCTTAACGCACCAATGTGGAGCAAAGTGGATTTTAGTCACATCAAGAGGCTTTTATAAAACTAGGAGTAAAGTGTTTACACTGGGATTTGAGGAAGAACTGTTGGCCAGTAGACCAGAGAAGGGGAAAGACTACCTAAATAACAATTCTACAGGTAGTCCTACCAAGATGCAGTGTCTAAACAGTGTGACATCCAATACTGCTTAAACTTTACCCCTTTTAGGCTAAAAAAAAAACGGTTTAGGGGTCATTTTGTATGTTTGGGAGTTTTTTTAAGGTTTGGTTTTCTTGCTCATCCTTGTGCTATGTTCCTTTAAAATGGCTGAGAAAAACCAAGGTGCCTACGGAGGCAAGCTACCCCAGTGCATGCTGTGGCAGGCAGCAGTAAGTTAGAGCACAAGGAGCTGAGAACCTGCTGCACAGGGAGGGCAGGAGGGCACTGAATGCAGCGAGTACAGACAGTCAGGCCTTGCAGGGAAAGGAGCAAAAACAGGAATCAGCAAGGACTGAAAAATGTTTGCTCTATCTCAGAAAGTTACTGTGTTGGCTAAAATCAAGGACCCACGAACAAGGTCAAGTACAGCATGAGGTAAGATGCTTAGAAATCCTCCATATTTCCTTTCTCTTGGAACTTTCTGTGTCTAAAAACTATGCATTCAAGTTTTTATTACCGTAAAACCTGGCTTTACTTAGTATTTAAAAGCACTTCAGTCATCTCTGAGGAACTCACTTTAATGACAAGGCCTAGGCAGATCCCTGCCAAGCTGTGTCTTTGGCGTATCAGCACAGCACGACACAGCATCTCAAGGGCATTACATACGCACGCAACAAGAGTATCCACGTTCACCTTCCTCAGTGTCAGGAAAAGTTGAAGCATCCCACAACACACAGTATATATGAATATTAGTAATTCTGTTGCTTTTATGACAACATGTAAAGGTTAGCACTGCAAAACGACTTTAACAACTGCCAAATTATACAATTTCCTACATGTATTTTTGCTCAATGCATGGCTCTATGGGTGCAACAGACAGCAACCACCCCTCAGGTTTCATAGACGATTTCATACCTCATTTCCAAATCATCTGCCAGCTTAAGATGACTCCTCCCACCCCAGCTTCAGGCTGGAATAGCAGGTGACCGTGCAAAGTACCAGAAGATTCCCTCCAAAGCTGGAATCCCATAAAAACCTCCCTTCATGCTACCTGTATGCAGGACTTCCTTGAAAATGTCATTTTGTATCAATTAAATAACCATACAGAAATGAAAACATGTTAACATCATCATACAGACTGGCCACTGTCACTATGCACACACAAGGGTTAGATAGCCTTTCAGTGCTTACAGAGGGCCTACAGGAAAGATGAGGACAAACTTTTCAGCAGGTCCTCCAGAGACAGAAGGGGTAATAGCTTTAAACTAAAAGAAAGATCCAGACTAGATATAAGGAAGGCGTTTTTTACAGTGAGGGTGGTGAAACACTGGCACACGTTGCACAGAGATGGGATCGATCCCCCAGCCCTGGAAACATTCAAGGTCAGGTTGGATAAGGCTCTGGACAAACTGATCTAGTCGATGTCCCTGCTCATTAGAGGGAAGGTTTCACCAGACAACTCCTACAGGTTCCTTCCAACCCAAAGTATTCTGGAAGAGTTTTGAGATCATTCTAGCCCAGAACAAGATCAAGCTAACAACTTACAACATTAGAGGAGAGAAAAAAAAAAAAGGCCATTCTAAATTGTACTTAACAATGACACATTACAGTTTGAGAAACTCAATAAAATAAACTAATATTAAGTTTCTGAGCAAACATGCATCTTGACAAGAGCAACCATCATACAATTACACAAGCAACTGAAAAAGATGTTCATATTCTAAGTATTTGTATGCAAGTTAATATCAGTTGTACTTTAGAAATAAACAATTTACAAGCTAAATTTGAACAATATACTTTGTCAAATTGACCCTGAAGCATGAAAAACCGAAAGTTCTGCAGGAAGAAGCTAGTCCTCTAATTTCCTGCATGACCAGAGACACAAAATTAAGACAAAGCATCATTTTATTAAGGCTCAGAAAAAACACTTTTAAAACCAAGGTGGCTTTTAATTCTTTAGCTTCCACAGCTTTTAGAAACAAACATTTGTTTAAAACATCTCAGTGAAGAGGCTTAATAGGCTAAAGGTAATCTGTGTTAATCGTGTCTACTCCAGAATGGATTTTTTTCTTTCAATGCCTTTAGCTTGGAAATAGCTAATGCCTCTTTTGCCAACTTATTATTAGTAGTAATTATAGGGATGAGAAATCATCAGTCCAACTTAGATGTCACCTTATTTAAACTTAAGACTACGCATGTACTCCAAGGAGTTTTGGTGTCATTCTGAATGAAACAATTGTTAAGAGGTAGGAAACCATTCCTTCTCTAATTATGCATTTCACACATTGCTAAACTCCTTATTAAAGTGGAGTCAGTATTTTGTGGCTGACATTACCATACATGTGGAAAATTAGCAACTGACTAAAATGAAAAGCTACCAGGCTGAAAACTCCAGATTTAAAACTCCTGTTAAAACAGTAATACCAGATAATGTACAACAGAAGGTACCCAAAAGGCTCCCTCTGGTTTCTGAAAAACAAACCAAGGAAGCCTCCATTGCATTCTCTATTTCCTCAACACAGCATATTTTAACCAATGTATGTATCTTTTAGAATGACCAGTTATCTTGAACTGATTTTTACGAATACTTAAAGAAATCCTCTCTACCTTTGTGAGCTATGCAGGTAGGTAAAACCATGTTTCTCAATGTAAAAATCAGTATAGATATATGGTAACAGGTCTACAGAATTGTCTTGACATTTGACATGGAAGAAATATGTTGGGAAAATTATTGCCTTTACTTATGGCAAATTAAAAAAAAAAAACTTTAAAAATGCACAACACTATCACACATTTCAGATCTACATTTATATAGAATTTTTTTCATTTATTTATACATTACAAATTGAGAAAAATCACTCTATTTGTGTATTTTAAATGCCAATTATGCCTCTGCCTGTTACTTCCTTTTTCTGTTGTTCTTTTTCTTAATGCTACATGGGCATCTCCATATTCTTTTAACTATGCTATGCATCCATACCAAAAGTACAGTTCTATAGCAATCAGAAACACACCAAAAGCACCAGCACAGACATACACATATCGAGGCAGTTCTTCGTAACAAAGTTACACTCAAAACTGGTTGCTACTTGGGAATTTCCATGCTTCTTTCTCTTGGAAGGGGAAAAATCAAACATCAAAACAAATTTTTTTCTTTTGTTTACTTAGTTATTTTTTCCTGTTTCCTTGAATACAGGTAATAATAAAACAAGACCACAGCCTTGTTTGTTATTTCCAAACATCTTCCCTGGGTAGCAACCCAACATGAACATACCTTACTGCCAGCTATTTGTGCTTCTCTGGCTGTCCACAGCTCCTTGCTGCCCTTCTCAGAACTCTGCCGTGCCTAAACACAGCCACTAGCACGCAGCTACCTCAGTTGTGGTTTGTCTCTGGTAACTCCAAAAAGCGTAATTGAAAGCCCACAAGCTGGCCAGCTTGAGGACCTGTGTTGACACAATGGTTACCTTTGTATTCAAGCAAAATAAATTGCTTGACTATTTTTTGCATTAATTTTGAAGACCAATATACTGATCAGTTATAACAGTGCTCCATCTGATGTCCCTTCTTATATAACTTTAAGACACCTCACTCTTTATTATACTTTTATCGATTAATTTCAACAGCTCTCACTTGCTTCTTTTCTTTCCCTCTAAATATAGTATACTAGTTCACCACAGACTGTGTTTACTTTCTTAGTCCCCAACTTCAAAAAGACATACAAGCTCATACCTTTAGGTCTGTATGTGAAAACAGCAGATCAGTGTTTGATTTGCCATCTGCCTTGAGTACCTCTTAGATCATTTCTACAATTTATACATGTTACAGAACACCTGTCAAATCTGTTACCCAAATTACTCTGTGCCCATATTGTACTCCCCAAACATGTGAAACCCCTACTTGTGCAATCAAAGCACAAGCCTTGCTTGAGAAACACCACATAAAAGAAGATTGATTTTCGTCTTTGAAATGTCAAACTTCTGCCGATAATGCTTAGCTACATTTTTCTGAAACAGCAAAGTTCAAAACAAGCAATAGACCTCACAGATATCTGACACTTCATGATAGATGTGACAGGTCTACTACTTTACTACCAGAAACCTCCTCCAACAGAACGAGGCAATCAATGAAGAATAATAAATCCATCCCAGATCGTGGAACTATTTTTTGTACATGAATAAGAAAAGAAACAACAAGCTTATTTAATCTCTCTGGAGACTCCTATTTTAACACACTATCGTGATATCCCTTTAGTATTACATGACACCAGTTACACAGTTAAATCTCTATGTGTTGTATCTGCTCAATAGGTTTCAATCTAAACTCCCAACATGCATTTTTTTATTATTAAGCTAGCAGAGAAAAAAAAAAAAAAACAAAACAGAATTAAAAACATTCCTGTTAAAAGAACAAGTTTTTCTTACCTTTTTTTCTGGTCCCTCTGTCAGCCAGGAGAACAACAGCTGCTCCAAATGTATCTCTTGGATTACATCCCCATCATCCTAGAAGACAGGGATATTGATTAATACCGCATCAAAATTTTACCTTGAGTGCATAGTGTGAATACATTTCATTTCCCTTTTTTGAAAATTCCCATACTTAAGATAAATTACAGCAAGTTTGGAAAAGTTAATTTGACATTCATAAATCAAACCTTTCTAGAGAAACAATAGGTTTGATTTATAACTAATGCTTTTGAATGTGTTCCACCACCTACACCTCAAGTACCAGCCTTGACTTCAGCAGAAGAGAGAATTTACTCCAAAACATGTATTTTCTGAAGTCATTTAACCACAACAGTAAGAAAACAAAGCTATGTCAGCTCAAACACAGTGATTTAAAATACACCTTTAAGGTAACGTGAGTACATAGGCAAAGTTTAAAACCTAGTAAGTTAGTTTAAAACCTAGTAAGTTAGTTTAAAACCTAGTAAGTTAGTTTAAAACCTAGTAAGTTAGTTTAAAACCTAGTAAGTTAGTTTAAAACCTAGTAAGTTTAAAACCTGTTGCATGAAAAGATGAATGGTTACTTGTGCTTGTGTATGATTTTCTAAAGATATTGATACATCACCATCATAATCCTATTTCTTCTGTTATTTTCTACATTTGTAAGCACACAGACAATCATTTCGCTTTTCTTAGACCACAGTTCCAACAAAAAAACCAGCAGCATAGCAGAGTAGGAACGTTATGGTGCTCTTACCCTCCTGAAATGCAGTGGCTGCCTTGATAAAAAGGCTGAGTAACACCTAAAAAGTGAGGCTTGTTTTGGTTTTGCGTGTTAAATAAACAAGTTAAAATAAGTTAAAAATTATATTAAAAAAGTATATATAAAGTATATATATAAGTATATAACTTACTAAAAAGTTAATAAAAAAGACACCAGGCGAGCCAGACAGACCAAAACTGCCTGCCTAAACCCAAACACCAAATTAAACATAGGAGTTTTGAGTTATTACATTCTTTCAGAGTATTTTTTTCCATCAGCTGCCAATGGTTAAAGACACGCAGTGCAAGGGGATCAAAGAAATACACGTCTCCCCCAACCCAAGCTTGGTATCATTCCTACCTGTTCTCTCACCTACACAGGCCTCACCTCACACGGAGTCCAGGGCCAACCAAAACGCGGCTCCTCACACCTTGGCTTCCTCCCACTTCAGTCCCTCGGCGGTTCCCGATGTCTCCCCCAGCAGTGCCAGGATGAGCCCTCCACAGAGGGCACCCTCCACAGAGGGCACCCTCAGCCGCTCCCGCCCTTCTCCTCAGGTGACCCCCCCACTGCCTCATACCGCCTTTATATGGGTGCGCCGCGCCTTGCGATTGGCCCGCCTAACCGTGAGGTGCTCCCTGATTGGCTGCCGGGAGAGACTTGAAGCTAGCCCCGCCCCCAGCCGCTCCAGAACGTTCCAGATGGCTCCTCTGGCCGCAGCCGCCTCCCTCCTCTGGGCAAAGCCTCCCAGTCATCGCACTGCATTTCCATTTTAAAGGGTACAGTTATGACTAAAAGCTGAATAGCCTGCTGGAAAAAAAAAAAAAAAGGAAAAAAAAAAACCTAACCCCAAACTTAAATTTGCCTGAAAAAAGTGAATACTACAGCGCCTGCAGCTCAACAACTACCTCCCCTTCAGCTTTCTGAAGTCTCCCCAAAATGGATTCTCTAGAAAAAAACAAGTTGGGAAGTCGTGTGCCCTAACACGGGCCTACGAGCCACAAACCGCAGCCAGGCTCAGCCTGCAGGTAAGCAAACGGGCCCTTAACGATCCCCTCCAGCCCTGGAAGGGACTGACTGGCCTTAAGAAACGTGAAGGAAATAAAAGTGCCAGAAAAACTGCTGGGAGACGTGTGTCTGGAGTCTGTCATCCCAAAGCACAGGCAGGGCGGTAATCTGCAGTCTGGGTCAAGATGTAGAGACAATTGTGCAGAATTGTATTTGGAAAAACAGACCATATACTCTATTACAAAATGATTAGTTTTGAACTGCCATTCCAGTTCCAAAACCTATAAATTAGGCTCACCAGATCTAGCTTTCAGTAATAACGTAATTACTTTATCTTAAGCCAGTCTTTTGTTAAAATCTTTATTAGTAGTACAAATTGGATCTTTCAACTTGCTCACTGTTCATCGATGTTCTTAACAGAGGAAAGAGTAGGATATGCAGAAGAAAAGGAATAGGGCATCAGTGTTGGCACAGGCCTTCAGGGGTCCAAGAGAGAAAATCAAATACAGAAGAAAAGGTGAAACGGTGCAATTAATCCTAAGGTAAGCCTCTTTTCTCCATGTAGTTCTCAATGTGACAGTAGGATATGAAATAGCAACAGTAAATACACATTAAGTCATAGGAACAACCTTGCATTACAGTTTACTCGAGGTACAAGCCTCCTTTTCCCAGCAGTCACATCCCATTCGTGTGTGCTGCTACGCTGATCTCTAACCCTGGACGAGGGACCTTAACCCCTATGAAGTGTGTATATTTTTCCATGTAAAGAGTAAGTCTGACATCTGAAGAGAATTCAGACCCATAAATTCAGGGCTGTTTTTTTCAGGCATCACCATCTACAGCCAAGTTACCATAGCTTGTTGCATATCAGACCCCTGTTTTATGGCTTCATTGGTCTTCTCCAGTTGCTTGTCTGTTTATCCTTGCAGCTGCACAAGACACAGGACCAAGAGATTTCTGCTCTTTGGTGGGTCTGAAATCTCATACCGTGCTTGTCAGCCCTGCTCACCTACAGAACAGTTCCTTCAGACTCTATTTGCTATCTGGTTTTACTGAGCAACAGTTCCCTGGGTGAAAAGAAAGCCTATCATTGGACAGCTAAGAAATGCAGATTTCTTGTGCCGCCTTTTTCAATGTTTTTAGAAAAGTGCAAATACCCTAAGCTTACACATGCCTGCTCTTAACCATTACTGTGTAACAGAAACATGAGCTACTATCTTCCAGCCACCTGATGATCTACTGACCTTATTTCTGCACATAAATAAGCTGTAGCAATTTAATTACAAAACCAAAGTAACAGAAAACCAACTTGTTCTTCAGGATCTGATTTCATGCACTAATAGAGACAACACAATACCATTCCCTCCCATTCCAGCTGAGCAATTTTTCTTTCATATCTTTTTTAAACATCAGATAGTCAATGACCAAAATGTGTTTATAGCAGCAGGAGAAATGTTTTTGCCCACACTGGCTGCTAGTTATCTTCCAGTGAAAGCCCTGAGTTTGTACAGCAGAGTTCAGCCTTTCCCTCTAACATACAAAAAAATAATGCAGTTTTGTGTTGCCCATCTCATTACAATTATCGTCATCATACTGAGAGAATCAGTTTTAAGTATCAGTTAAACCTCCATTATATTACTCTCTTTGAAATGCTGCATTCTCAGCCTGAACATATTCTATTTTCAATATACCTGATCTAAATTAAAAAAAAATAATCACCCGAACAAAAGTGAATCTAAAGGAAATGCTAGCTTATTTTTTATTTTGGCCATAATTGTAGGCTTTCTTCATAGAATCATAAAATATCCTGGTTGCAAAGGACCCATAGAGATCATTGAGTCCCAATCCCGACACCACACAGGGCAACCTAAATGTTAAATCAGTATCTTAACTCCTCTCAATCATTTTGCCTATTGTGATTCTAAACACTGTTAAGATTCAGCTCTTAAAAATGTGTCTGAACAACTCCAGCAGAACTGACGCTGACCTTCAGCTCAAATTTGTTTGCAACAGACATGGCCGTGTTTTGATAAATTATGAAATAAAACGCCAAAACCCAACACCTGCAGTGGTGTTTTGTGAAACAGATAAAAAGGTAAAAGTCTTCCATTCTACTGAATATACATAATAAGATTCAAAACAAAATCTAAAAGGACTTCTTTTTCAAATGTTTTAAGAAAGGGGTTTCCTTCCCTATCAAATCCTTCCTGACGAATCCTCCCCTATCTGTCCCCCTCTCCCCCCAACACTAACAAATGGTTCTAATCAACTGAAGAACAGATGCCTCCATTTCATTATGCTGTTTGCCAAAAAGTGCAAAGTGAAAAATAGTTTCAAACTAAAACCAAAAGTTTTCCTATTAAACTAAGGCAAACAAGATCCAAAGAAGTGTAGTATAATTTTCTGTTGCAGTTAATTTTAGCTGCAAAATAAAATCAGCATTTTTTTCTAAAACCTTCTGAGAACTTACACTTCAGGTGGTGCAGGGAACCTCAAGATCATCTTTCTTTCCTTAAATTCTTGCTATTGTTTAGCAACGTAAAGCCACCTAAGTGAGTATTTAAAAAATAAACTATTCACCAGATCAATTCAAGACCATAAATATTTAAACTTCTTTGTTATATTAAAATATTGGCTATTCTAGGTCAACCATGTTCTAGAGAAAAACATATTTGTTTATAGCTACAAATAGGAATATTAACTCCTTGTAGGAAATAGTATAGTAATTAAGAACAGCATTCTTCCCAGTCTCTTTACAGAGGAATTTTTTTCACTGCACTGGATTAGAAAGACAAAAAAACGAACAAAACCTTTTACATCCTCTAAGCACAGTTTATGGGACTTCCCATTCATCAGCAAAGATAATCTATTGCTTAGATAGAAGGAACAAATCTCAGGAGAGCATGGGCAGTGAGTGAACAGGTGTCTCTCTCAAAAACTCCATGAATATACCTGTCCACACATGAAATGACCCAGCTCTTAAGGCAGTAAATAAAATTCATCCCTTCACTGGGTATGAAATACAGAACACTAAGTAATTCAACTCCCAAACAGTAATTACATGATGTTGAAAGTAGGATCTCTCAACCCTGAGGATGCAAAGATGACCCCAGGGTGCTGATGCCTCATCTTGCCACACTGCAAATGAGAGAACTAGCACCTACTTTAACTGAAGATGCTGTGAAGCAAGTCCTCGATGTGTAGGGGTTTTATAAATAATTTCCAGTATCTTGAGCCTAAAATGGTTTGGAGCCAAGACAATTTCCAAGAGCATACTGAAATAACCTGAGGAACTTGGTGTGAGTTCCTGCTTGCCCTGCTCAACATTAATTCTGTTTCTGTTAATTCAAGGATTAATTCTGTTGCTCCTAGCATGTCTAAATCACCTGGAAGAGGGATTCCCAAAGGGCATTAGGCAGTATAGTCCAAGACACGTAGGTACTAGATTTACAATACATGCAAGGTCACAAGCTGGCACAGTAAATATTGGGAGCTCTCACCTGCAGATACTGATTCCTAGGCAAGAACACTTAGCAATGCACTGCTGTATAAATAATAAACATGAAGGACCGAGTTTCCAAAGAAAGCATCGCACGGCTCTTTACAACAACTTTATCCCTTTATCAAGACCTCCTTGATTGAAATCCTGTGTTTCTTCTGATCTTTTCATCACTCTTGCACCTCACTATAGTAGTAAGAGATCCAGGACACAGTTAAGTGGCCAGGGATTGATTTTCTGCACTCTTTCCTAGTATTATCTGTCCATATAATCAAGGAAGTTCATCATCAGCACAAGATTTGCTCACAGACATCGATGCCTACTCAGCCTGAGAACCACCGTAGCATGGGGAAGCAGTGGCACCTTTCAGTGGGTCTTTGCCCCATCCACAGGACAGAATTCTAAAAGCCCCTTGAATATTGCATACTCTGCCCTTGGCAGAAAAGCAGGTGTGTTGGTGGTGTATTCCAGCAAAGGCATGTCTCAAAGCTCCTTTATTTTCCATTAACTCCCTTTAAGCAGCGTCTTAAAACTGGTCACTACTGTCTTAAGGTCTTTGCTCTTCTTACCAGCCTCAAATTTTCTCTATGTATTCAGGCAGAATACAACCAAAAAGTAAACTATGATATATGTAATTGTCATAAAAAGTAACTACAGCTATCACTCTACTGTACACAAAAAAAAGTGGCACAGATAAAAAATAAGTCTAGCAGCATGTCTATGTTATACTACCATAAAAATCTTAAAGATCAAGTCTGTCATAAGGTTGCCTGAAGGCATTTGTAAAACTCACTGCTACCCATACTGATTTTAGGGAACATACTATTCTGCAAGCCCATGTATCTAATCAAGCCTTTCCAATGGCATCTTCTGTCATTCAGGGCTTTTCATGTCCAGCCCGTATAAAGGATATATATCCCTTTAAGTGACAATGATTTCTGAATGGTACATTTCTAACTGATTGATGGTTTAAGCAGTGTATATAAAACTTGACAGGAAGCTCTAAATTGATGACTATTCCCACCCTGCTCTTGCACTGTTTTTCAAAGAAAAATCCAAACCTAAAAGGGTGCTATTTGTTTGAATTCTTAAAATGAAGAGTCCCAGTCTTAACAGATTGCAATACTGAAGAATGCCATTAATCCAGTGATTATTTTTTTCTTTAAAGCAAACAAAATTACTGGGAAATGTATACTGAAATAAAAAAGTTAATAGGCAGGGTGCTCTCATTGGCCAACACTGTCTCTGAGATCAGCATGTTCCACTGTTAACAGTCAAATCATATCAATAACTGTGGCAATTATTTTGAGAGTAGATGAAGGGCAGTCGGTTTAGCCATCACTGCTATAAGAGACAATTTAGATGTTCTAAGGTGAAGTAACGTCCTTACATATTAATGTCATGGGGAAAAAAAAGCCCCAACCAACCAACATGAATTAAGGATTTTATTTTTTTTTTAATCTTAAAATACTTCCTGAAAATTTTCTACAACATATTTTTTCAGCATTAGTAGCACCTGCAGCCAAAGACAAGTAGTCAAAGTACCTTGCAATGATTCAGACGCGGCAACTTATCTCCTCCAAGCTAATTAAAGGGTTTTTCCTCTGTGCCTGAAGCTATCTAATCATGCAAGAAGTATTCCCCTATCATTAGAGATGACTCTCTGGAATTAATTTTGCAGCATGATGCAGACTGAATTTAGTACCTGACTTTTTAATTATAATAGTTAGATGCAAATCTTCCTAATTTTGATATAAACATTAAAAAACCCAAAACAAAATGTGATGAAAGGAAGAAGCTAACATGATTATAGGAAAGGTGCGAAAATCAAATACTTAGACACAAACATTCAAGGATCCCTGAAGGTCCATATCATATTTGAGGCTTAGCTATAAATCACGGAAAATGACAGGTATAAATTTAGATACATAGATCTAAACAGCAGTTCTGTTTATTGCCTCACAACGGATCAGTTCCTCCAGTACCATAAGTGAATAATGAAATCCAATTACAGCTACAGAAGTGAATGCTGCTCCCAGACTTAACTGTTGCCCATCAGAGAAAGTTCCTAGCTCATGTGGACACTTCCAGAAATCATTTCAGGCTCTTCCCATTCCCAATACCTAATTAAAACTAAACTAGCAACAAAGGAGGTCATTCAGAGACAGACAAGCCAAAAAGAGAGGAAGCAGGGAGGATCACTGGAGAAACTTACAGTAGCCAAGGGACTGAGAAATCCAGTTATGATCTGAACTCCGTTTTTTTGGGTACATGTACAACATAAAAAAGAAACATGCAAAAAACAAATGATGAAGGAATTGCAGAAAAATGCTGGAGACAACGGGGTTGTTTTCAAGGCTACTGGAGGCTCATGGTGTGCTTTTTAGTTATTCCTTTTACCCTAATGGTGCTAAAGTAACATATTTCCTCCCATTTCTGGCTTCAGGTTTAGCCTACCAAGATTTTGAAAGCCTTTTGTGATTCCCAAGTAAATTTCAAGCCAAATTTGCTTCTGGATAGGATAGAGAAAGCCCCAGAATGAATGTGGACAGGGATAAAATCAATACTCATCACCTGGAGAAGCATCTTTCTTTCCCATTTTAATCTGACAATACAGAGTACCCTTTTCTAACCCAGTAAATAAGGCAGATGCACACACGCAAAGGTAATGCCACGGAGCAGCTGGACAAGAGCATTCTGAGAAATGCAGTTTGCTCTATTTCTGTGCTAACTTGCTAAAGAAATATGCTTTGTGCTGGAAAACAAAGATGTAAATCACAAATGGAAACCACTTCCTTTGCGTTGCGTGCCGTTTGCACTCACTGTATTACCCATTAGCCAGCAAAGAAGTTTGCTGATAAAGCTCTTGTAAGTCATGATGTCACATCCTCAGCTGCCAGGATTCCTCCTGAGATGCTCAATAACGAGTCCTCTGTTTAATGTCATTATGCATATTGTCATCATTCCGTAAGTTCAGCTTTCCTTTCCAAAATAATCAAACAATTCACATTGCCACACTGTCTCTGAAAGCAAGAGTTATGAATGCAAGGAATACTATGCTGCAGTACACATACTTACTCCCTGTTTTGTTGCCTGATTATTCTAAAGCTAATAGCAGAATCTTATTCTAATCAGTGTAGCAGGCCTCTTAAAAATGGCTGAGATGTCACACTCTTTTGTTATTTATAACTAGACATAAATTGAGCAATTCTGTTTTCACCAAAGATAGGCATAATCCAAATGATTAAACAGCTAGCAGGCCATACATATTTAACATTGCTAAGCAAGGAGACTGTGTAAGTCATGCCAGAGATACAATCTGTGTATCATTTCAGCAGCTTTATTGGGTGTTTTTGTTTTTGAACTTTTGGCAGAAACAGGAGCAATTGTAAAGGGCCAAAAATCTTTTAGAAAATCTTTTAATTTCCTTCTCATTCTTCATAATAAACAGAATAAATATTTCATCTTTTAATATGCTGATTTAGACAAAATGTTTTAAAACACAAAGTCAACTAGTATCAGTATGAAAACAGCAGCACGTCCTTCATCAGTTGTGAAGTTGTTTTATGCATTTTTCTGAGCACTGAATTCTGGAATTATTGGTTATTCCAGGAAAAAAAAAAACAACAAAACAACAAAAACCCAACTGGTTGCAGTCAGTACTTAGGTTGCAGAGTACATTCCACTCTACAAATTTTTATTTTCTGCCTTGTTTTGAAGAAGGTCTAAGAGAGGCTATTAGAAGAAGCTGTCTTCTCTCTACCTTTGATAATAGAAAGGGACAAAGCTGCAGGAGAAGAAACAGAAATTTTCTTGGAGTTCACAATTCAGCTGTGAAGAACCAACCATCTTTTCCAGGTGTATTTTGAGCTGATGGCATATTTTCTTTGCTGTTATTCTAAATAAAACCATACAGAATTATTCTTACCCAATCTTACACTTTGCCCTTGGTAACACTGAAAGATACAGAGCATGAAGTACCTTCCAGTAGAAACAGGACAAGCCAGGATCTCCTGCTTCCCCCATCTCTACTCTGGTAAATGGCCTCAGAAACACAAAGCTGTTATCTTCTTTTGATGTTTTCCAGGACAAGAGGAAAGAGACTAAGCAAGACCCCAGGGCTGAATTTGTTTCCCCTTTCTTATTCTTAGAAGGGAGGTGATCACCACTAGGCTGTTACCAAGCATTTCTGTAACTCAGGCATCACAGCTGCACCCACAGTAGCACCAACTGAAGAACCTCCCTATGAAACACAAATGCAGCACAAGAGTTCAAGGCTGAAGTTCCTACAGTGACTGTAGCACTCTTCTGTACTCGGCACTACAACCAAACAAATGCAAAAGGCTTTGTACACAAGAGTTATTTTAGTGCAGCCGCATTGTCTCAGCAAACAATGGAGCGCTGCTTTCACTTGCTAGGTGAGGTCAGGAGGAGAGGACTCATCACAAAGTATCTTCCCTGTTCGGGGCACTTGTGGACTTACAACAGCAGTTGTTGCCAGCAGGGCACCAAAAGCAAAGGATATAAGGAAATAGTGAGTTACTGAAATGGCAGTAAAATAACAAATAAAAAAAGAAAACCGATTTGGGGACTTAGAAATTTCAGAGGTAAAATCAGCCTGTGCTTTAATTGTCATCAGCAATATGGTGAAATATATAAATGGCTTCTCTAGTAAAGGACACAACAATAAAAGCAGATGCTCAAAAAAAAAAAATAAAAATAAAGGGCTGTCACTTTCAATTTTGTTTGAATAAAGCAGAGAGGCCAATACAGACTTCAGTATCAGGGACCTTTTGGAATAAATTAAGCTATTCACATACATGTGACTGGAAATTGACTTTTGAAACTATGTCTAGGAAGCTTGACAAATACAGCAACTACCTTGTTAAATTACCTTTCTATTTATAATACTCCCAACTAAGTTCACAGCAGCTGTACAGCTAAAATCATTCCCAATTTCTCACAAGTATGTTCTTTCAACAGATCATTAGACCACAAAAATCTTTCAGACTGCCCTAAAACAAGAAGTCAAGTAGAAAGTCAAGCAAGGAAGACACGAGGATGGACCATGCTGCCATGCTGTATTTCAAGATGGAGAGAGAGCCTCATGGTCTGCTTTTACGCTGATACAAAAAGGTAAAGATAGGATGGTGTGGAGGGAGTGAGGGCTTACAGGGACAACAAGGAAATAAAGATGAGACAGGCACACTAATGCAACAGGAAAACCAGAGGGTGCAGAAGTCATCCTAAACAAACTTTAGGATATAAATAAATTCTGGAGTCATCAAAAGGTGTTTCCTGTAGGTCACGGTTGAGAAACAGAGACTAGGGGAAATGTCCCCCACCCATGCCATGGACAATCCTGCTTCCACAACCAAATGTAGTTTTGGGGGTAACTCCAACAGGAAAACTGTGAAGCTTAAACACCACCAGTCATACAGGCCTCACCTTCCCACACTGCTTGCCCACTTTCCTACACTGAGGCCTGGATTAGGATCTTCTTTCCATTTCTTTTTAGCAACAGCAAGTCACTTCAGCTAAGTCCAACATGAGAAGATTCAACCACATAAACAGTCCCTTTCTCAGAAACCCTTTCTGTATGAAGGCACCTAAACATTCACATTGTTAGCAAAATTGTGGCACCTGAAGTAGGTTATCTATAGTTCTTTCTTTTAGGTTGAACATCTGACTAGACAGAGGTTAGAATATGCATCCTTCCTCAAAGAAGGGTTCAGTTCTCTTCTACAAAAGGTCAGTGTTAAGAATAACTGCATACCGGTAAAGAGAAGATCAAGACAACTCTTGCTACAGAGAAAATTAAAAAAAAAGATAAAAAGAAACCAGACAAGAACAATTTACATTATGGCACAATCTAGAAGAAAACACATTGGAAAAAAAAAAAAACAACACCTTAGCTTCAAACTTGAATTAATGCATTATGAAAATTATTTAGTAAAACTGTATTTACTAGTCATTAAAGTAGTAATTTCAGCTACGATCAGCAATATATGTGAAAAGTTTTAGATAAGAAGTTAAAAATACTTAAGCTTTTGCAGACTAGGTTTTGATCTAACCCAGATTAAAACCCAAGACATACATTTAACAATGAATGTATTTTATCAGATTAATCATCTGTATCAGTTCTGAATAAGGACAGGCAGGGGTTCTGTAAAACAGAATTCCATAGAAGATCCCATTCAGGCAGGCAGGTTATTTTGACTGCTTGAAGAGTAATCCATTCCAGCCTTGTGACTACACCTGCAATACCAATCCACTGCTAAGAGCACATAGAAGAGCCAGCTATAAAGCCTGGTTAAATAAAAGTTGCCTGAACAACCATGTTCCAGTATTCAAGTCAGACACCAAGGATTTGAAATTCTAGCATAAAAGCATCTTGAACAAGGCTGTCAGTGTTTCATTTCATCATTGTAGCCTACTACAGAATTCAAATACAAACCCAAAAATTCTTATTATGGATTTTCATCATCATATGAGTTAATTTTAGTATTCTTCTATCACATAATTCTAAAACAGCAAGTAAAAAAAATAAATAAACAATGAAACTGAGGTAAAATTACTAATCCACTTATTTTCCACTTTACTAAGTGCAAAACAACATTGATGAGTGTTCTAGATTCATTTAGGAACGAGTTTTAAAACAGTGATGTTGATTCTGAGTGCATACGTGATGTAGAAAAGTACAAATAAAACTAAAATGTCAACCCCTGAAAAGAACTGTCAGAAAAAGGCTGCTTGTACAACCTTATTTTGGGCTCTGTGGGTATATTTTCTGCAATATAATGTGACTGCGTAATACCTTTTCTGTGGGATCTGTTACTCAAAGTTCTACAGGTTAGAGAAAAGCTGTATTTTCTCCTGTAGAGTGTAATTCTAGATTGTGTTCACTGCACAGAAGAAGCTGCTACATTAGACACTCCCTCCTGAGTTTCCTGTAACCCTCCCCACCAGAAGATCAGCACAGAGCCAGAGCCACAGACCTTCACTCCTTTTCCCAACGCATGAGGAACTGCTTTCCCCAAAGAATGGCAGAGCATAAAGGCCATTAAGAAAAGCTCAGAAAGACAATAAAGATTTTCCTGGGTTCAACAGTCAGGCATCCCGGGTTTTAAAGTAACTAACTCGGTATCACGCTGAATTTACTTGCATTTTTGAGTTTCTACAACTGAACAACAATAGAATACAGAAATAAAAATAGCTGAGCAGTCTGGGTTAGGCCAGCTGCCCACCTTCAGTAAATGAGCTGCAGCACCCGAAGAGAGAATCCATTTTTCTAGCACAGTGCTTAGGAGCTTTGATAGACTTTCCTAGCCCTGCTTCATGCACGTCGTGTGTTTACGATTTCTAGATAAAGCAGACAATAGTCCTATAGAACTACAGGGTGTGAATTTGGACTCAGAGCACGATGTACTAGTGATTTACATATGTAACCCAGGGAAAACAGGGTATTATCTTTACAGTAAAAGAGTACATACCAAGCAACCTGTTACAACTTTTGAAGGCTTCACTCTGCCTCAAAAAATGATTGCAGAACATATTCTGGGCTATAACATGTGATTTATACCACCAGCACTGCAGAACCGCCACCAAGATGATCAAAGCCCTCCTTTTCAGAGACGGCACCAAGTGCTTATAAAAATACTCAGCAAAACAGCATTGTACATTTCTAAGATCAGCTGCCAGACAAACAGCATCTACCTTTGAAGTTGTTAATTTCATGAAGATTCAATGCATTTCATAAAAATATTTACACCTATATATATGCCAATTATATGTATCCCAATATACATCAAAATAAGAGAGCAGCAGTTCAAAGCAGGTCTGAAGACAGCAGGAAGGTAAATTCCAATCCAGGACGTGCAGGAGGAACACTGAGTTTCATTGAAACGCTGGAGCCAGATCTGAGAGCAGCAGCAGCATCCCTTCTGGCAAGCCGAGAAAAAGCTGCTGCACTCAGCTTGTGAGTGCTTGCTCTCTGAACTGCTTGCAGTGACAGGCAAGTCCCCGCAGACTGAAGAATGAGGTCTGCAGAAGCATCCAGCGTGTCAGATGTAAATAGTTTGGAAGGATATTTGAATGATCATAGTGCAAGATGAAAGTTGATAAAACCTTTTGACATCAAGGAGTTTATGAAAGCATGTCTTTTCTGGATATATTTCAAATATCTGATTAAAAAAAAAAAAAAAAAGAAAAAAAATTATTGTAGTGTACTGGAAAAACGCTAACTTGGGCTGTTATTCCCCAATTCTGAGTTTCCTAAACAGATGACTAGCTAGCCTGGAAACGTCTCATTAGGGCTACAGAGTGCTCTGTTCTCAGCTAATACCAGCGTAAAACACACATATTGTAATAAGGAAAAAGTTAACCTCCCAGATGAGTCTGCAGAGGTTTAATCTAACAGATTTTGCAGTAACTTCAAACATCAAATCAGAAAGTGCCTCTTCTATTGCAGAGCTATTGCTGTCACACTGGATTCTTTAAATCCATTATTTATCAGTGGAGAGGCACAGCATGTGTCCAGGGAAGAACAGGGAAATACTTGTAAAAAACTAGACGGGCCTAATATATGAGATTAACAGTGACTCTTGGTTGAATAAAATAGTTTACAGACAAATTAATGTAAATTTTCTACAGAATGAAAATAAATAATCAGTCTCTATGATCAAATTATACAATAGATAAAAGCTGAGCAGAACAGCTTCTGCTGTTTCTGCATCTTGCACAACAGTTAGATATGATGCTCTTTCTTTTGATTGTAAAAAATATTAAACCCTAATTTAAATGCCATAAACTTACTGATACTTTACACATACATAGCAACACATGAGGAACATAAGTGATTTTACACTTAAATGTCTCGTTTCTGCAAACTGCTTAACACGAGCTGTTTTTAAACGCTTTTTCAATTATGAGCTCTTCCATTTGTTTTTGCATAGTTGGTTTTCGCCCGGTTTCAGGTAGAGCTAGACGACTGCTGAGATCCTGGGGAGTGATGCACAAGGTTAATGTGACCTCCTGTCCTACCTGTGTACTTGAAATTAAATCTTTTTTGATTGCACAGGAAGCAAAGAGAAGTACACAGAATCAGAGAGGGAGAAACACCTAGAGACTGCTTAACAAAATAAGACAGGATAGGCTTAAATCTTAACTTCTTGAATCTGACAAAAGGAAGGCCAAGAGCATCCATTGTTGCTCTCTAGGTGCTACATACACCAACTGTGCGAAGGGCAAACAGAAACTAAGCTAAGAAAAATGAATCACATTGGCAGAAGTATAAACGTGCGTAAAAGAGCCATAGGTAGTTGTTAGCCATAGAAGCAGTATGTTCAGAACAGCCTCGCTGTAGGAAACACGGGAATAAAAAATGACCTACTCAATTAAGACCATCCTGATTAATGTGTAGAAGGATCATCTGGCACAGCTAGCTGGAAGGGCAGCCTCCTGACGGCCTCTCTGGTGCAAGGGCCTTATGCTGGAGCAGAATCTGTAGACAACCCTGTGAAAACCCATTAAACCTGTGAACGGGCACACCTGAGCATCGTGTAGCAGTACCAACGTGGGCAAAATGCACTGTGGCCAGTGTTCTCTGCCAGTGCTGGCAGCACCAGCAGTGGTTGCTGGATTCTGGAAGCTGTCTCACCCAGTCACACCACCACCACCACCACTTGCCTCAGCCATTTATTTCAAACAGACACAAGCATGCATTGCCACAAGGGTGCATAACCACTGCAGCCAGAGGCATAATCCTGGAGAAACAGGGAGTTCCACCTCTTCACGCACAATGACGTAACCCACATTTAAAGCACAATGAGGCTGACAGAAGGAAAATGGCTGTAGCTTTTGTCTGCTTGTATTTTGTAGCTGTTACATCACTGGTTTTCTGCCATTCAAACATGCTCTGCATTTTTTTTTTTCTTACATCAAAATCTAGATATATTAAAACTAAGGAATTCCACCTACAAATTAAAGACTTCTAAGCAGCCCTAAGAGAAGCACCAGCTGACAGTGACTAGCAAAACCCTGCAATGAAAGCATTTCAGTTATACATTCATGGTCAAACTACCGAGCTTGGGTATTCTTAGAGCAAGAGTTAGCAAATGCCAAAGAAAAGATGTTGCATCCCTCCGTTCCCTGCACACCGCCTTCACTCAAGGATAAACCTGAAGAAATTTCTGAATTGTACTTACACAGGCTAGTAAAGGCAAAGCATTGAATTGTACAGAAAACACAGGGAGTTAGCCTCGAGAGCTTGCTCTACTACACAGCAGAGTTCAGGTAACAAGAGAAAAACACAGAGAAGGGTTATTGCTGTGAATCCAAAGAAAACGCTCACAGTTACACTGGAACAGCCCCAACAAACTGCATTTGGCTCATCAACCCTGAGATTTGTTTCCTGATGGCACAGTGCTCAGGGTAAAAAAAATAGGGGAGAAAAAGAAAAAACCCCAGTATTTTTGCTAGATGAAATAGGCAGATATTTATTGGCTCCAAGAAAACATAAAAGAATGTCAAGAAGATATCACAAAGAGCTAGAGGCTCACTTTGTACAAACCATAACCCTAAATCCACTTCAGTGATAAAATGATTCTATTAGTATCAGTGCAACAATATTAATTTGCGTGATGACCAAGGAATGATTCAAAAGTCACACCTGATCGTTACCCAGCCAGGCAGAACTAAATGCAGAACCTGGCCCAATTAACTTAGAATTGTAAAGACTGAATAAGGATGAATCTTAGGGACACTACAAAGCAGAAAACCCCAAAAGCCCTAATACTGCAGTACAAAAGCAAGGATGGAAACAAACATGTCTAATCTATTAACACTGAAAAAAAAAACAACAAAAAAACCTACAAAACTTCTAGGACAAGACTTTTTAAAAGAATTTGTACAGGTACTGCTTCAAGTTCAAGACTTGCCTTTTAAAGCATCTCTATTCCCCACGCACCCACCCATTTTCAGTCCTCTCTTTTTTCTTTCTATACTGCTGATTATATTTATTAGATTAGATTTAGTAATCTATAAATACCTTTCCTGCTCACTTGCTGCTTGGACTCTTCTAAAGTTCACATACACTATCAGAAACTGGTACGGGTACTTTGTGCCTATGACTGTACAAGATCTTGCTGCAAAATCCAGCCATGTCTAGAGTGCGTTTTGGTGGAGATGAAGCTTAGTCAGGATTAGCGGGAAATAAGTATTTTACATCAAGGTAGCAGTGCTAGCATGTTGGTCATTCTGGGCTGGGTTTTTCATTTATTATTTATTTTTATTATGAAGATGAAGGCAATCCTAACTTGTCTTCTTTTTTATGGGATAGGAAGAGGATTATGGAAATTTTACTTTATTGGCTGATTTATTTCAAGGATACAGTTCAAGGAAAAAAGAAAATAAGTATTGACTCAGCTCCTGACTTAGAGTTATTGCAACCAATTTTAAGAGGCAGCACAGAGGGAGGTAGCATTTCTTCCCAATGCTTTCAGGAAGTCATGTAAGCACGGAATCAACTAATTAACGTAACATCTATTTCTGTGCCAATGCAGCAATAGCTTCCACTCATATACATGCTGACAGAACTTCAGCAGCAGAAAATACCATTAGTATATAGTAAAAAGTGTACGTGGCTTGTATATAGACTTGAAACGTCTCCTCTGAATATTCAGTAGAGCAAAAGGAGGTAGCAAAGCTTTCTCAAGGTAGCTGCAACTCTAAAATCCATTTGCCATTTTCAAAGAGCAGCAGTATTGTGACTCCAGACATGTTTTGCTGCTGCTTTTAGTATTAACAGTCAAACACAAAGCACACTACTTTTGGGTACCTTATTTTAGGGTTTTGGTGGTTTTGTTTGTTGGCTTTTGTCTTTTAATTTTATGTTTACTTCTAAAGGAGGAATTTAACTTCTATTTCGGGAAAATTGCTAAAAGACTATGTACTCTATGATCAGAATACAGTAACAAAACTGAAAATTAAGAAACACCACTATTGCATGCTGTTATGGAGTGTAGGAAACAGCTGTTAATTGGTGCTTCTCTTTCAGGCTTTTCAGAGCCTGTAATATTGCACTGAAAATGTTTACTAAAAAGAAATGAAATATCTGGCAACAGCTACTGGCTGCTAGCCAAAATGCCAGGATGCTGTTTTGGGGAAACGTACTGGCATGCCTCACAGCGTTCGGTACCTAGCAGGCCTTTTCTGGGCAGTTCCTTGGCAGAAGTGGTTGAGCAACATTTTATTTACTTTTTGTTAACAACAGGTACTGCTTTCAGAAAATATAGAATTACACGCCACTAGAAAATACTTCCATGTCCACAAAGCCAGTGATCTATTCAGATCTTATTTCTGCATTTTATTGTATTAAATGAATTAAATATCATTACTATATATATTTGAGATACATTGTTGCTGCCAGCTATGTTAATAACACCATCTTAATTGTTAACAAATACAGTCCTTAAAATTCAGAAAGTTTATTCTTAACTCTGAACTGAAAAATTTTTTAGTACGATGTGGCACATGAGAAAGAAAATGTTGGGATAAATAACTACGGAAAAAGCATTTCCTTCAAACACTCTGTCTGCATTAACAGAAGAATTCCTACATGAATAAGGGCTGCAGATTTGTCATGTGAGAGGCTGGAGGCAGTCACCATGGGAGATAAATACTTCTGTCACGTATTCTACTTTGAGCACTCCTCTTAGGTTTAATTCTGAAAATCAAGGGGACAAGTGGAACCAGACACCTCTGGGGTGCCTAAACCTAAACACACCTAGGATGAGAACATGTTGGTTGCATATAAGAGCAGCTGTAAGAGACCACAGAAGTTTCATCTTGGTAAGGGACATGCCAATAACCACAGTTAGAAACGGTCATTTAAAGAGAAAAATATAAGCATAGGGAACAAGAGAATAATTCTGTCATTATCCATCTTCTAAGCATCTGAGAAACCTGAAGCTTTAAAATTCCTGCTTCACAAAAAGGACCCTTTGCATGCAGCACTTGCTTGCTGCTTTTTAACCTAGCTACAATTATTTTAATACCACCTTGAATGTACTGAGGGAGTATTAAATCTAGAAATAGTTAACTTGAACTTCAACTCCGCTCCAGCCTCAGTGTTGGATTCCTTTTCCCCCAGTCTCTGCAACGTCCCAAAAGTATTCCTCTGTGCCCACAACTGGAAAAAGCAGCTTTCCTCCAAAATAGTACCAGATTTTAAAGTGAAATTGCACTGGTGAACCTAGATAGTTTTAAGAATTATCTTGATATTGATTCTTTATGCAATGGTGCAATTTCTCAAAAAAAAAAGAACAGTTAAACATTTTCAATTCTGAAAGCCCATCTCCAGCCTTCATATGGAAAGCTTGGCAAGGACGGCAGGCAGGTGCAGAAATCTGGAATGCATTTTGTACCAGATGTTTCTTGATCTTCCCTGGTCTCATCAGCGACCTTCTGGGGCAGTTTACTGCTCCCTGGTTTGGCAATGGGGTGGTCCGTGTGGGAGTCTAATGCAGAATCAGTTTTATTCCTTGGAATTCTTGCTTTACATAATGAAATGCTTTTCTGCACAAGAAGAATACTCTGTGATAGCTTTCTGAAGTGTCCCCAGCAGCAGCATGAGACGTACAATGATTTATAAATGTAGTTTAAAACTACAACGATGCCTATTTGATACATAAACCTACCACTTGTAAGGCAAGAGTGTTTGCATTACCGAACAGCATGAACTTACCCTCAGTAAGTTTGCAGGCACCACCAAGTTGGGTGGGAGTGTTGACCTGCTGGAGGGTAGGAAGGCTTTGCAGAGGGATCTGCAGAGGCTGGATGGTCTCTTGTCCCAAGTCACAGAAGAAGAGGAAATGGCCTCGAGTTGCGCCACGGGATGTTCAGATGGGATATTAGGAACAATTTTGATGGGGAAAGGGTTCTTAAGCCTTAGAATGGGCTGCCCAGGAAAGGGGTTGAGGCAATATAATTGGAGGGATTTAAATATGAAATACCCAAAGTTTTAGATTTTGAGTTTTGTGGGGGTCTTTTTGGAGGACAGGCATTAAAATCCACCATCTCCGCATCTGCATGTCTCATTCATTAGCAACTCCATCTGATATTTACAGTCTCCTGCAAACTTCTGCAGCGCGAAAAGGTAAATAATAAACCACATTCCTAAAGTGTGAATTGTGTGTTCTACAATTAAAATATAATCCTTGACCCCAGGAGACTTCTCACCTTGTGACTGTGAATATACTAAAAGTAGATCATGGCTTGCAAGTTTCCTTTTACAGATGTTCACTTTACTCAAGAGGATTGTAAAACATACAGTCTTTATTTCTCTCTTTTAATTTTTTATTCAAAAGCTAATTAAATAACCTCTGCAAGCTCTGATCATTTTTATTTCAGAACAAACAAAGTTTTCTCCGGGGCAGACACAGTGCTGCTCAACAGTACAGACAAAATTGAATTTTACTGCCCCAAGGATCTTAACAAAATAACTATTTTTTTCTTATGCCCAAAGCAACAGTGTGGTGTTCTGAGATGACAGTGGACCTCCAGGCTCCAGAGTCTTCCAGAAGCTCAGGGTTAAAACCTCCCACACAAGCTTAGCACAAACACTCTCCCTGTTCAGCTTTGCAGCCTCTCCTGCCTCCTCAGCTCCGCAGTCCTGCTCTGGCTGAGATGCAGCTGCTCAAAGCAACAGCTTAGCCTAGCATTTTTCAGTAAATCTCCATTTCTTAAACACAACAGGCTGTTTCCCTAGTGCTTTCTTCAGAAGAAGCAACCTTAAGAAGACATGGAAAACTACACCTAGATGAAGATAGCTAATTTGCTGCAATGCCTCCAGAACAAAGTATATTCCTGCAGCTCGGAAATAAAGAAAATTACATAAATTGCATGCTAAAGCACAACCGAGCCCTAGTAACCTAAAACAAAATGACGAAGAAATGCTCACTTCAGCAGCTACTGAAAATGATTAAACTAAAGCACTTGGATAAGGCAGTGGAGCAGAAAGTCATTCAATTCCATTGGTACTTTTCGAGCTGCAGTGAAGACAACGGCCATTAGACCCAGGCTACAGTGCACGTTATTCGGGGACATCAGAAAACAGAGAACAGTTGTACTTTTATGGGAAAGCAGTGTCAAATAAAGCCTTTCTTCTTTTAGCACTAAAATGCCCGTTTCCTCTAGAATTTTCTAGTCTTTATGTCCCGAGATTGGTCCAGATACCACTATCATCTGGGTCACCTGAGTGACATGAAAGACGTTTTCAGGTATAATTTACACATTCAGGCTTCATAGTTGCTGATATTAACATGAGATTAATTACATAAAATATTTTCAATTCTGATCAGGTTTTGATTCTCGTATTTAATAGCACTAATGAATCAGACTTATCTTGTTTGGGTTCTAAGCAGATACGAATACAAAAGTGATGTAAGAATTCACATGACCTACAACACTAAATTACAAATGGGAAAAGGTGGGAAAGAGGTTTAAGTTATCAAAACATACTTGACTGTAGAAAATAACAGCAGCTCCATCAATAATGTTTGTTTTGAAGTTCAGTTGTAGAAATCTTTTTCCTCATTCAGTACACTAGGACGTTCTACCAAAGTGCTGTCAAGCAACGTAGAAAACAGGTATATTTTTGATCCTAAGGTCAGTAGTTTACACCTAATGCATTTTTACACGTTCAAAGATAAATCTCAAACTTAAATTCCAGCTAAAACAACTTCACAAACACTTCCAAGAAATCTAATTCAAAAACAATTCTATAAATTAGCAAAAAGCCAAACTAATCAGAGTCCACAGACTGTTGTTAACTCCCCCTTCTGATTCTCCTTACGCAGCACCTGCAGCCCCCAGGCACGACCTTACCCGTCAAGCTTAGGAAGCGGAAACACAGGAATATTGTACTGACACACCGCTGGATGGTCCTGCTGCAAAATGCTTACCATCTACAGAGAAAACAGTAAGATCTACAGATTTTCTCAATTTCCAAATTAGCAGCTGTCTCTTTTCTTTTTCCTACTTCGATTTGAAACATCTTTTTTGAAAGAGGGAAATAGACCTGGTCTCTGTGCAGGCTCTCTAACACAACTCATTGTTTGAGAAGCCAAATGCCAGCAGAAGAAACAACCTAAAATATACCTAAAGGAGATGTCACATGAAAAATCTTAAAAGCAAACAATTTTACGAAAGTAAAAACCTTCTTTGTTCAAATAAGCATCTTAAAAATCTCAGTGTAATTGTACATTTCAAGCATTTTCCTTCAACAGACTTCTATGACTTAAGAGCCTACCTAATCCAAAAGCGAGGTAAATTCCATTCCTCTTCTGTTAAACATGATGATTTCTTGAATCCCAGCCTTGGAAAACTGAATGTACAACAAAAAGGTTTGACTTCTCAGTCACCAATTCACAGCTCTGAGACATGTCTCCCCTCAGGCTCCTCTTCTCCAGGCTGAACACCCCCAGCTCCTTCAGCCTCTCCTCAGGAGTCTTGTTCTCCAGACCCCTCACCAGCTCTGTTGCCCTTCTCTGGACCTGCTCCAGCCCCTCCATGTCATCTAATTACTTTAAGATTACTATGAAAATTAAGTGGTTAGTATGTACTAATATTTATTACGCCAAATATGTGTTATTAATTCACAACAAAAGGTGAACCCTAGCAAAAGAAACAAGAGAGACAGGTATTCCTTTTAGAAGAAAAGATATATAGTGCTGGCTTTATTTACATGTCCTCTCCAGACAAGCCCCCTTACTATCACCACATGTATTTACATTCACAAACTACTTCCCAGTAGAAGTAAAATAAAAACAAAATTAGCTGAGGTATAAATACTTTTGAGTCTGTGAAACAGTAAGTTCTGCAGGGTACTTAGACACAGCCACTTCTCTTGCCTTGCACACTTCATCTTTTCATGTTAAAATAGAGCAGCGCAAAGCAGGATCCTCACAGTAAAGCAATGCAAGTCTTAGCCTGCTGTTTAACCCAGGAATTACCTGTTTCAATTATTAAGGGCATTTGAACAGCACTGTATGTTTGCGAAAAGCTAAAAGAAATACAGGCAAGAGAAAGATTTGGAAACAAAAAAGATAAACTTGCTATATGGTCATTTTTCTTTAAGAACTGCATAACATGTGCCCTAAACCCAGCCTGGCCACATCCCTTCCTGCCTGTGAGGTTTGAAGGAAGTAAAGAGAAGATGAGCGTAGGAAAGAAAGCAATATATGCAGGAGAAGCAATGCAAGCTAATGAAGAATTGTTCCCATCCTAGTTGTATTGGTCCCTACAGTCATCTTTCATTTTAAATGACCAAAAAGTGCAATACGTATGGAGTATTTGGAAAGCGGAAAAAAAGAAGTTATTCACAGAACTTTAATTTATAAATTTCACGCACAGTTAATCTAAGTTAGAAACTGTTTTCGAAATGAAAGATTTTCTGTTTACAGTTGAGAGAAATGCCAGCATAAACATAAAAGAAAATAGAAAAATAAATTGAAAGATCACCACTTAAACTTTGTCAACATTTGCACGGCCCTGCCTATCTGCACTATTTTATGTGAATAAATCTATGCCAATTGACAGAATTTATCATGACTATAGAAGCCATGCTAAAAACACATCTGCATCTTTTTAGTAAAATTTACCACCCCCCCAGCTGCTGGCCCCATCGATATTCACACACCAGGTTAAAAGAATTATAAATTAATCCCGAAGCAGTTCTTCCATTCCAATTACCTTCCCATTACAAAAACTTTAAGCCTGTCACCCTACATAAAGGGATTCTCATTTTCAGTGGAAAATTCAATGCATAGAAAAAATACTTCTTTCACTCCTGCTGGTAACTGAACTCACAGTATCGCCCACCGTGCACCTGAATAACCCTTAATTCTTCAAAGAACAAACACTGAGCAGGACCAACAAACTGGAGTTTTCTGCATTTCCTATTAACCAGTTATATGGAAACGCTACACCAATGTAGTGACTGATGAGTTATTTTGGGCAGATAAGCCTGTGTGTAAACAACAGCAGCATCCTAATACGCTAATTGCCTGTTGGAACGGGTCCAGTGGAGGGCCATAAAAATGCTGCAAGGGCTGGAGCCCCTCTGCTGTGAGGACAGGCTGAAGGAGCTGGGGCTGTTCAGCCTGGAGAAGGCTCCATGGAGACCTTAGAGCCCCTTCCAGTACCTGAAGGGGCTCCAGGAGAAATGGGGAGGGAGTCTTGATCAGGGAGTGGAGTGATAGGATGAGGGGTAATGGTTTTAAAAGGAAAGAGAGGAGATTTAGATTGGGTATGAGGAAGAACAACTTTGCTGTGAGGGTGGTGAGAGCCTGGCCCAGGTTGCCCCGAGAAGCTGTGGCTGCCCCATCCCTGGAGGGGTTCAAGGCCAGGCTGGATGGGGCTTGGAGCAACCTGGGGTGGTGGGAGGTGTCCCTGCCCAGGGCAGGGAGTTGGAACTCGATGATCTCTGAGGTCCCTTCCAACTCTAACCATTCTATGATTCTAACCTTGATTTTTTTAGGATCACAGTTGCTTTACATGTGCAGCCTTCAAATTCTTGGCTTGATCTTGAAGGTCCCTTCCAACTCTAGCCACTCTATAATTCTACACCACATGCAGTAAGTTCAATGACACTCATCACTTACCTCACAGGAGCTGGCAGCAGAGAGAGTATTTCAGAGATCCAGAAAAGGGAAACACATCGAAACTATTTCATTCCACAGTCATTTTAGAACATCAAGAATTTTTTGTGCTGTGCTGTGGTTAAAAGCACGCTTTCAATATTTTAGATGTGTATAAACGTTATCTCCCTCCCACTTAAGGCTAAGCAAAAGTCTTATTTTAATCTATGATAAACATTTTTCCCTCCAGAAGAGGATGTGTAAAACTCTTACGTGTAACATCCATTGCTCTGTAATGCAACTCTTATCAAAGAAATTTGGGAATTCAGGGGTCTGTGTTGACCACTTGCTCTTTCTCCATTGCTGGCCAAGAATGAATGACACCGTGACATTCATTTTCTGTTCCAGTGCCTGCTGCTCTTTGTCAGACCACGCTAGGCAATAGAGGGCAAGAGCCTCAACTGTGATAAGCAGATGTTACGTCAGTTTAGCCCAAAGGAGAAGGTAGATGCAGGTTCTCATGATGTTTTCAAAGCTGCATTTTAAAATACTGAGCAAGGGTACGTAGTTTTTCACAGTTACCTGCCCTTAAATCCTGAATTGCTAGCAATGTTTTTTCTTAGTGGTATTTCAGGCCCTGGTCACCGACCACAACGAGTTCAGTACAGCATTATCTTCAAGGGCTTGATATCAAAGCAAGACACACAAACTGCACACTCTGCAATCTCACTGCCCATATCACAGATCTGCTATATTTAGAAAATCATTTTGGATCTAGTACAGATATTTAGAAGAAAACTCTTAGTTAACAGATAAAAAACATCCACATGCTGTGTAAGCATAATGCCACTGTTAGAACTAATGCATTGGGCCAAAAGAAATCTTGTCTCGAATTACTCTTTGTCTCTTAATGATCACCTAGTGCAACCTCCTGCTCAGTAAGTTCAACTTGAATAGGTTGCTCAGGTCCTTGCTTGAAAATCTCCAAGGATGGAGTTTCCCCAGCTTGTCCAGGCCTTTTCCTTCCATAAAACTGGAATTTCTCATCTAGCCTGTCTCTGTTCCAGGGTGGGAAGAACCCTGACCACCTATACCCCACCACCAGGTGGAGGACACCTTTTGTCCCATTAGGCACATAAAAGATGCTCACTTTCCCGGCTTGCTTAAAAAAAAAAAAAAGAAAAAGTGAATTATACTGCACACATTGCCACAAAAGCCCTCACAAAAACCAACCCAAAATGCCAACAGAACACAACATCTCAATGGTCTGAGTGCCCTTCATATTCCAACTGTTTCTCCTGGTTTTCATGGTCACTTATTTCTTCTTTGAAAAGCACTGTTCCAGTTTGACACTGCAGAAGCCTTAAGAATCATTTATTTGAAATGACTGCCACATTGATGAGGGGGGCAAGGGGGAGGATCAAACAAAACGCAAGAGGGATTACAAAAATCAATTGATAGTTAAATAATTCATTTACTGAAATGTCACAAAGTTTGTGTCTTACAACTTTATTAACATGGGTAGCACAGAATCTAAATGGAGTATTACACTTCTTGAAAGGCTCTTGAGACACTTCGCCCCTGCATCTCAGAATACAGCTTCATTTTCTTTCACACATTCCTCTTTTTATGCAGTTAAAAATATTTGTAGATAAGTAATATTAGTCTTCAAACCAAAAGCCATTCACTGATACCCAGTCCTTTCAATAATCTATTGAGATACCATACAGATGACTGTCACAACCACAAAATAGGTAACACCTGCTCTGTACCAAAAGAGGAGCAGCAAGGGACATTTTATAGGTCATCAGGAAGGTTAGTAAGTCTAAAGTGATTAGCCATGAAAAGGAACTGGGAAGCTCATGGACATTACTTTGAGCTTTTGCTGCTTGAGTCCCAAGCCTTCCATCTGCTTGTGGCAGATCAGGTCACAGAGCCCAGAAAAAGGGACAGGCTTAGATTAAATGCCAATATGTATTAGTAAAGGTATAGAGTAATTGAAAATAAAAGTATAAAACTCACTATCCTCATATATTCTGTCTAAAGCAATATGGGAGTCCTAGAAAAAATGCTTTTCAGATCAAATACATAAAAGCAATTTTCAGGACCAGTAGAGAAAGACAGTTTGAAGGTTGAGACTGCTCATGGAGAATGAACTACCCCTTTATTTCTCCTTTTATTTTTAACAAGACAGTTGTGCTTAAAGTATTGTTCTTGTCCCCGTCACCACTGTACGGTGCAGACTGCTGCCCAGGTAGACCCTGACCTCTTCAGGCTTTGGGTATCAACCTCCAAACCAATCACAGAGCAGCGATCTAACCTGCCAGACAGTCTCCCACAAAAGATACTCCAGTTTCCATCTTTAGCTCCCAGACTAAGTTGAGGAGGACTCATAAAGGGTTACTGAAGTAACCTGAAGTTGAGGTAACAAAATCCTAAATTACTGAATTCCTGAATGTCAATAAAACTGACCTGGCACCTGTCTCCTCTGAAGTCCAGAGCAGGGACAGCCTTTTTGGTAGCAAGTCTTTATTTTAATTTTTTCTGTCTTTCAATTATGCTACTATTTGACTGAGGTGTTGAAATTAAACATTTTTTCCCCATAATCATAGAAAGTCAGAGTATTTCAAAACACATCACTTCTGAATGTAAACAATACAAAATAAAACTCTAGAAGAGAAGAAGAACAAAAGCAGCCCAAAACCATGAAATGTATTTCAGAAAAAAGGCAGAGCATCAGCTTATAAGAAAGCTGGTATTTTTCTCCATAAATGCAAAAAGGAGATTACTGTTTGTAACAGTATGAGCTGACGGCCCAAGAAAATTCCTCAGCCATTCCCGATCACTGTATGGTGCAGTGGATGGAGTGATGTGCTTCATGTGTAAAAGAGAAGCAGCGATGTGTCTATAAAACAGGGATATAGCAAAGTTTGACAGCATATCTGACTGGTTTAACAAGATTCCATGGCAAGATACTCTTGTTTTTTTTTACAGACAGAACTACCAGGAAGAGCCTGCCATTGAGTCGAGGTTCAGAAAGAACCCCCTTGGTTTTTGAACTCCTCAAAGAGGAGTCTGGGTGTGCCTGGATCCAGTCCTAGTCTCAGACACGGTCAGTGGTTTGCATCTAAAGGAGTATATGTGCACAGTCACTCTAAAATATAGTATTAGTGAAGTTTCAAAGTTTAGCAAGCTGTTAGTCATTTAGTGAGGATCTCTTGCAGCAAGGAATCTCTCAACTTCAAGGAGTAACCTTGAGAGGTGTCCCTGCTGAAGGGAGATCCCGGCGTTCAGCCGTCTCTCTGCAGGAGAGCTCAGCAGGCTCTTGAGCTTCTAGGGGTAAGACAACTGACTTCCCGTTCAGCCCTAGCACTGCAGTTAGCGTTAGAGTGGGTGTATTGATCCAGTTAGCTCTTGGCTATCGTGGTGTTATCTGTCTCCCACAAAGCCACTTTGTGCCGGATGCAGCCGCCACGACCAAAGCCACTGTGACCACCACAGGTGGTTATTGATGGGGCAGGGTTACAGGAGGTAAAGGTGGGGTTGGGGTGGTGGGGAGCACACCATCGCACATGCCAGTATCTTGGCAGAGGTGTTTCCTTCAGCAGTGACGTGCCTTCTGTAAACATCATGAGATTTGGATACAGGGAATTGTTACAGTGGATATTAATCCACTCAAGCCCTTTCCCTGCCCAAATCGTTCCTGATCTCCATCTGAACTTCCCCTGGGGCAACTGGAGGCCATTTCCTCTTGTCCCATCACCTGGGACTTGGGAGAAGAGACCGACCCCCCCTGGCTACCCCCTCCTTTCAGGGAGTTGGAGAGAGGGAGAAGGTCTCCCCTCAGGCTCCTCTTCTCCAGGCTGAACACCCCCAGCTCCCTCAGCCTCTCCTCAGGAGACTTGTTCTCCAGACCCCTCACCAGCTTCGTTGCTCTTTAGGATGATGAAGGGAGGTTGAACCTCATCCCATTGGCTTTGGCACATCGATCCAGCCTGTCCAGTTCACGTGGGACTTGATGATCGTGAGATAATGAGACTGATGCAAGCAACAGGAAAAGTTTGCAGAAATCCCTAGTTGGGGTACAGATGCTTCAACCTAGAATCTGCCTTTGGTAGGGCAGACGAACACTGCCCTAACAGATGTGTGATTACCCTGGTTTATTTAAACCTCTTCGCTGCTGCAAAAGACATAAATAATCCTGTACTTGTGCCAAGGCAGAGGGAATGAGGAGGGGAGGCACCTACCCACCCCTGGTAAGTACCATCAACACGAGAGTGGATGCTGTGAACGTCAAAAGCAGACCCAAAGGTCAGCACATGCAACTTCTCTCTTTTCCTTGTGGTGTGACAGACATCTGTAGTTCTTCCACCTGCAAATTAACAATACAACAAAACCTATACCCAAATGCTTGTAGCTGGGTGGGAACTTCCCAATTAGTCAGTAGCCTAGTTTGATCCTAACAAAGCCCATATCCAGACAGAAGCATTCCTCCAAAATGAAGGCATTAGCATCGAGATGCATGAGCATCGAGAAATGGATCTATTAAAAAACCCTGTCTGATTTTCTGACCAGAGGAACTGACTCACCAGGAAAAAAAAAAAAAAAAAAACCAAAACAAAAAAAAAACCAAAAAAAAAAACAAAAAAAAAAAAAAACCAACAACAACAACAACAAAAAAACCTAGCCAAACAAACCCTCTCCAAGAAGAGTCCCTGAAAAACAGAAAATGAAGAGATATCATTTGCAGGCACTCCAAATACTCCGTGCCACAAGCTTTATTTCCAGTTCTGCTCAGTATGACCCGTTAAAACAACAGTCTGAAATGCACTCCTCCTTCAGTGCAAATAAACAGTTTCTCGACTGCTTGACTCCTCATTCACTCCTCTCGTTGTTCCACGTAACCACGGGTTGAAACCAGAAGATGAGGAATCAGAACGATGCCTTTTATTAACTTTCACAGACCATGACAGTTATTATTTCAAGTATGTCCTGTGTTGTTTCTGATGTGTTTATCTGTACCGGTTGCAGCCTATGCTGTTTTTATTTTTTTTTTCTCTCATTTACAGATCAGTGCCTGGCCTTAACTGCAAAAAGAAAAAGAATTACAGAATAACCAAAAGGGTGGTTGAGTTTTGTCACGTCCGTGAAAACACTCTGTTACCCACATACTCCCAGCTGCAGTCAAATTGAGCCTCTGCCAAAATACATGAACAAGGACCAAGAACTGAAAGCAGCATGTGGAAATGAAAAAAACATTCTCAAGTCCTATAGACTTTAGACACACTGTTTTACATTCCTTTAGCTGTTTTTTTTTTCAGAAATGAGCAAGGTCAGCCTGTTCCTCTTCAGCATTACACGAAACATTAACAATAGCGTGCGGCGCTGAAAGAAAACTCATCTTGTTTGTCAGATAAATGATGGGAGATTCAATTTCACTTCTTCCATTAGCACAGCACAAAACCAGAGAAATTTTGCCGGAAATCCACCGAGACAGGAAACAGACAGACAAATGGGGATTGTGATTCTGAATGGCACATATACTGCTTGAAGTCCTGATATTTGTTTCCTAAGTGAAGCAATTACTGAACAAAAAGATAACCGTGGTCATTTCAGTCCAAGTGACTATTCTGCAGTTCCTTTAAATTGGACACTGCTGTCTAAGCTTCTGATTCCACAGGGATATCATACCACTAGGAGATCCATTAAACCTGTACAGATACACCTCCACGTGCATAAGGTATAGAACATTTTGTGTTATTTAAGATTGCCCAGATAAAATACTCAACCAAAATCAAATCTTCACAGAATATTTATACCAGCAATTGTTATTTCCAATGCATTATACATCAGTTACTGCTTTATCATCATCATTTTTAGGATAGAAAGCTGGATGCTTGTTAAATTCTATCATGATTTTAAAGAAAATTCTCTCAAAGATTACATTCTCCCAATCAAGCTCATATTCTCCTTTGCCAGAAGGGGGTGATTTGCTAAAATTCCCAAAGCAAGGAAAGTCTTTGGCTGCTGACAAGGAACGCTGGGATCACTGCAGTAGCGATGGGCTTCATGATGCTCAGGGGGCTGGAGCCCCTCTGCTGTGAGGACAGGCTGAGGGAGCTGGGGCTGTTCAGCCTGGAGAAGAGAAGGCTCCGGGGAGACCTTGGAGCAGCCTTCCAGGATCTGAAGGGAGCTCCAGGAGAGCTGGAGAGGGACTCCTGGTCAGGAAGAGTAGTGATAAGACAAAGGGTAATGGTTTTACACTGGAAGAGGGGAGATTTAGATTGGATCTTAGGAAGAACTTCTTTACTGTGAGGGTGGTGAGAGCCTGGCCCAGGTTGCCCCGAGAAGCTGTGGCTGCCCCATCCCTGGAGGGGTTCAAGGCCAGGCTGGATGGGGCTTGGAGCAACCTGGTGTGGTGGGAGGTGTCCCTGCCCAGGGCAGGGAGTTGGAACTCCATGAGCTCTGAGGTCCCTTCCAACTCTAAACATTCTATGACAAGTCATGAAAAACCCATTTGAAATGAAAATTTCCTTCTGATTAGAAGAGGCTCTTTCTAAGCCTTAATGCCTCTCAATGAGCCACACACTGTTTTCAGGCAATTTTGCAAGCCTCTCCAACAGAAATTTCTAGGGAAAAGAACAAACAAAACAAAAATAAACCAAAAAATCCTTCTTGTATTGAATTAGACATCTGCAAGTGGAAACAACACTGCAGAAATGCTCTCTGCACACGTGCTACAGAGAACTGGTTAATACACATCCCTTATATAACGATACGGTCTTTTGTTATCCTGCTTTCACCTTGTGAATTCCTGTGATGTGGAGATTTAGACCAGTATGATCTGTGCTCATATATACAAAAGCTCACATTTAAATGATTCCCCACCCCCCAAAGTACAATCTTAGGGACAAATCCAGTGATTAGATGGGTCCATTTGGCCTCCAGAACTGTGACCTGGTGCAAGGACAGCAAGCTCCTAATGAGAGGAAGGTGTAAATATGGCTGGGTGTTTGTGAGACAGATAGTTATTAGGGCACTATGTTATTATGGATTCTTAATTAGAAGACAGACATTGAAAATTCAACTCGTACTTTGAACAAGGAGTCTTACCACGATGTTATTCAGGTAACTACACCCAGCCACTCCCATGCTCTACAATATAACCCGCTGCCTGCTGCTTTTTAACAACTCAAGTGACAATTGCAGTGAGTCCTTACAGCCCAGCAGCAGGTCAGATGAAGCTGTATTCCTGAAGCAGGACTTAACAGCAGAGAATCAGCAACAAGACCGTAAGACTAACTGCAAATTAGGGAAGACGCAGATTAGTTGCTGACAAATACCAGTTGCTGGTGCCCCACAAAGCACAGGTTCATCAGCCACAATGATGGCAACAACAAGCTGAAATTTCACATAAATAACTGCAGTCAATTTCTGGTAGTAATTTTCTCAGCAGAGCAGATGGACTGGACAAATGTACTTCTCAAGCTCTTACCCGTAATGCTTTAGAGAAGCAGCAGTACTTTCAGCACGGCACAGTAACGCGTAGTAGGAGACCCTTCAGAAGCGCTGCAGAGCTCACAAGTTGACCATAGAAACTTTAGGAGAGTTTATGCATACCATAGAAAATTTTGGGGCTATAACAGCTTTAAATGGAAACGTGACATTTCATACAGCCGGTCCCAGACCAAGTCAGCACGCGCACACAGATTCCATGACCTACTTAATCATTGTGTTTACCAAAAAGAAAATGCTCCTCTCCCTGCTTGCAGCTGATATTAAAATAAGAGTCAGTATTCAGGCCAGAATGATGCACAGTTACAGTTCTGAAAGACATTAAGTGAGCAGAACCGAATTCAGCAGCCCATTTGATGGTGACAAGGATGATCTACAGTAATAGGGAGAACAGAATTAAGACTACTGAGATCAATTAATCCAGACTTCTTGAAGAGGCTGCTAAATAAAGAGCTATCTGACCAAGTGCTGAGTAAGGCCTACCACACGTCCTCTACAGTACAAAAGACTTCCTTTTCATTCTTAATTTTGGATTCTCTGAGTTCTTACTAAATGAGAGACCTTTTCCTAGGTTTAATAACTTTAGGCTTCAGCGTTCATTCCTCTAAGGAAGAGCAGGGTGACCTTCAGTGTGCTCCTGCACTGATAATTAATTGCAGGTAGCAGCTCTGAGCGCCACTGCATCCTTCTTGCCTCTTCGCCTCTGTGCTGAATACACGACTCCATAGACCACACTCTCAGTCTATAATAGATACAAGGTAATAAGATACAAACAACAAAAAAATATTCATAGACTTCAACTGTTCTATGAACTATGAGGATATTAGGCTAAAACATTCTCCTCATGTTTTATGGAAATTCAACAAACAATTCATCACTGCCCACGGTAATGGGAGCAGTTTGCAGCAGCAGATAAAATCACAGCCGGGCATTTCAAAAGAAATTCTACCATATGTTTGGGGGCTGGTAGGGGGTAGCAACAGAAACTGAGTTGAATAGCTGTTAAAATTAAAATATTTCTTCAATTTCTTCAATTATTAAAGCCCTTCAAAACATCTCACTGGACAGAAGGATTCTTAATAATCAACTTTTTATAGATTACTTTCAAATGCTGGTTTCTGTATTTGTTTGAAACCTTATCTCTTCAATCCCTTTCATTTCTTGTCCCGCAGTTCTTTCCGCTGTTCTGCAGTTTGAATTACAGAATCATTCAGGTTGGAAAAGACCCCTAAGACCGCCAGGCCCAACCATCAGCCTAGCACTGCCAGGTCCACCCTTTAACCCTGGCCCACAGCACCACATCTACCCATCTTCTAAATCCCTCCAGGGACGGTGCCTCAACCCCTGCCATTAGCAGCCCATTCCAAGGCTTCACAACCCTTTCCCTGTCCAAATTGTTCCTGATCTCCAACCTGAACCTCCCCTGGGGCAACTGGAGGCCATTTCCTCTTGTCCCATCGCCTGGGACTTGGGAGAAGAGACTGACCCTCCCTGGCTACTCCCTCCTTCCAGCGAGTTGGAGAGAGGGAGAAGGTCTCCCCTCAGCCTCCTCCTCTCCAGGCTGAACACCCCCAGCTCCTTCAGCCTCTCCACAGGAGACTTAAGCTCTAGTTACTCTAAACCATTCATAAAACCAGTTAGAAAGGAAACAACTTGAGCTGATGTTCACTAATTGAAGTGCTACTGTAATGCACTTGGAGGTCTCCACTTAAGAGTGGACTTTTGTTTGGAAGGAGAAAGAAAGGAGTTCTGTTCCATTTATTTTGCTACTTCACTAAGAAATTTTATAGCCCTGAGTCGTTTCCAGGTTACCCAGATCATTCTGCATATCAAATAGTCATCAAGTCTTTTTGAAAATCAGCATTAAAACAATCTCACACATGCACTGAGACTTAATACAGATACCTGTCCCGCAGCTACTCCAGACACAGATGGAGATGATATGCCTATTGTTGAAGACACTTGCAGAGCTGTTTTCACCTTCTTCCTATTCTCTACTGAGTAACCCGTCTTAAAATACCGTTCAACCTTCCAGATACTGAATAGTTCAAAAGATTTGCACCAACACAGGACACGCCATGCAGCTCCAGAAATATTGCCATATCCTCAACGCAAATAACAATTTTCTGAACAAATTTATCCCAGGATAGAAAAGATTCAGTGCTAGCTTTGGAAGAGTATTTTTTTTTTCGAAGTGCCTGTCACTTTGCCATCCGAGCCACAGCAATAGCATATTGCCAGACACAGACTTTCTTTTTAAAGTCACTGGTAGAGAAATGGTCTGGCAACGGCACTGGGCAACTTCTCCCCAGGAGCAGAGGGGAGCAGGGCAGCAGGTTGCCAGAGAGGCTGTGCAGTCTCCATCCTCAGAGCTTTCAGAGCCCCAGGAGCCTGGTCTGAGCCCAGTCTCTGCTCTGGCTGGGAGGGTGGACAACAGACCTCCTCCCATCCTGTTCTACCCAAATTCTTACTCATGTCCTTAGTTTCTCACTACTGTAGCTATCATCCTAGAAGCTGGCAAGATGATGAACTCTGCACTGTGAAGGTCTTCATTCAAAGTGCTTTCTGCAGAGTGTCTCCCACTTCCAGTCAAAATGACGGTAGCTAAAGAATACAGCTCTAGGGGACGAGAAGCTGGGAAGTGCCCAAGTGAGGAGGAAGGAAATGCCTACAATATTTCCAAAAAAAAGAATAAGAGCCTATGTAACAGTGGACTGTGCAATGCGGGTGGCCAATTTATCCTTTGCAGTAGAGAAACATGACTTTGTCAGTGGCAATGGAATTATTTTGTTTACCAGCGTGAGCAGATCATAGCACATTATCACCACATAAAACTAAGATTTAAACAAGCAGTAACTCTGCCCATCTAGCTGGGTCTCTAAAGCAAAATGCCAAGGGTATGCTTATCACACTGTTCCAGTGCAACTGAAGCACAGAATTAATAACTAAGATCTTCCTACTCTTACCAGAAAAAAAGACATTGAGGGGCTGGAGCGGGTCCAGAGAAGGGCAACAGAGCTTTGAGGGGTCTGGAGAACAAGTCTCCTGAGGAGAGGCTGAGGGAGCTGGGGGTGTTCAGCCTGGAGAAGAGGAGCCTGAGGGGAGACCTTCTCCTTCTCTCCAACTCCCTAAAAGGAGGGGGCAGCCAGGGGGGGTCGGTCTCTTCTCCCAAGTCCCAGGCGATGGGAGAAGAGGAAATGGCCTCCAGTTGCCCCAGGAGAGGTTCAGATGGGAGATCAGGAACAATCTGGACAGGGAAAGGTTTGTGAAGCCTTGGACTGGGCTGCCCAGGGCAGGGGTTGAGGCCCCATCCCTGGAGGGATTTCAAAGCCGGGTTGCCCCAGTGCTGAGAGACATGGGGCAGTGATGGTTCTTATCAGAGTGAGGTTGGTGATTGGACTGGATGATCTTGAAGGTCCCTTCCAACCTGGGCAATTCTATGATTCATCACTTTGTTGTAGCTGACAACAAATTTTCTCACCAAGCACTTGCAACAAGCACAAAAGAACACACATTTTACTACAGTATATTCATCCTAAGTGAACTATTATATTTTCACTTCTCTGATCTTCATCCATTGCCACAATACTATCTTGTGAGTTGGGCACGACTATTACTGAAGATTCGAAATCTCTTTTTGTACCAAGTTTGCTACTCTGAGATTTAGGAACGCTAAAGCCAGCACATTGCAGAGTTGCCAGGCTTGTCCAATGGATTTGTATGAACTAAGATCAGAATTTTTAAAGTCCATCTTAAGCTGTAAAATTGAATATATTTAAGACACAGAATTACCAGGCCATAGACATCACTCAGTTTTCAGCAAAAGATGCAAGAAAAGCTACTACGCGAATTTTTTGGCCACATTTCTTCATCTCTGCAGCAAGAGATAAGTGACACAGATGAGATCACTGCTGAGCATTATCTGTCAGACCTCTGCTATTTACCAACCAGCATCTGTTGTCTAGAGAATCTCCAGAAAGTTGGGGTTTTTTTTTATATCCTGTGAGTGATTTCATTATATTTTAAACAACTGCACTGTAATACAGCACTTCTGTTGGCAGTGGTAGATAGTGGTCTACTCCTATTTATTAAAAATGCATTTATTCCATTTAAAAACACTACTCATCACAGTGGGAACTCAAACTGTGGGTTAATGAAATCTGCATGCGCTTTTTATTTAAGTCTGAGAATAATGAATAAAACGTTCAAGGTATATTGAATTATGCATCTAAAAGAGTGCAGGTACAATAAAATAATATATCCTTTAAATATGAGTACCAGCTAGGACAGTTATAGTTGAGTCAGTCAGCTCTGAAAAGATGCAGCCCTGGTGACTGGTTAAGCGCACTAACAGTGGATTTTCACCATGTATAAAAAAAGCATAAATGCTTCTCACGCAGCATGTCAACGCACACGCTCAGATACAAATGTGCAAACAGAAAGGATCAGCTCTTCTTTAATCCCTAGGAAACACAGAAGTGGCCTGAGTTAATTACTATTTATGAGCAGTCTTGAAATGAAGTGTATGTAACCAGGGGACCTGCTGTTCAGCTCAGTCTTTCAAGAATGAAGAAACCTCCTCAGTTTCGAAGAACCCCAACTCTATTTGTAGTTATATACACTGACTAGTAACGCTCCAACTGCTCACATTTTCCTTAAGCTGTGATACCGTCGGAATGTCTTGCTTAACTTTTTTTTAAATAACACTGAATTCAAAACATTAAAATTAAAAATTTAAATCAAATGCAATAGAGTCTTTGGGCAAAAAAAAAAAAAGGACAAAGCGAGAACTAACAGCCACAGCATCCTTTGTGGTGACTGTGTCACACGTACACCCTGTCCTAGAAGGAACAAAGTTCTAAGTACTGAGGCAGGCAAAAACTAGCCAAAGATTAAAAAAGTGCAACAGTTCACCTCCAGAAAATAATGAGCAATCTCACTGAAAAGACCAGAATCTCTCATTTTTTTTGTGTCCTCTTGCCTTAGATTTTTAAAGCTACTAGTTTTTTTGTTACTAAAGCTACACAGAAGCAACGTACTTGACTCAGCAGTCAAATTCTATTCTGAAGGTTGGAAATAGTGTTTGTTAGAGCAATCACAGGGAATGGAGGTAAAACAGATACGTAATATATATATCACATAAATATATTCATCAACGTGATCATCCGGAAAGTCAAAAACCTCTCAGCTTTGATACAATATATATATATCTGTCAAATGTAAATATATTTGTCAAAGTAATTAATGGAAATTCAAACCCCACTAAGTTTTGATACTTCTGTCTTCTTGCACCCAGAATTCAAAACCGTTTCAAACATTTAAAATGTTATCAGAGCTTGCAGGTTTTGCAAATCTGACTGTAGTCGGGGTGGTTAATGCTCCCCTTGCGGCTACAGCGACAAAGGGAACGTGATGGAGGCAGAGACTGAATCCTTCTGTGAGCCCACCAAAATTCACACAAATGATCAGCACAGGTCCCTGATTTTGGTGATACAATTCACCTCTCTGCAGAGCTCATCAGCTTGGGTTCACAGCCACACTGACTCCTTTTAGATTTTTTGGAGTGCAAAGGGAAGGTCTATCTTTTCCAAGTACCACACCACATCCAGACTTACCTTTCCAACCTGTAAAGACCACCCACGCACATCACATACGTATGTGACTAACTATTCCAATTTCTCCTTTTCAAATGCTTTGTTCTGAAAAGATGTTGCTAGTTACAGAATGCTGAACGGTGAATAAACATCTACCATGTTGCTCTCAGCACAGCAGAATCTCTGCTTACACAATGCCCCTTGAGAAGTACTAAGAAAGATAACTTGACCCAGCTGATCAAGGTAAACAAGACAGGGCTGAAGGCACCACTGCGCCATAGCCCTCTGACTTAGAAGCCGACAAAGATCTTCTAATGATGATACTCAGCACAAGCCCTCACTAACCTCAGAGATGCAGAGCGTACAGATGTGGGGCTCCCATCACGGATCTCTCTCCCGTATTTCCAGGGCAGCCTAAGGGAAGCCAAGGCAGCCCCTGCGACGACTTCCTGACATCGGGGTAAGGCAAACTTGAGAGAGGTCTCCCGTTTCCCCATCTTGTGCTGCTCATCTCGCTTGGCGGTTGTGCTGCTTTTCTGCACGTGCTCACCCTTGTGCAAGTACCAAAGCAGGGCAGCTTCTGAATCTCAGCTTTTAACTCAGAGAAACACATTGTCTTAGATTCAAAACCAGAGGTGCAATGATCAAAAAAGCTTCCTCTCCTCATCTTTTTTCCTCACATCAATTCAGACAGAGTTTGTTCTGTGTCATACAATGTTCTGTGCAGAATAAATAACCCCTGCCCTCTGCCCCCCTGCTGGTATCATATCCCATGCAAAGGCATAACCTTGTATTTCAGTCACGGGCGGCCTTCTGTGTCATATTTTGGAAACACAAAAAAAAATTACTTTCCTCACAGCTTTTCTGGAACCACATCTTTCCATCACTTCAGGAAAGTTTTTTGGACAGAAAGTTCTTTTTTAATTATCAAATTCTTTTCCGCTGGAAAGATTCCTACAAAACTTCCAATTCAAAATTGCTCAAAGCTGATTGTTTTTATAAACCCACACTCGTTTGCCTCATTTGTTAAGAGCTCTTCTGTCTTATCTTTTGGTGCCTCACACCACCAGAGGGTTTGAGGAAGATCAACTGAGGAAACATGAAGACGAAGGATGGAAACGTGAACATCAAGAGCATTTTGCTCCCTGTCTCATTCAGCACACGACGGTGGACTGATGTGACACTTGAAGCTAATCTGTGACGACCCCCCGGCCCCATCACAGTCACCAGTTGTTTCTGTATTAATATATTGACATGTCATGATTGATATTTTTCACTGCAACCTAAATCTCTTTCAATGAATGAATAGCAAAATGTTACACTTGCTGTGCTCAGGTTGGCTGTCAGGTCTCCCCTACGCAGAGCCACACGCCGATTCAGCTTCCTCTCAGCACAGAACAAAGCAAACCAAACACCAAACCCAAGACAGACACAATAGTCTGGCACCGATTCTGCTGCCCTCCCTCTAGCAATTCTCACCACCAGACCTTCTCCCAGGGGAGAATTCTCACCACCAGACCTTCTCTCAGGGACTTGCCCTGTTTGGCAAAACCACGCCTCACCGATTCGGGCTGTTTTACCCACCACGGAGTTTCGGTAATTGCTGCACACACACCTGCCTCCAAAGACCGGACTCCCCTCCAAATACTAACAGCAAAACACTAAACCAATCTGTACAGATCAAAACCCCTCTGAGGATCGCTGTCGCTTCCCCACGGGGACTGATGCTCCACTGGCCCAGCATCCTACAGTGGAGGTCTTTCTAAAACTCTAGAGAGTCCACCTGATATTTAGCGATAAGGAACAAACCCCAGCTCCAGTCCTAACTCACATTTAATTCACATTTATTTAATGTAATCCATCATCAAGATTAATGCAACCACATATTCAGGAGTTAAGATTAAGTATTGGTGTAGAAAAATAGGAGAGATGGAGCAAAACTATACTGAAGCAAGCAAGGCGCCGTTTCAGTTGTGTATATCCATCTCCGACAGCTTACTCCAGCATCTTTCTTAAGGCACATATACAATTCTGTATAAATAAACCAAGTATTTAAAATTTACGGTACCTGTTGACCAATACACATTTCTTTGTTACTCAACAGCTTTCCAATACAAGCTGTATGAAGTGACACCAGAAGAAAAGTCCTAACACACCATCAACTTTCCGATTATTAAGGAAAGCCCACAAAACAACCCAGGAAGATGCATAAGATTTTAACCATATAATACATGTATATATACTAAATATAGACAGAAAATCTATTTTTATGCATCATTCTAAACCTACTACAATAACTACACTCCGGCTCAGGTAAATTAATTTCATATTCTATCAAGAGCATAGCATTGGAGTTTTATTTAAATGATACTTATTCTTTTGAAGAACTTGTAAGACAGGATAATGGCGTTTAGAGAAATCCTTCGCCCAGGTGGGATTTCTTAGGAAGTTTTTAGAAAGCAAATCAATAAGTGTTTGCAGATTGAAAATTGGATCGCATCCACCGCAGTCCCAAGGGGGAGCCGTGAAATTGTCATTTCAGTGAAGGGACCTCAGCAGAATTAGTTATCTGTCCCTTAAAATTGCAAAAGGAGAGGGAACAGCACCGAGTGTAGCAAAGGCAGTCAGGATCAATATAACAATACTTTGTGTTATTTATACTAACAGGCCTCTGCCTTGTTTGTGATCTCTATTGGAAGAAAGGTTAAAATTTCCTTTGTGGTTCAATAAAGCATTTGAATGAGACTGGGTCTGAGGAGGAGATATGGAAAGCCATGATCGTGTGATATGATGAATTTTATTCTAGTTCAATCAGATTGGACTTTAGACAACCAACTCCGTGAAAGCTCTTGGACTGCCCTTTGCTATCCCCACCTCCCACTCCCCTTCCTCCCACTAAAACAGTTCCTCTCAAAAGTTGGTATCATAAAAAGAGCAACTTCTCATAAAAAACCCCTTCTTGGTATTTCCACCAGTAATTGATGTACAGAGATAAAGCTGACCTTATATAGAGAGCAACCTGGAGATCATCTCAGTGGAAGGCCTTTTCTGGAAGGTTTTGGAGACCCCAGCAGAAAAATTAATGGATGATTACACTGTCGTGCATCTTCTCCAGGGGCACAGGACTATAGAGATGCCATCATTTCTGAAAGACTTCTGCCGTACAGCTGTGCTCAGCTGGCCAAGGGCGGCAGCGTCAGTGGGAGCTGCACTCGCCACCCCTCCTCCTGCACCTTCACCATGGAATGATGACTGGCAGTCGCAGTCACAAAGGCAGAAATCTAGAATTCACATCTCTGACTCAGCATCAGCCGGTCTCCAAGCATCCAGTTCTTCACAGCCACCTTTGGCATCTGGCTCTGGCTCTCTCTTTCACTTACCAAACCCTACAATATGACATCCAGTATTGCTGTCCTTCTCTGGAGCACATTTGGGTTCAGGCTTCAAACTCCATTCCTCTTGATTAAGTTCAGCTCAGACACCAGCAGCATCTACAACTGCCCCATAGTTCTTACAAACCACACATCTGTGCATGCCCAGTCTGCCAGCGTGTTACGATTTTTAATTTTTCATCAAGAAAATAAGGGTATTTGAGAACATGCTGCAACGGAGCCATATCCCACGCGTGCAAGGAAATCAGTTATTTGCTTATACTGTATTTACCAAATGCGTACATCTTTGCGTGTGCCGCCTTCACCTCAGTGGAGGAGACGGAAGACAGTGGAACCGACTTTCTCCAGCTCCATTTCTGTAGGAGTACATGGAATATTGCACAAAATTTAGCATTTTAATCACCCGTAGGGAAGCTGATAGACATTTCTGACTTTACACCAACCCACTACAAAATCAGAACAGAATCAATTCCAATAAAAAACCCCTGAATTTCCACATCTGGTCTTAGTATGTGGAAGTGCTCTCAATGAGGGGGTGAGAGCTTTTTAAAAGTCGTTGTACTCCTTTGTTTCTTTTTTTTTTGAACGCTTTTCTTGAACACTTCCTCATCTCTCCTCCTTTTACTCCTCCTATGTGAGCATGTTTCATACACAGTATAAGCAAAACATGAGTTAGAACTGAAGCCATGATTCATGGACTTGCAGGATTTCAGGAGAGTCTCTGCAGTGGATCCCCAAAACAGCATGGGTTACTCATTAAAACTCCTTGTCATGAGGAGCAACAGCACAAGACATGATGTTTTTGTAGTTGATGGGGGCTTTATTCTTTTATTCAGTTGTTTTTGTCACCGTGGCAGTAATTTGTCTCTTCTTGTAGCATCAATATTGGATCTTCAACAAGCCAGGGTAGATGGCACACTTCTGCTGGTCAGATGAGAGTGAGTGTGGAAGGCAGGAATGGGTATATTGGCCACATGCAGGCCAGTACATTGACTGTGGGGTTGTCCAAAGGGAATAAAATTCTCCAGCCTCACCACTCAGGAATCTCTGATGAATTCTCGAAGAGCAATCCCACCTCCTCCTACTTCCTTAACGTACTTAACTCCCTTTGACAGACAGACTTCTGCAACTAAAACTCACAAAAATGTCCTCTCAGACTAAAACCTTGCTCATGCTTGAAGAAAAAGCTCTCAGAGGAGCAAAGGAGACAACTAGTAATTAGTAAAAGCTTCACGGCCACTGGAAGGATAATTCCGTGATAATGAAAATAAATATTAAGATATTTTCCTTTCAGTCCAGCCTCGAACTGAGGGGAAAGAAAAAGACTTTTTGTAATTCCAGAAGTGGGTCATAATTCTGTTTCAAATAAATAACCATTTCTATAGCGAATGGCACCCCACGAGCTGCCTGGCCAGAGAAGAACAACTGAAGAGGTAAAAGCACAGCGAGAGAAAGGAACTATAAGGAGACATTAACCACCAAAGATCTAAGGGCCCTATATGCACACAGGACTGGTGTGGCAGCTGCAAAACACTTGGAAAGGCCACTTCCCTGCCTGGACTGTGCCTTTGTGTTGCTTGGCCTCTAAAGTAACCCAAGGGAAAAGGCACTCCCTGCCTCAGGTAGATGCTAAGGGGCTTGCTCCGTAATACAGCACACAAACATTTTGAATACAAAACCCACCATGTACAAAAATCCGTAACAGCTTTTCCAGGCACTTTGATTCCAACTGATGCTATTAAGCTGATCTCAGATCCTAGAGATGCCCATTGGGTTGCAGGTCTACTCTGCTTCTGATACTCCCAGGAATCTGGTGTTGTATATTGTTGGAGAAAGGTCTAATGTTTAATGAGAATTTACTTCACAGGCCTTTGTATCGTACCATAGAAAACAGTAACAGAAATAAGACAATTTTGTAAGTAGCTGCTTGGCCAAACTTCAGTGAGAACTGTAGTCAAGCTCTAATCAAGCTAATAGGAAGCAGAATGACTGCAAGAACCTTAGGATGAGCAGAAATAAATGCAAGCTGGCTGGAATCAGTAATCCAACGTGACTACAGACAGATCTGTCTGGTGCCTCATGGAGAATAAACCTGTCTTATTATCACATACACCTTTTACCTTTCACAGAGACGCACATTAAGATGGCTTTGTACCAGTGATTATGAGCTCTGCAGTACGGCAGGCTTCCTCCAACACCCAGCCAGCCTCGCTGATGAAGCACCAACGTACAAATGCTTTTCATTTTCTCTGAAATTTATTATCAGAACCTAGATAAGTCAGGGAACAAGGGTACGACACACCTGTAGCCTGTCAGTAGTCTCTATAAATAGCCCCAGAATCAAATAAGTAATTAACTTAGTTAATTAAACTAATTAAATGACTAAAAATTAGCTAGCACAAAACCTGCCTTATCCCAGTTTACCTCCTTATTTACTCGCTGAGAACTAACTTGGGTACCTGGCAAGGACAACCCCTGTAGATATAAAATCAAAGAAGGTGATTGGTTCATTTAAATTTCATTTAAACCAAAGAAGGTTCAACGTCATCCTTCTTTCCTACTTGCTGGTGGTTGCACAGGGGAAAAGGAGTGCTGCCAGCATGCGGGGATGCTGCTCCCAAACACCTGCATCTGGGAAATACTGCGCAAATACGGCTGCTGCGAAACAGAGTTCACTTCCCAGCTTCAAGCGAGCACCTGAACTGGTGGTAAAAGAAACGCTGACCGAGATTCCGTCCTTTGTGCGACGCAGCTCAGGGAAACACCGAGCGTATTACAAAAAGACCCCTATTTTCTCACCCAAACCACCATAAAAATTTTACCGTAAGACTGAGGATGTGGCTTTGTTTCCCCTCTAGAACTTAGGCAAATGCTCATAAATAAACCATGAAAAAAAACATGTTAGGTTTGGAGGCAAAAGAGTGATAAGGAGGCCCTTTTAAAGACATTTACCTGAAGAAAAATAGGTAAAACCTCCTCATCTGAGGAGAAAACATGGAAATTACCAAAACTCCTCTTCATGTTTCTGAGAGCCCAAAAATCTCCTATCGCCTTATAAAACCTGCTAGGAACCCATCTCAGTCCTGCTCAGTGTAGCCCTTTATTTAATCCCTCAGATGATTTTCAGAATTGCCTTTAAGCTTTTGCTCCTCAAGTCCAATTTTAGCCCATAGGGAGTTCTGCAGAGCTGAATGGAGGATCCACGCCTCCCATCCGGAGCTTCGTGCCACCACATTCAGCCACGAATCCTTCTGAAGTCCCTGAGCCTGACCAATACAAATGAAGTTAATTATAACGCTGTTTTAACATGAATATGTAGGTTATGCAACTCAGAAGAATAACTCAGTAATTTTAATGGGGGTCATCATTATTCAGAGAGACATGTGAGAGAATGCTCTATGTGTTCAACCGTTTGAAAAGAAAGGCTTTGGCAATCACAAGAGTGATTTTCTTTACGTTTTTTTATAGCACAATGCGTCTTTGCTACCATGAAACAGAGAAGACAACAGAAAACATCAGAAAGGAAAGGAAAAGCTCCTCACCTTCGCGTTCCTGCTGTGCACTGGGCATTTCAACTGCAATAGCCTCTTTTCCCAAAGAGAATTTTAAATGCTTTTCTTAACTGAGCACATATTAGCCTTAATCAATAGGCAGGGAGAGATCAAATTTTCAAAACCAGCCAGCACCCAGCAGTTCTCATTATGACCTGAATGTCCAGTTCAGCAGACATCCAGCAGCTAGAAGGACTTTGGGACTTGAGACTGACCCCTTTTTCACACACAAAAGAAATATTAGTATAATATATTAGTATAAGCAGAATTGTTGTGTCCCCACCTACCAGCCTACCCTGGAGAAAAAGCACTCCTGGTTCATGGATGCTAAAAAGAAGTTCATGAAACTTCAAACAGCCCCAGTTCCTTTTGTGGTGGTGTTTCAAATCCCCAGCAGCTGTAAGGTATCGTATTTTACATTCAGAATTGCAAGAAAGAGTCTTTCATTCTCAGGTTCTTCTATTCCCACCCTCAAAGCACAGCCTTTGAATAAAAATGCACTTCATGTTGAGGGTACGTTCCCCACCTCATGAAAACTCGAGACAAGCCATACATCTCCTCAAAAATCCCCAGCACCCCTGAAGGGCAGAGGTGCTGAGCAAAGTCATCAGAACACTTAGCTAAAATTTCCAAAGATTAGGACCACGCTGATATGCGTTTTCATACCTGTTTTGCCAGGATGGAGGGCCACAAAGATGATCAGAAGGCTGGAGAACCTCTACTGTGAGGACAGGCTGAGAGAGCTGGGCTTGTTCTCAGGCTGTCCAGCAGAAGAGAAGGCTCCAGGGAGACCTTGTAGCCCACCCCAGAACCTAAAGAGGCTACTGGAGAGATGGGGAGGGACTCCTTTATCAGGGAGTGAAGCGATAGGACAAGATGTAAAGGTTTTCAATTGAAAGAGGGGAGATTTAGATTGGATATTAGGAAGAAGTTCTTTGCTGTGAGGTGGTGAGGCACTGAAACGGGTTGCCCAGAGAAGCTGTGGCTGCCCCATCCCTGGAGGGGTTCAAGGCCAGGCTGGATGGGGCTTGGAGCAACCTCGTGTGGTGGGAGGTGTCCCTGCCCAGGGCAGGGGGTTCGAACTGGATGATCTTGAAGGTCTCTTACAAATTTAACTGTTCCATGATCCTGTGAAGCTGCACAGTGGACCACAGCTAGAAATGAAAACAAAGACATCATCTGTCTCTTTTCCTCCGTGAAAACTCCCTCACCAGCAGCAACACCAGCTGGGAAAAGGGATGTGAAATGGATGCAGAAGAGAAAAAGCTCTATGTTCGAATTAAAGGGTTTGTTTCAAACTGAGGCATTAAGGTTGTTATTGGATGAGAACGATCGAAGAATCACAGCCAGCTGAGACAGAAGAAACATGTACAAGGCACTGGAGGGGCACGGTGACAGACTGAGGAGAAAAAGGGCAAGGAGGGCCCAGGAAGAGACATGGCCCCATCCCTGGACGCATTTCAAAGCTGGGTTGCCCTAGTGCTTAGAGACATCAGGTAGTGATGGTTTTTCTCAGAGTGAGGTTGGTGGCTGGACTTAAACGTCCCTTCCAACCTGGGCAATTCTATGATTCGACCTAGTGAGAATAATACGTTCTTTATTTACAAGGATATTAACAACAAACAGCAAAACCCAAAATCATTCAGTCTCTGTGAAGGATAATCAATACAGGAAGGTCCATAAGGAAATAATTTAATCTCACAGGTAGTATTTGAGTAGCATGCAGTAAACATGGAACAGTCCACAACCTGATCCACACCACCCAGTCTGTGCTAGGAGAGGTGCTCCACAAAGGAAAACCAAGGACTATGTGACTGATGCTGTACTTCCAACCATCTACCAGTTAACCCCACTTACCTCCCCTAGGTTGTAAACATCTGCAAGAACATTTCCTCTCCATTAGCATCTACAATTTTGGGCAAGGACAAGGCCAAACTGGGACAGGCTCAAATAAAGGGTCCAGAAAACCCTTTCATAAGTGTCCTGGTTTGAGATAAAACGAACCAATTTTCTGTTTTACAGTTTTACTTTCTTAGCTGGGCCTCTTCTAACTAGCTAAACTCTGAAATTAACAGCACATTGTTCAGAGCTGTTCCGTCTCACAGTGATAAGACCTGATTATACCAAGGGATGGTGCAGAGAGGCCCTTGTTTAGACTTATTGCTGGAAGAACCAAGGTCAGATAATTTTCAGCATTTGCCCATTGGAGGGTCCCACCTTCAAGGAGGAGCGGACAGGACAGGGGACCCAGGACTGACCAGCAGGGGTATTCCATCCCAGCCGCATCATGCCCCGTATAAAAGCTGAAGGATCAACAGGTCAGCTCCCTCTTTTCACCCTTTTTTTCGCCCCTTCCTCGATGGCTGACATCCAAGGAGGACTCTGCCTGTTCGTCTGCCTTTGATCCTGATCCCAGCGTTCCTGACTCCAGATCTGGAATCCGGCTCCTGTCGATCACCGAGTCCAGTTTGGGACTTTTCCTGAAGCTGCTGGTGACGTGGTCATCATCCTGGGAGCTTGATACGGTTTTGTATATACTGTATACTCCTTTTTTTCCTAAATTTCCTTTTTATTATATTACTTATATTTTCATTAAAGTAGTTTAGTTTGTTCTAAACTCTTGAATCTCTTTAACTCCTTCCTTTCCTCTCTGACCAAAAGGGGGGAGGGGGGAACATCTGTCAATCAGGTTTTGGTAAATTTGGCTGAAACCACGACAATAAGAAAATGGAATTAATGAAATCAAATAGGATGCTACTTTATTCTACGATGAAGAAGAGAAGAACCAAGATTGCCTCTAATTATGACAACCAGTCATTTTATTTTTAGAATATAGAAACTGGAATTTAGAAATCCAATTTAGAAATTGGATTTTATGGTAGTTTATGGAGACCCCCAGAACGAGTGGTCCTCTGTACCATATATGAGCTGACTTAGCTGCTGAGAAAACACTGGCTACTCGCTTCTATTGAACCCGTTACACTTGTAAATACGTACTGATAACCCAAGGGAGCAGTTAGGCTTTTGTCACCTGTTTAAGAAGAGGAACCAAATCCACCACATTAGGAGTGCTGAAGAAGGGAGAAGAATTCTCTAGAAACAGTTTTCATATTAACCAAAATATTTCTTTTTCCAGTACGCTGGGCACAAAAGTCTCTGAGAAAGTTTGAGAAAGCCTTTTGCTAAGTTTGAGGTTTAAGCATCTAAAATGTCTCTGAACCCAGCCAGATACCAACAGCCTTTTATGACAAATCCCTTCGCTTTCTATAGTGCGTTTCTTCATTAAGAACCTTGTCATTAAAATGTCACTAGGGAGGTTCCAATTTGCGGTATTTGGTAGCGACAAGGTCAGAAGTGCTCACTCTGTCTGCTGACACAGAACTACTAATTAATATTAATTAAAAAAAAAAACCCTAAGGTGTAAAACCTGCATAGGTAGGGGAAAGGCAGCAAAGCCCTGCTGGATTTTTAATTATCACACATTACTGTAATTGGTTCAACCAGTCTGATAACGGCCTTGGGGACACACATGGGCAGCTCCACCGGCCAAGGGGCACTGCCTGGAATTCGGAAATTCCTTAAGAGGAGAAGGGCAGGGGTTAGAAAGCAGCTTACAGAGCTGGGGGTGTCAGACCTGACAGGCAAAATTACCCTGACTTCTTCCAAATCAATCTCTGACATCAGGCACTTCTGTGGTTCACTGAAGATACTGCTCAGCAAGGAGGAAAAGAGTAGGAAATTTAACAGGTTCTGTGGAAGCTTTTCAGCTTCCACCATTCCAGATGAAGCAGCACGTGGTACCCCTGGTCAAAGGAGGACTAATAAAAGTTCTCTGAAAAATTACTTCACTTTTTTAACGTCTCCTTTGATTCACGTTCCAAAAGCTAGGTGAAGTTGGAAAAAAGAATCAAAAAGTAAAGCCTTTTGCAGCCCTGGTGTGGCGGGAAGGACACAAACTTTCTCCATTAAATAATTTGATCTCTATAAGCAGGAGCAGCTTACACACGCAGCAGAGCTTCTGACAGATATTTCCCGTAATTGCAAACGCTTCAATAAGCACAACAAGGACTGTTTAAGTTATCAAGGCATTTTTAAAAGAGAGAATTAGAGCTCTCCATTCTAGGTCATTACTCGTGGAAGCCAAGGAGATTTCCTACTGCTACAATAGGTGGTTACTAAAGAACTATCCTTTCACCCTGGGGGGTGCATACACTCCCTCTTATTATTCCCTCTGGATTACCACATTGAATTCTTTATAACTGAAAAATAAACCTGATTATCACCATATCCCTCTGGAGTGCAGAATGCCTATTTGTAATATCATTTTCTCTCATGTGAAGGTTGAGGAAATCCAATATCCATGGGCTTGAAATCTGTTCCCCTTTCATTCCGCCTAACAGACGTGCAGAACTGTTTGTTCGTCGGGGTGTTTATTATTAGAATGTCTAGCGCAAAAAGGGAAAAACATCCAAAAAAGCTCCCAGCCACAATTTTCTTCTGAAGCTACATTGATAGCAGGCAGTATTTAACACGTTTGAATGTCACCAAGCTACTTTGCCACAGAATATAAAAGAGGAACGAGTAGGAGCAATGTACTCTGCCACACGGATCTTCATGGGGCATCACCCCTGCCCAAAAGATGACTTTTTTGTACCCACGTGAACCCTCTGCTGCACCAAAAAGATATTTTTCAGCTGTAAAATTTTTCATCATGCTCCCTGTGTGTTTTCATAGACATGAGAATAACAAATGCAATGAGATCGTTATCTAGAGTAAAAAAAAATATTACATTTGAATGGCTGCATGTGAACCACTGAATCCTGTCACTCCTACTCAGAAAGCCCAATTTCTGTCAGTCCCAGCACAGTTCTGACCTCAGGACTGGCTGCATCATCTTTTCAAAATGTTCTCAGAACTTTTTTTCATGTTTTTTGCCTTTTTCTAAAATCCTCAAAATGAACTGTTTTCCAGATAGAAGGTTTGTATGCCATTTTCTGGCCTTCCTCTTGGGTGTGGTGCAACCTCCCCCGCAGAGATATTTAAGAGAGAAGCTTTGACCATCAGTGCCCTACAAAGAAACAGGCTGGGTGACCTCAAGAAACTGCAGGTTTTCCTCTTCCTGTCCAAAAGAGGAATCTGAAATTCATGTCTGCATCTGCCTTCACTTAAAAAATAAGCAAATTATGAGCTGAAACATCTGAAATTTGTAAGAGAAAAATGCCATTTTCCCTCTACACCCAGCACTACTGGCCTCATTTCACCACATCACCAAATTTCATCAGTAGTTTATTTGCAGTGGGTGACACTTCCTGCAGGCAGGAGGGTGACCTGGGCAGGCTGGAGAGGTCGGCCCAGGTGAACCTTCTCCGGTGCAACAAAAAAAGCAAGTGCAGGGTCCTGCACCTGGGCGAGAACAATCTTCACCATCTTTACAAAGGCCTGCAGTGACAGGACAAAGGACAATGGCTTTAAGTTGGAGACAAGCAGATTTAGATTGGATATTAGGAACAGGTTCTTTCCTCTGAGGGTGGTGGAACACTGGACCAGGTTGCCCAGGGAGGTGGTTGAGGCCCCTTCCCTGGAGATCTTCAGGGTGAGGCTGGATGAGGCCCTGGGCAACCTGGGTTGCAGTTGGAGGTGTCCCTGCGACTGCGGGGAGGTCGGACTAGGTGGCCTTTGGAGGTCCCTTCGGGCCTGGATGATTCTGTGTTTCTTTGATTCTAAGAAAGTAAAAACGATGAGTGAACTAAAGGAAAGCAGTTCTGTGCCATCACTCACCACCTTAAAGGAAACAAATGTCAACAACCACAAGCCAAACCACTGGGAACACAAGCGCTGGGCAGCCAACACACCACGCAGAGATGAAGTGTTCCTTTCCACGTTGGTGGAACTGAAGAGTAGCAGGGCACAGCCGGCTGGCTGAGGGAGGGGACCATCCCACACCGCACTGCACTGGTGCGGCTCCACCTCAGGCTCTGCGGCGACACTTTGGGTGACTCACTAAGAAGGACTTATTAAATTATCGGAGCGTGTCCAGAGGAGCGCAACCAAGACGGTGAAAGGCTCAAAGGCAAGACTTGAGCTCAATGGCTTGCTCAGCCTGGAGAAGAGAAGGCTGAGCGGTGGCATCCTACGCCTTCCTCCAGAGTGGCAGTGGAGGTGCTGATCTCCTCTCTTGGCTGACCAGCAAGAGGACACGTTGAAATGGAATGAAACTGCATCAGGGGAAGTTCAGACTGACATCAGGAGCAGGTTCTTCACTAGGAGGGCAGTCAGCCACTGGAACACACTCCCTAGGGAAGCAGTCATGGCACCAAGTCTGCCAGAGCTCAAGGAGCGTCTGGACAACACTCTCAGTCATATGATTTAGTTTTAGGTGGTCCTAGGGGAGCAGGGAGTTGGACTCAGTGATCCTTAAGGGTCCCTTCCAAATTGAGATATTCTATGGTTCTGTGAATCTCATGGGGAAAAGAGCACAGCGGGCTCAGAGAAGAGTCACAAACAATCTAATTAAGGTACAAAGGTGCTCCATCTCTTGTGGAAGACGTCACCGAAAACAAAAAACCCAGCACGCCATCAGCTACTGTAACAGCCACTCGATTAACCATCTGTCCTTAAAACCATTGCTACTTTACAGGAGACAAGCTATTAGGAATAAATAATAGCAGGCATATCCCTTGAGACAGAGCCTGCCAAGAGGTGAATTGAGTATTATGAACTATTATTTAAGAAATATGTATGATTCTTAACTATGTCTCTTCCAGTGTAATATAATCCTTAAAGCACAACATCATGTCACCTTCCACATTCATTAGAACCCCCGCTGTTGATGCTACGTGTGTCTTGAGAATCCATGGCTTCATGCCCTCCTTGAAATTCCGTGTCTGCTCCTCACTCTTCCTCAGTCTCACCAGTTATTGCCCAGAGCAACGCCCCCAAATGAACTATCAGAAAATGCGTATGTAAACAAGACTTTTTCTTGAAGTGATGTTATTGCTGTCTTTTGAAGAGTTTCTGTCTTAAGTTAGTTATGAAGCAGCTAAAACTAATTGTCTAAGTGCATATATCCACTCACCCATGCTCAAAAATGCTCATAAATTAAATTTCAAACTTTAGTCATTCCAGCCTTTAAAGCACCAAACTGCTGCCCATGCATGTAACATTTCTTAAATAGGGGGGAAAAAAGAAAAGCCTTATTCTTTCTTACTTCTATATTGAAGCTTTCTTAACAAACAAGGAAGGTAAATAACGTACAATTTCTAACAGCTAGCCATCAAAATAGCCAAGAATTTGAAGGCTGCAAATATAAAGCAACTGTGATCCTAAAAAAATCAAGATTAGAATCATAGAATGTTTAGAGTTGGAAGGGACCTCAAAGATCATTGAGTTCCAACCCCCCTGCCCTGGGCAGGGACACCTCCCACCACCCCAGGTTGCTCCAAGCCCCATCCAGCCTGGCCTTGAACCCCTCCAGGGATGGGGCAGCCACAGCTTCTCTGGGCAACCTGGGCCAGGCTCTCACCACCCTCACACCAAAGAAGTTCTTCCTAAGATCCAATCTAAATCTCCCTTCTTCTAGTTTAAAACCATTACCCCTTGTCCTGTCACTACTCTTCCTGAACCAAGAGTCCCTCTCCTGTCGCCCCTTCAGATCCTGGAAGGCTGCTCTAAGGTCTCCCCGGAGCCTTCTCTTCTCCAGGCTGAACAGCCCCAGCTCCCTCAGCCTGTCCTCACAGCAGAGGGGCTCCAGCCCTCTGAGCATCTTGGTGGCCCTCCGCTGGACCCGTTCCAACGGTTCTATGTCCACTCCTGAGAGTTTATATATACACGAGCTGACAGAGAGACACAGACAGAACGAAGCGACCACAGCATCACTAGAAAAATATGATTTTGGCAGCAAATCTCTCTTGGGGGAAAGGGCAAAGTCTCCATGTAACATACCGATTGCCACACACATCAGGTAACGCCCAGGCATGTTTGGAAACGCCACACATCGCCCGGCTGGATGGCGAGGAAGGTATCGCCTCTCCTGTGCCAACAGAGCATTAACCCTGTTTCTATAGAAGCATTTCTTCTAGTGAGTCACGGAACTTCTCTGCACCAACAATGACATCTCTCTTTCCGAACACGCTTAGGACTTACCATTCCAGGGTTGTCCATCACCACTGACCGGGTTTGAAACATTCTGCCCTGCTGGTCACACGAGGCAGGAAGGAGATTACAGCCCGCTGTGTTTTAAGGCATTTTGGTGATTCAATGCTAGCTTGGGAAACTGAATCTAATCTCTGCCTCCTCAGTAACGTACAAACTCTGGTTGACTATTTAACACATTCAGTATTTAAATGACTTGAAATGAAGCAAGCACTCCATTTGTACCAGAAAGTCGCAGTCAACCTCAAGGAAAGCAAATGGTTGGGTACCAGAAGGAATCTGGCACAGTTGTCTGCTGTCGCTTCATCTCTTCCAACTCTTCACTGACAAAATTCATGTGCCCATTACTACCTTTGATCATTATAAAGATGTCATTTACTTGGTGTGAAGTGGATGTCAGAATATACATTGCCTCGATGACAGCCATAAAAAAATTCAAAAAAAATAAAAGAAAAAAAAAAGTGATTAAAATTGCTATGAAATTCCCATTCCCTCGGGACTTCTGATGAAAATCATGACCTTGGCAATCAGCACATCTGAACCAGGAGCAAGTGAAGTATTCACTAAGCCACTAGTAAAAGGAAATTGACACTAAAGCCAACAAGAAGTCATCAAGCAAAGAACTGCAGACTGGATTATGCTTCCAGATTAACCCCAGGGAAGTAATATCTGATTTGGCCTGGATGTCCTAAAACCATCCATGAAATGAATTTGGCAGGGACCATCTAACATTTGTCTTTCTAATCATGGCATGATTTCTTTCACTACTATATGCTGTGTGGTGTGTGACACTACCATTTTAAGAAAGGAAACCTTTCTGACCGGGATATTAAAGCCACAGCACCGCTTCTAATAACGATGTGATACTGGTCAAACTTTCCCCCTGCCTTACTTGAGCTGCAATGCTGGGTTTTTGGTCTCCTGGGGACAGTGCTGTAAGCCTGAGTGCTGCAGGATCTTGCTGTCCTCTCTGCCCCCCTACAGGTTTCTTCTCCACAAAAAAAAAAAAAAAAAAAAAATCTGCTGTTTTCATTCCAATGTAGAAATGAAAATCCAAAGCCTCTGAAATCATTTCAAGAAGACACAAAGGCAAAATAAATGTAAGGACACTCTCCTATGCATAGCAGCTAGTGACTAGTCTCAACAACACAAATAAGTTATATTTTTACTGATTTTTCTCTCCCTATTCTTATCACAATATCTTCCTATAAAGATGGATGGAATCCTGCAGGTTCCTGTTGGATTTGCTTTCATGGTAATTGGGTTGTGGCCAGGCAAGGTCCGTCACTCTAAGAAAATGCAAACTTTGCGCCTATCTCCTGATGGAGCAGAGCCAAGCACTGAACCTCCCCACAAAGTTTTTGGGAATATGTCACATCCTATATATTTCTTGAGACCAGAGGTTCTAGATAGAAGGAAAAATAAAGAAACAGAGACAGTAAATTACTGCAAAACCTCTTTTGAGCTGCAAGATATAACACACTTTCCTTATATTATAAGGAAAGTGCCTTCTTTTCCTTCCACTTTCCCAGTTTAAAGCTGTGTACAACCACAGATACCACAACAAAGCAACAATTCCAGTGTAAATACAAAGGCAACAATCCACGAGAGGTTTCTAAGAGGCTGCTCTTATCTGTTTATGTATTACCCCTAACTGTATTCTACTTCAGCTTTTTGTATGAGACGGGGAATTGTTGAAATGGGCACAATTGTGTATTTTCTTGCATTGACAACACAGGTAATAGAAAGGGCTTTTTGGCTTTTCTTGCTTGCCAATAACACTAGAACTGAATTACGCTGCCTGCTGGATCTTCACCTGCCGGCTTTTCTGGTAGAAAATAACTGTAGAGAGCAGAATGTGACAAAGACAGACAAAGGCATAAGCCACATCTAATAGGAAGGAGTAGATATGAAGTACACACACACGCACGGACGCGGCTACTAATGGCTCTTCACACGGAACAAGGAATACATCAGCTTCTGCCTCTCGCACTGTGAGAACGCAACATACCGATGAAACAAGATCTTTCCTTCTTCAACTCTATTGTCACAAGAACAGAATAGATCACTAATTTTTATAACTTCTATATTCATAGCAATCTCATAAAACAAGAGAACTGTTCTTCCCATTTTACAGAAGGAGAGACTGGGGCACAAGGCAGACCGAGAAAACTATTTATTAGAAAATTAAGTTTATGGTTGAGCCGGGAACCAAATGCATTAGTCCAATCTTAGTTCAAGCACATGTTATGTTTACGAGGCACAGACTGAGAAATAACAAGATCAGCTCTTCAATTCCCATCAATTACGTGTGGCTAATTGAAGAATGTTTTGTGATAAATTAGCGCTAAGAAGTCAAATTGACGACTTCGAGCCACTTGTCAGAATTCCACATTCTCACCCAGCTCGTCTCCAGCACTTGGGCAGAAGCTGTCAGTGGACCCAAACTGAGATTACACTGACCTGCAGGAAATCCGGCCATCGTTTCAACTCACATCCTTAAAAATCCACGCAGGTCTGGGCTGCTTTAACCTCCCACCTTCATTCTCTTTTCTAACCCTCACCCTGCGGGCGGGCGCACAGCTACAACTCCCAGACTGCTCCCTACTCTCGAGAAGGTGGCAACTGTCTCTTATTTTGCAGGTAAAAATCCTTTCTCACCTCAATCAGGGACTCTGGCCTGTGTTCTGGGCCCGGTTAAGTCCTAAAAGTTTGTAAGTAACAGGAGGTTCAAGACTCAAATCAAACAAAAACCCCAAAGCCATTCCCGAATTCTTGAGGCACAAGTGACTCTGCTGCCTGTGAGGGGGCAGCCTCCTAAAGCCTGGGCCCAGGGGGGGCTTCAACAAATCGCCAGCTGCTCTCTTACTGGGGCTACGTCTGGGTACAAGCTGGTTCTGAGAAGATGAAGGCTACGTGTGGCAGACTCTGCTCTTTTGCCACCTCCTTTCTCCCCAAAGGGAAGTGACAAAGATTGAGGTTGATGTTTTCCAAGTCAGAGGTTTGTAAAAGATCTGGAAACACAAACTTTCTGTATATAAACAAAGACCCATTAGAGACACAATCCTTACCCAGTCAGACAGGGAATGCTAGGATAGCCTTGAAGGCTTTTCAAAACAACAGCCGCCTAAACATTGCTTGTGAAAGAGGACTGTCGCACCGAAACGGAATCATGTACAGAAATGGTCGTATTCAGAATTTTTTTAATAGGTAATTTGTTTTCAGCCAGTAGTAACAGTGTCTGCTGATACAAGTACTTGTGAATAATCCTCATTTTTCATATTCCAGCTCCATACCCACTGACCTAAACACGGCTTTCAGAATCTGTGCTGATGCACATTTTTAAGTGTTTGATACCATCTCTTGTTAAGTATTCTCCTGCAGGAAATACATCTATTCTTCCCAGCAATATGCCAAGACAGCTGGGAAGGAGAGCAACAGGATTTACACCGTTACTGCATATAATGCCTATTTCTTATGCTGACACTCCACTTGCATTTAAATAGATGGAAAACAGCTTCCTATTTAAGGGACCTCCTTTGAGCTGCCATTTAACCATCTTTTCTGATACACCAAGGAAGGTCTGAGCTATACAAATAAAATACTGCTTTATTTATATAATTAAGTATATTGAAGAGCTTTTTTTTTTTTTTTTTAATTTCCCCAAGGAAACAGAATTGGCGGTATGGGTGCGATTTGGGCATGAAAATGCTGAACTGGTCCAAGAGTATGTCCTGGGACAGACGTTTCATACAGAGTTGCCCTTAAAACATTCACCGGATGCCTTTCTACCAGTCAGACGGGAAAGAGAAGACTCGCACTGAAACTACAGAAAGTCTGAAATTTCTCTGTTTCCTTCCAAATATAACAAATAGTTCAAAAGCCACAATTTTCTGAAGAGGAGATATGAGTCCCCGAAGCAGCAGAGAAGTTGACATTTAAGAAAAAGCAAGAACGTTTCTAACATACCTTTATTAAGTCTCCCTGTGTGGCGTAGCTGGCACCCGGCCCTGCCAAGGCTGTGCCACCCCGATTCCCGGCCATCCCCAGGGCCAGCCCGTGCCACCCCACAGCCCTCCCCGTCCTGCCGCAGTGCAGCACACGCTCAAGGAGCTCGGAGGCCATCGCAGCCCTCCATGTGAGCCTCCAGGAAACCAACCAGCTTCACAGCCCCAGCAACAACGGGGAACTCGGAGTGTGCAGAACCAGTGGAAAAAGAACCAAAGTTAGGGCAAATCAAATCCATTTGCAGCGTCTGTCTCTATTTTTCACTGGAAAAAGAAGTACGTAATGTATTAACAAGGTGTCTATAAGAGCGGGATTAGAAATCCAAGAGTAATCAACCTGTCAACAAGTGAAGAAACCCCTGGAAGACAACAGCGCATAAAGCACCTGCCACAAGCGGTTCCTTACATTCATAAGGAATGTAATTTCTCCCCAGCCTTCGCCGTGCATCCCAGCTCCTTCTGAGCTTACGGGGAGTGGTTACAACCGGAGAGTCCCCTGTCACCACGTCCAGCCCTCAAGGAGCAGCACACTCAGTCCCCAGCACGGAGTGGAGCACACCCCATCACAGCCAAACGTCACCTGAGAACACCCGGCACGAACATCAAGGAAGGATTTCCCGTTTCACTGATCCAAAAGATTCTTAGGCCGTATCTGAAAGACTGTATAAAGCTGTCAAAAAGAGTAATTCTTCCACCAGTAAAGAGGTTTAACCTTTAAGGAGTAAGCAACCCTGTGGTTTTTTCTGCAGTATCAAACACCAGAGCATAATCCTGATTCTACAAGTCTAAATGAGGTGAATGACATTTTCAAAATGAGAGCGACTCCCCTATTGTTCTGAGGAATCAATCTACCTATGTAAGCTTCAGATTACCTTCAGGTACATGTCAAACTGCAACTCCAGCCTGACATTTGGGATAAACACCAGAAGGGCAGCAAGCACCCCGGCGCAGGCGTGTGCCTACAGCCACTGCTCACGGAGACAGATCCCACGTCAATCGAAACCTGCCTTACGAACTGCAGCCAAATAGCCAGAAGAGATAATTATCTTAAGTCTTCATCCACAGAGTTCGAATCCTCTGGCTGGCTCATCCGACTTGAGCTCTCACACAGACAAGTTCTACGTGCGCGTCTGTCCCTCTCTCTCATATTGTTTTTTCAGGGAACTTGATTAAAGTAATAAGAGACAGGTAATGGGCATTAGGGAACCTGAGCCCTACCGCTGCTCAGACAATCTGATGGGAACACTTCGCAGAATGCCAGTTAAAAAGGCCACACCGGGCCAGTCCAGAGCATCAGTAGCTTCCCTTCACCTCAAAAGCACAAGCCAAGGGAGCCAAGGAAGAAGAAACACAGACATCCTTCAGTCTTTCTCCATGTCTGGCCGTTTCCAGATCAAGCAGCTGTCAAGCCACCCTCAGCAACCTGCACGGGACAAACACGCACCTACTCCTCCCTCGGTGATCTTCCAGCACCCACAATGTCCCCTGGAAGCGTGTCTCACAGCTCAAACACCGGTGGGGAGAAAAATCAACCTCTCCTGTCTGCACTGAGTCCTGGCTCCCGCAGGATCCTTCACCTGAGGTCACCCGGTCCTCGTGACCCCAAGCAGCCCTGAGCAGCTCAGTCCCACCCACCCTCCTTACACCTTCGTCACGTATTATTTGGTGAGTACTCACTAGGCATTTTCCTGGAACTACCTGTTCTAAGCAAAAACTCTTGTTCCCAAATGCTAACAATCAGCTCAGAGATAAAGTCAGAATTACTATTCCTCCAAAGTTAGTATTATTTTTGAATTATTATTCCCCTCTGTGCATCTTTCGCCAGTTTCTTACCCTGAATTTTATTTGGCATTTTAACAGCGATCAGTCTTGCAGGGTCTTCTGTAGATCTTGTCAGCTCACAACTTCAGTACAGAATCATAGAATCATCCAAGGCCAGAAGGGACCTCCAAAGGCCATCCAGTCCCCCCTCCCCGCAGTCGCAGGGACACCCCCAACTAGCCCAGGTTGCCCAGGGCCTCATCCAGCCTCACCCTGAAGATCTCCAGGGAAGGGGCCTCAGCCACCTCCCTGGGCAACCTGTCACAGTGTTCCACTACCCTTAGAGGAACTAATTTTTTCCACTTTAAGTTGGATATAACTTAGATCTGCTCTTCTCTAACTTAAGTCCATTGCCCCTCGTCCTGTCACTGCAGGCCTCTGTGAACAGCCCCTCCCCAGGCTTTTTGTAGCCCCCTTCAGTTACTGAAAGGCTGTGATTAGTTCTCCCCGGAGCCTCCTCTTCTCCAGGCTGAACACTCCCAGCTCCCTCAACCTGTCCTCACAGCAGAGGTGCTCCAGCCTCCTGATCACCTTGGTGCCCCTCCTCTGGACCCTCTCCATCAGGTCCATGTCCTTCCTCTCCTGAGGGCTCCAGCCCTGCACCCAGTGCTCCAGGTGGGGTCTCACCAGAGCAGAGCAAAGCGGCAGAATCCCCTCTCTGGATCTGCTGGTGACACATCTTGTGATGCAGCCCAGCATGGGATTGGCCTTCTGGGCTGCCAGTGCTCACTGCCTGCTCATGTCCAGCCTCTCCTCCACCAGCACCACCAAGTCCCTTTCCTCAGTGTANTCTTCAGTGCTGCTTTCTAATCCCTCATCCCCAGTCTGTATTAACAGTGAGGATTGTTCCAGCCCAGGTGCAGGACACAACTGACCAGCAGTACTACATTTTCCCATCTGCTCAGTGAGTCTATTTTTCAGGTCCCTTGTGAATATAAGAAACATCAGATACCCTGGTGGTGCTCCACTGGTGAACTTCTTCCTCCCTGAGGACTGATCTAGACTCTTAGTCTCGGTTTCCTACTTTCTAAACAATACTTTGTCCATACAAGGATTTCACCCCTGAAGCCCCAGTTGCCTGATTTCTTTATAATGCACCGCTGAGGAATTTGAACCAAAGATACAGAATCCTTCTCAAACATTCCAACTGTCTGTTGGCCCATCAGCCACTTCAAACAAGAGGATCCACACTAACTTAATGGCTGTAATTGGGACAAATACACTAGATGTGTGTGTCACTAAGATTTGGAAAAGCCATCATGACTTTGCTCTACAACAGCAACAAAATTAGTGCCTTTCAGTCTCTGTGACAGTCTCCTTAGGCAAGATTTTTGTACAAGAATCCTCTTTTTACCTTCAATCAGAGAGAAAGAGGAGGTTATTGTTTTCTCAAGAATTTTGCTAGTGGATATTGTCACAGAAAGCTTCCATTACATCTAAGAGACACCACGTACAGTTGCCAGCTTACACATATATTAGTTTCTAAGATGAAAAAAAATTGACACTCCCGAGGTTAACCACAGCTGGTTGTTGAGGGATTTTAAAAAGTATTTATCTATGAACAGTGAAAACCCTAATAACTGAATTTGTAAAAAAAGCCTCACAAGACAACCTGGTCAAAGGAAGATATAAAACTACATTTATCAGCCTTTAAAGGTGGATAAAGTACCAAGAAGAAACTGTCCCTCTAAGGTGGTCTGGGGAACTACAGAGAGACTTGTACATGGTCGGACTATACAGACATCCAGTATAGATTTTTCAGGCAAACTAACTAAATCAAGAGCCATCACATTGCCCCATCCTTCCATGAAAAACCATCAGAGAATCAAAAAACAATAAGCATCAGGATTATTTTATGAATATGTGTCTACGACATCTTCCTGATTTACAGTACACCACAGTATCCATAGGGAAGGAACGCATCAAATACCCTTCTGGAGCCCTTATGCTTAAAACATTCCTCGCAGTGATCTGCAAACGGCTGTTGTCTGAATGCCAGGCCTGAAGGCAGGCATAACATTTCAATGATTTCCACCCTTGAGACGCAAATTTCTGTAATTAGTTGACCCCACAGAACCAAATGAAATCTCTAGATGTTTATGCAAATATGCAAAACAAGTAAAAACATGTACACATATAAGGATGTGTGTGTATATATATATATATATATGTAAACAGAAAGCCTGTGTGCTTGTGATTACATCAGGGGAATGTGACAGCTAATTAACACCAGATCTCAGATTATCTTCAGGTGGAAAATATACTTGGACTAAGTCTTAGTTTGTTGCACAGCGGTAGTAACTGCCTACATAGTTTGGCTGATGCCACTGCCTATTCCATTACAAACGGAGTTCTTAATTACTCCATCTCTTGAGAGAGCTTCAGGTCTGAATTTTAGCTTTTATGTCCTGCACAATGAACAGCGTCTTTCAAAGGAAAACCAGGAAATTTGTTCATGATAGGCCAGGTCACAGTGAGTCCAACTACCTTCCGTTAACACACGGCCAGTGTGTCTTTCCTCAGTAGTTCTCTTAGGCTAAACACAACTCTTCTATTGGCAAAAATGGGTAAATAATCTTCCCTCCTAAAGCAAGAGTTTTACTACAAGGTAAACAGAAGCAACAATTCCTCTTTATAATTTAGATAACATATAAGACACTAAAACTTCAGAGCTATGCAATTCTAACCTCTTTTGATATAGTATGACATGTTAAATCCATTATTTAAACACCACAGCTGCTTAAATAAAAGAAGGATTTGGAATATTCCCTCCTGCTACTGATTATTTTCCATTTGCAAAGCAGCATATTGTCAAACCACCTCACCCACACGTGCAGAGATGCTACTTTTCAACTCAGGAAGAACCCGCGGACTCAAACAAACAAGGGAAAGACTGAATTACTGTCACTAAGTCAAAATCTGACCATTTCAGACCAGGCAACAGTTGATCATTTTTAGCTGTCTGAAAGAGAAGATAATTCTTGAAACATCTGAAAGATGAAATCTCTATTGGTTTTTGTAACGCCACTTTATTTGGTTACAGGGGACTCATTTTCTGCACGATGCTGCAAGCTTGCTTAGAGAAAAACTCAAACCACTTATTCTGCACAGACAAAAGAAAAGTAACTAAAAAACTACTCCTCTCCATTCAAATGAGTTCACTGAATGTTCTCTTCCTAAACCAAGCCCATCAGAAAGGAGAGCTGACAGCATCTCTGTGCTCCTGCCACTTGGGGTTGGGTGGCACTGGTCACCTTCTCCATCACCCCTCCCTTTCTCTGAGGCATCTTTCTATGACGTTCTCCTATTGTCCAAGGGAGCCGTAACTGGCGTCCACTAAATTAATTTGCTTGAGAAATTTAGACAAGATTGGAAAGTTTAATGCAGCTGCCAAAAGATGGAGTGCTGGGAGAATTACCTTCCTACTCATTACATTTATTGATTCAAATCAAGCTTCTGGACATCAGCAGAGGTGCCACTGCTAAGAAATCAGAAGTTTCCAGGAAATCTGTGTGTAAATCTGAAGTGACTGCCAGTGGGGTGGGGGCGGAGGGAAGAGGTGTGCGGCCTGTGTGCCAGTAAACGCAGCACTAATAGATCATCATCCACCACTCAGTGCTTTCTCCAAATCAGGTTTTTATAACCAGCTGAAGATAAAACGACATTCCACAAGCCTGGAAAAGGGCCAGCGTTCGTAACAGATTTTTCTCTTTAAATACCTTTCGAATGAAATTTGAGATAAAAGAAGCAATAAGGAGCTCCCATATCTAAAGCCTGGATTTTTTTATTATTTTCTATTTTTATTTTTTTTTTAATGAGAAGTTGAAACTGGTGGAAGGCAGAAATCGAACAGCCCTCCCCAGCCATGAGATTGTTCTACACGATAGAAGCAGGAAGAGTCTAATTTTGCTGCCCTCCAGTATAACCGATAGCTTTTATTCTGAGGATGGAAGAAAACAGCGACTCTGAATTCCAGAATTCATTTGCTACATTTTGAAGAGTAAATCTGAGATTAAAAAAGCATACGGGAAAGGACAGAAAAAAAACTCAAGTAGTTTTATGCAAAATAACTATAACAGTATCCACTTCAGAATGAGGACCATTCCCCAGCTGAATGAGAACCTGGCTCAGCTGTGGAGAGAGGCACTTCTTGGGACACAAATTACATGGAAATGGTCTGTGAGGACCAAACTAGAATATCCAGAGCACGGGTGGGGGCTGGGCCACACTAAAAAAGTAGCTATAAAAAACTGAACTAAGAGAAAAATTTTTGCCTCCATGGTTTATAACTAGAGCCAGGGAAAGAGTGAGAGATGGCAAGGAGCACTCGCAGTGCCCCAGACTGCAACAGTGGTATAAAAATCAAAGAGAAACCATGGGTCATAAAACACGCTGCATTAGAGTTTCCATGTTTCTGCCAACACTACAGTTGAAACCTGTAAGGAATAATAACCTGTGAAACGCTAAGGAATAATGCCCTAGAGGGAGCACGAAGATTATCCACCAAATAATTGGGAGCTTAATGCTCCCACAAAAGATTATAATTTGAAGGCCAGCATGGATGGGGCTTGGAGCAACGTGGTGTGGTGGGAGGGGCTGGAACTCCATGATCTCTAAGGTCCCTTCCAACTCTAACCTTTCAATGATTCTGTGATCATCGAGTTCCAGCCCCCCTGCCCTGGGCAGGGACACCTCCCACCACCCCAGGTTGCTCCAAGCCCCATCCAGCCTGGCCTTGAACCCCTCCAGGGATGGGGCAGCCACAGCTTCTCTGGGCAACCTGGGCCAGGGCCTCACAGAAAGAATTTCTATCTAATATCTAGTATAAATCTACCTACGATTACTGAAAACTACAAAAAAAAAAAAAAAAAAAAAAAAAAAAAAAAACTAACAAAGTTATTTT
>VZRU01005235.1:30531-52601 GCA_013398155.1 Pedionomus torquatus | reverse complement strand
GTTGTTTTTGGTTTTTTTTTTTTTTTTTTTTTAAATTTTGTAAAAAGAAAAATGTCTTCCTGAATGTGACAGATAAATCAAAAGTGAAAATAAAATCCCACAGGAAGTCTTACCTTTCAACCTTGGACAGGCATGGCTTCCAAGCAACACTCCAGCTGAATGGACTACATCCCTTCTGCTTCTCCGAGCAGTCTTTTTCCACACCTCCCTTGCTCCTGCCTTGTTACCAGACCTTATTCTACATCTGTGCAGACGAACCTCATCCACCAAGCAGCTCTCTTCTTTTACTCCCCCTCCACAGCATTCAGCATGTTACTCGTAGCGCTGAGGCCAGTAAGAAGTCCACACTTCTTCCACACTTGGCTCTGGAAAAGAAAACATGAGAATAAGCCAGGACGCATGGACACAGAGCAGGATGGTCCCAGATCTGCCAGAGGGAGAATAACAGAGCAAAAGCTGGAATGCTCAAGCAGAGTAGTCTGAAGAAATAAGACAACCCATGAATTGAGGTCATTACTGGGAAAACTGATTCAAAAATACCTGAAAATCTTCAGAAAGGAGAAGAAAATTCAGAGGAGAAAGCAAAATCTGTTATCAGATAAGCAACTGCCCAGGGTAAGCTGGGCACAGAGCAGATGCTCAGCGCAGAACCTGGGACCCTGAATGATTACACTATCACAGAATCTTCATGGTTGGAAAGAACCGCGGAGATCACTGTGACCAACCACACGCACACAAAAATCTCCTACAACCTCAGGCAGTAGAGCATGTCCCCAAGTGCCACATCTACACGGTTCTGAAGGACCTCCAGGGATGGCGACTCTTCTAGTGAAGTCATTCTTCCTAAGATCTAATCTGACCCTCCCCTGCCCCAACTTCAGACCATTTCCTCTGCTCCTCTCATGATCCCCTTGGGACAAGAGACCAACACCCACCTCTCTACACCTTCCTTCCAGGTTTCCAACAGGATTCCAAGAAAAGCACCTTGTAAAATGATTGTTATTATTAGGATCAAATAAAGGACTTCACCCCCATTCCCCCCCAGTCAATCCTCTCAGATGTTTCAGACCAGCAGTAGGCTGTGCGGAAAATCCTTGCAGTTTTTCTAGAAAAAGAGTTCTGCTCAGCACGCTCTGTTTCAGACACAAAAGGCACCCCAAAACTCTGCCTACTTTTCATTAATTAAAGCTCAAAACTGTGTATTTTCAGTAAAGCCCAACTGATACCAAAGAGATGCGCAACAGCACACACCAGGAGACAGAAAGCACAATGGGAACAGTTCTCGTACATCCTCATCAGGACAAAAGTGCTTTTTAAACAGAGTAAAGATCATTTTGTGGAGACATTTCAAAACTACTAAGGAAAATAGAAAGTGCAAGATTTGTTCTCTTTAGGTATTATTCTTTTCTGAATGAAATTGAAAAAAAAAACATGTGAAAACTGTAATTTAATTTTTTTATGAAGTACCTGAAAAACACACACCTGAAAATGGTAATAGCTTAACCCAGGGAAAACCAAGCAAAACATACTTTAGAATCATAGAATGGTTAGAGTTGGGAGGGACCTCCAAGATCACAGAGTTCCAACCCCCCTGCCCTGGGCAGGGACACCTCCCACCACACCAGGTTGCTCCAAGCCCCATCCAGCCTGGCCTTGAACCCCTCCAGGGATGGGGCAGCCACAGCTTCTCGGGGCAACCTGGGCCAGGCTCTCACTGCCCTCACAGCAAAGAAGTTCTCCCTAATATCTAATCTAAATCTCCCCTCTTCCAGTTTAAAACCATTACCCCTTGTCCTGTCACTACGCTTCCTGACAGAGTCCTTCTCCATCTCTCCTGTAGCCCCTTCAGATCCTGGAAGGCTGCTCCAAGGTCTCCCCGGAGCCTTCTCTTCTCCAGGCTGAACAGCCCCAGCCCCCCTCAGCCTGTCCTCACAGCAGTGGTGCTCCAACCTTTAATACATTTTTAATATCCACTTAACGCCCAGCTGATGGTTTCTACCAAGCCTCAGTGCTTTGCCCACCCACCGCAGGCCGATGGCTCAGTGTGCACATCTGCAGCCTCGGCAGCCACACACGGCCAGGTTTTAGCCACGCTTTCAAAACCACCTGAATCCGTACAGCAAAGTCAGGGATGAATTAACATACACCCAGCCCGCCAAGTGAGGCGAAGCACAGCCACACCTCACATGGGCTGCAAGGGAAGAACATGTGCAGAGTGTGTCCTTGTGGCCAAGAAGGCCAATGGCACCCTGGGGGGATCAGGCAAAGCACGACCAGCAGGTGGAGGGAGGTCATCCTGAGCCTCTGCTCTGCCCTGGAGAGGCCCCATCTGGAGCACTGGGTTACCAGTTTTGGGCTCCCCAGTTCAAGAAGGACAGGGAACTGCTGGAGAGGGTGCAGCAGAGGGCTACAGAGATGATGAGGGGTCTGGAGCATCCCTTTTATGAGGAAAGGTTGAGGGACTTGGGTCTTTTAGTCTGGAGAAGAGAAGATTATGGGGGGATCTCATCAACACATAAAAACTTAGAGGTTAGGTGTCAGGAGGATGGGGCCAGGCTTTTTTTTTCAGTGGTGCCCGGGGACAGGTTAAGAGGGAATGGGCACAAACTTCTTATATTGAAGTTCCATCTAAACCTGAGGAGGAACTTCTTTCCTTTGAGGGTGGCAGAGCCATGGCAGAGGCTGCCCAGAGAGGTGGGGGGAGTCTCTGTCTCTGGAGATGTTCAGAACCTGCCTGGACACGTTCCTGTGGGACCTGCTCTGGGTGGACCTGCTTTGGACTAGATGATCTCCAGAGGTCCCTTCCAACCCCATACCATTTTCTGATTCTGTGTTTGAATCCCTATCCTAAAAATACTATTTGATAATAGTCTTTGTAGAAAATACCCACATACATATACAGGCATGTATCACTTCTCTGTGTAATGTTTTACAATTGAAAGACTCTCTCCCCCAAAAAGGCTGACTCTCCAAGCCTCACTTTCCGTCACAAGTATTCACCGCTGTCCTCCTCTGGATGTCAGTTCTGTGAAAACCCACCACAAACTCCACAGAACCATTTCTCCAGAGAAGTGACATTTAGCCGAGCCTTCCTTCACATCTCTGGCAACCTGTCACAGCTCAGCTGTGCTAACCTTCCTAACAAAAACTGTAAGGGGAGTAAGAACTCTTAGAAAAATGCCAAGGATTGGGGGAGAAAAGCAGTATTGGAGAGAAAAAGCCAAGAAAAAATTAAAAACAAGACCAAGTCAGTTATGATTCTCAAATTGCAGGACCAACAAATTGCCTTAATGAATTGACCTGTAAGAAAAAGAACCAACAAAACAACAAACACAACCAAAAAACCACCCGCCCCCCAAAAAAAATCAGAAACCAAACAAACAAAAAGGAAAGAATTAGGAGAAACAGAGACCTTCCTAGTATTTTTCCTGACACAAAGTATCCAAAAGTCTCCCTTAATTCAACATAGAAACATGCAGAAATTAAATTACTTTTTCCTGGAAGACTGGATTCTGGGCATTTTCTCTATTTCAATCCCCGTGCAGACTTACTTGTCTGCATTTTTCCAGGAAAGTACTTGTAGATGCACATGTGTGCAAGGAAGGAAAGAGAGGCTGAAACTCAAAGGCATTTGCTCAAAAGGTTTCTTTTCTTCCCTGTTCTCACCCACCAGGACTCTCCCTTCTGACCCATCTTTTCTTCTCTACCTGTGGGCTCAAAGGTTCGGGTTCAGCAAGGAAATGGTCAAGAAAGGCCTTGAATCCTCACCCTGGAGCAAGAAACCTCAGCAATTCGGGCAGGAGAGAAAAGAGTAACTCTACAAAGTCCAGAGGTTCAGAACTTTTTGGAAGAGCAATGGTCAAGGGATGACACCAGCGAAGAGAAGAATCTCGCTGGAAGTTCAGTCTCTTAAACCAAAGGGGTGACAAAACTGTAATAAAGTCACAATTACAAAAGGGCTGGGAACCTACTTCTGGGCTGATGGTTACAACAGCTACGACACAGTTACCCACCAGCACGACAGACGCCAGGGGTGCGAGGACACTCAACTCCTCTCTCTTTGGGGAAAACACTACGAGTTTCTCAGACTCACGGAAACTTTGAGATCCACCGCTCAACTTCTAAACAGGAAGCCTGATGTAATTAAATCTAGAGGTTGTGATCTTAAGAAAAACACCAAATATTGCTACATGACCGAGCTGCAAATTACCGTCTGTCAGAGCCTTTCATCTTTCCGTCAAATACATGTCCAAGATATAAAGGCTTTCAGTTAGTTAATAAGGATTGCTGAAATTACATGACGTGTCAGAAAAATCAAAGGTAGGGTCACTCTTTCTAAAAGGGAATATAAAAAATAAACAAGAAATCACCCCACAGCGATGGAAAAAAAAAAAAGTAAATCAATATAATCATGCCTGTGCTTAACTTAAGCATTATAAACTGGGCAAACTGGCGTTCCCAAAACAAATTAAGTGATGCTAACGAACAGGAAATACATGGGTTCAAGCACAGTTGGACCCCAGTAACTGAAGTATAGTGTGTTTCATTACATGCATTAAGATTCCATGTATTGATAATTAGAGTCATTTGTAACTAACGCTTAACTGGCAAAACCAGTACAACCGTTGAGAATTGTTTGTAACCAAATGAAAACTCAGAAATTTAAGGCCAGGAACTGCCAAGGTTGTCAAAGAACATGTTTCCTAACAACTGGCAAAAGGTTTGCCAGAACTCCTAGTCCAGACAGTGGGAAGTTCTTTTTCTAATAGGAAGATAAGTGTTTCCATGAGGATGTTTCCGACGGGAAGACGCACTGTATCTTGAGCAATTTTTAAGTAAAAGGTTCACAAATATGAATTACAAGGAACGAGACTATGCTGGTGGAGACAAATCATCTCATTAAAGCCTGGTGCCACTCCTGGATTCAGTCGTAAGGGAACTGCACGCTTCAGTACCTCGCTAACCTTCAGCTGATTCATTTTCTCAGGCATTATCGACTGTAAAAAGGTCTGAAGGTTGCATAATGCGAATGTGTGAACCTCATTTGGCGAGACATCCACCGTTCCTTTCAAATCCGGAAAACAAACCAGTATGGAATGATTTCCTGGGAACAGAAGCACCAATCCTTGTCCTGCTCAGAAAAGTAACGTTAATATGAAAAATAAACAAAGCCCGTGAGTTTTAAAGTGGACCCATCCAGACTCGGTTGCCCAAAGGTGCCCAGACGATACTTCAGCACGTGCAAAACGCCCGACCTGGGGAGAACAACTACACCAATCACTTGGCAAAAAGAGAAAGATCAAATCCAACAATTCTCTTCAAGGGAAGGAAGGAAGGGGTAGTGTAAATAAAGTAGGTGCACAACTCTCTGTACCTTCCCAGGTAGCTCCTGGCTTCCTTGCAGTTTCACAGCCTGTGGTCAGTGGATTCTGCCCTCGGGAAGCTCCCAACTCATACCCTCCCTGTGGACAGCTGGCTCCACCAAGGGAAAAGGCGAAGACCTGAGGCCCCTCCTAAAGCGAGCAGCACGTCCTATTTCCACCTGGAGTCAACCCTGTCCTAGAAATACTGCTCAGGCAGCACAAGCTGGGAAAAGTAAGAAAGGTGGAGACTGAGCAGAACCGCACCAGGAGCTCTGAAGAGGTCTTGCACCCCAGTCTGTGCTTGAAGACGACAGCCTGAAGCCCAAACTCCTGAAGGAACCTCATCCAAAACCTGGAAGTGCAACCCAGCTCCCTCTGCCGTGACACCAGCACCGGCAACGCAGGTACGAAGATGGAACGAGGCACAAGATCAGGAGAAGCTGGGTGACGGCATCCAAAGCCAAACAAAAGAGCAGCAGCTACAAAAAAAGAAAGATCTTCAAGGAGCAGAGTTTTCTGACTCAGTTCTTGTATCTCCTATTTCTTCTCCTTTTCAAGGGTACGTTCTGGCAAGAAATCTTCCTGCCTGCGTCTCGTTCCTAATACATCTGCTTCGTGCCAAGTCTTTCTTCATCTTAATGTAAAATTCTTCATTAACGGGAAAACACCAAATGATCTATTTTTCTTTAGAGGTGAGCCAAATCTGCATACTTGACTTTTTAATTAATGCCACTCATTGACTCCAAGTACAGGTTTCACAGTTTCTCCCTACCACGATACTGGCTTCTTTGTCGATACTGCACCACAGACGTGTCGCTCCCAAAGAACACAAAAAGAAATTTGATTGACGTTTGACTTACAGACACGTTCAGTACAATTAGAGCAATGGATTTTCATCTTTTTCTTACAACTTACCAACATGAACTACATTTTCAGTCAACGTAGCTAAAATAATTAAATAATTGCCTAGGGAGAGGATATTTCTAAATAATCTGGTTAATACCTGCCAAAATAGAGACGATGTTAAACTGAGAGTTGCAGAAGGGGAGCAGCTAAAGCAAGGAACAGTAGCCGGTGGCAGCTGAGACCAGGCACAACCACGTGTTATTTCACTGAATCACAGAAGGGTTAGAGTTGGAAGTGACCTTAAAGATTGTGTTCCAGCCCCCTGCCCTGGGCAGGGACACCTCCCACCACACCAGGTTGCTCCAAGCCCCATCCAGCCTGGCCTTGAACCCCTCCAGGGATGGGGCAGCCACAGCTTCTCTGGGAAACCTGGGCCAGGCTCTCACCACCCTCACACCAATGAAGTTCCTTCCAGTATCTAATCTAAATCTCCCCTCTTCTAGTTTAAAACCATTACCCCTCATCCTATTGCTCCACTCCCTGACAAAGAGTCCCTCTCCAGCTCTCCTGGAGTCCCTTCAGATACTGGAAGACCATTATAAGGTCCCCCTATAATGAAGAAGTCTTCTCTTCTCCAGGCTGAAGAACCCTAACTCTCTCAGCCTGCCTTTACAGCAGAGATGCTCCAGCCCTCTGAGCATATTTGTGACCTTCTCTGGACCCGTTCTAACAGGTTCATGTCCCTTCTCTGTTGAGGACTCCAGAGCTGGACACAGGACTGCAGGTGGGGTCTCACCTGAGCAGAGCAGAGTTGGGCAATCACCTCCCATGACCTGCTCGTCATGCTTCTTTTGCAGCCCAGGATGGGGTTGGCTTTCTGGGCTGCAAGCACACATTGCAAGCTTCTTATCCACCAACACCCCCAAATCATTCTCCTCAGGGCTGCTTTCCATTTCTTCCATTTTAATTTCACGACTAGAGCTGAGCTTTGTGCCTACAGTAATGATCTACTCCTTGAGCCGAACACTGTTCACAGCCCTGCTACACACAGGAATAGTTCTAACTTCCATACTTCTAAAAATATATCTAATTGGCAAAGTTTACTTCAAGAAATTTCTCTATTTCCTTAAATCTCATCATGTATCATGAAGCTAGTTATGTGAGGTAGTGGTTCTAATTTGAGCCCTAGCAGAGATTTGGGAACTGGGCCTATACTGTAAGCTTTTAAAAATTACTGGGAATTGCATAACCAGAAGACAGCCTCAGATAAAATAGCACAAAAACAAACTAGAAAAAGAAACCACCACAGTGGGTATTGGCAAGACTGACAAAGCTCTAACTCCAGCCTCATTAGTTGGCTTGAAGGAAGGGATGCATACAATAGGTAGGCTGGCACTTCATTCCACCTCAATACACATAAAAATATGCTGTATTGAAATACATAATCCATGGCAGTATTAAAAAAAAAACACATAGTGTTTTTCTACATTGCTTTGAGGCAGGTATTAAATCTGACCACAGTAATGCCACGAGTTGATGTATTTCCAAGTCTTGGAGTGAATAGGAAAGCATCCTGCAGCCCACTTTTTCCAGGATCTGCAGTTCTGTTGCTGTTTCTCTCTGTGTGGTGAGAGACATCAGGATAAGAAAACGTCCAGTGCTGATGTCTGCTTGAAGTGATCTGTCACAGGTAATTCAGACAGAGCATAGATATATATAGATCTATTCTATAAACTTATCAAGGTCTTCGTGGTCTTTAAATGTCCAATGACAGAGCTTTTGCTTGAGACTAGTAGGGTACAGTTTAAAAACAACCATCTCCCCTTAGCCTGTTATTTAGAGCAGCAGGGAAAGATTTTCAGGTGCAACTTGTTTTGCACAAATTCTACATCAGAATTATCTATCTACATTTTAATCTAAGGCCATTGTACTACACCTGTTTCACGTTTTAAAAAATCCAGATATTTCTTTGAGGCATTCTGAAATGCCTTGAAGGATAAGCTCCGAGACACTGATGAGGTAAGCTGAGTCATGGACCCATTTTACAGACCAGCTCAAACCAAGAGCTGCAAAGCCACATACAGTCCTCAAGAGGCGTAAACCAGGTCGCTTCTCCTCTTGCCACTCAACACAATTACCCTCTGAGAACCGTACATGACATGTCCCACAGGTTTTTCTGCTTCACAAATAGCAATAAATTACAGCGTTTCCAAAAGGCACACACAGAGACACAGATGCGTATGATACTTGTTTTTAACTGATAAAATATTTTTGAAAACAATAATCAAAAAAAATTTATTAAAATCACCCTTAACCTAGAGTTCCTCTGTAGTTCTGACTGTACCAGCAATTAATATATTCTATATTGAGTTTATTCACCAGGCTGAGAGAAACTAAAAATATACTGGAGGTAAGAACGATGATTTCTCCGTCTGCTACACAGACAGCTTCTCTGCTCGCTGTCTTCAGGGAATCCTCTGCCTGGTGCCTCCACATTTCACATTCAAAAAGAGATTTCAAATAACTTTCTGGCGTTTCTCCAGTTTTAACTATGACTAAATCAATTCAGCAGAGAAATGCCAGATTTCATATAGCTCCTGAGTGGGTGGGATTGACAGTACTTTGCTAATATCCCTCCCTCTCCCTGCTTTTATTACAAATAATTTTTATACATATTTGCGTAACAAAATTTGATTTTGTCAACATATCCAGTGGGCTTACAATACAGCTATTGTTGCTTGAAATGTCACTACTTCAAATGGGATCCTTGAGGTAGCTCTCATAGGATACTGAGAAATAGCCAACTACATTTATTCTTTGTATCTAAATGTCAGTTTAGGTACAAAGGCATTAAATATCATGACTAGAAGAAGTATGTGCACCATATATCTACTGTGATGACCTGGATAAGAAACAAAACTGATCTCTTTCTCTTTAGACTACTCTACGTACAAGTGGAGGAGATCAAATGGGAATGTCTACATGGGACGTGAAATGGACATTACAGATAAAATTAATTTTACAAGACCTTTTTATTGTCATCATTAAACCTAAAATCAAGACTTATTAGAGTTAAAAAACACAATGAACCAGAAGCTATGTATTGGTTAGAAAGACAGAAAACCAAAGGTAGGAATAAATGGTCAACGTTTTCACTGGGGAGTCAGCTCCCAAGGGGGGTCTTGCAGAGCCCCGCTAGGAGCTGGGCTGTTCGACTGAACACAACTCATCTTGGAAGAGAGTGACCAGGAAGGTGACATTCTGTTGATGGTGGCAAGGTATTTAAGACAGTAAACATGAGGACCACCTGCAAAGATCTGCAGATGGACCTTCCATGTTTCAGTGACAGAGCAATCAAAATGATAGATGGAAAGCAACAGGAATAAATGTAGAGTGGTGTACCTGGGGAAAAAAAAATCCTGGCTCTAGATGCAAACTGATGGACACTGTGCTGAATATTAATATGTAGGATCGATAAGGTGGGGCTGCAACTATTAATGCTAGGACAGTGGTGGCTCAGACTCCTTAAAAGTCCAAAATAGAAATAATTATAGAACAGAAAACAACAGAAAGAAATGTGTTTCTGTATAAAACCCGCAGGGCATCCTTCTTGTACCTCTTTCTTATTCCCCCACCTCAAAAAGGATACGACAGACTTAGAAAGTGTCCGGGGAGGGCAGGTAGGCTGAGGTCTTTGAGTCATGAAAGAGATGACTCAGGAGAAGGATGACAGAAGTCTAGCACATCCAGACTGAGATGGGGAAAGGGTGAAAGCCCAGCCTGGTGGGATCAGAGCTAGAGGGACATCCGACAAGCATTCAAAGCAAACAAGAGGCAGTGGGTTTTCCTACAATGAGGCTGGGACACTTTGCTTCAAGACACTGGTTTCCCAACTACCCGAGTGTGTGTAGCCTGCCATAATTTTCTGAGGAAGTTTTACTACGTGCCTACTCTGAACTCATACTGCCATACAGGTGTCTGCTTTTCAAGAGAAGAACCATAAAAATGATGGCAAGGCAGAAAACTGGAGCAGCATCCAAGAGCAGCACAGAAGGAACCCTCCATCTTGAGCTTAAAACGGTTGTGAGGCAACTGCAGCACTGGATAGGAAATGGGGGTATGGAAACACCCCGAATGTAACGAGGGGAAAAAACCCAAAAGATCACAATCACAGTTTTCCTTGGTCAGCCTCAACCGCAGGAGAGACCATTGACAAGAGAACTGGTTTGTGACTTTACTGGTGTTTTCCACACACCCCCCCAGGGTAGCACCCCTCAGGTGCTCTCTGGACACAGCAGTGCTCCAGGCTGATGCTGGCTGACTCCTGCAAGCCTGAGCCCGGCTTTTTCATCTCTGGCAACCACCACACCCAGTTTCTGCTCCAAAAACAACTCCCAATCTTGCTCCAATCTTCACCCAAATGATGGGTAAACTCTTTTTTGAACTGGCATATCTTTTCAGTCAATCAAACCAATCCCCTGTTCACATCAGTAGCCACCGGGTCAGAACATCTTCACCCAAGTAAGTGACAACAGGAACAACGTACATCTAAATACACAAGCACGTCAAAAAGACTAAATACTGAGTACACATGAAACAGAAAGACAGATTATCTGGGGATGTAGGTTCCTCCCTTTGATGATACCTGGGCTCTCAAAGCCCAGCATCTAAATTCTAGGCTTGACCAAGACGAGAGGTCTAATCAATTTGCTGAAGGTTATATAGAAGGTTTTGGCAGAAATCAGAGATCTTGGGTAGTATTTAAATTGCAAAATATCATCTCCACAACTAGATTTATTTTTCTTGGTTTTACTCTGCTATAAATAACAAATCTTTCTCTGTAACACCTGAAAGCTTATTACGTCCTCCAGTCAAATAATTTGTAATTATTAAGTTATCTGATCGTGTATGCCCTCTTGTGCGTTAGAGCACCTCAGTACAAGACAAGGTATTAAAGCATTTACAAAATAGGTAAATAATTTCTTTCCATTCTGGTCATTTGTGGTTTCTTACTGCATATCATTATGTGCAATCACTCACCTACATCACATGATGTTGCCCTTTTCCATACGAATGTCTGAGTGGCCAATAATATCAGGATATAAGTAGGATTTCTATGTAACTGCAAATTTTCTTGTTTGGACACGAATACTCTGTGCCTGCGTGAATACGGGCACCCACAGAATGAAAACTTGTTCTTGCTAAAACAAAACCGCATCATAGACGCTTGCAAGGAGCCTGAGCTTGGCTGATAAGGAAGCAATATCAATCTCGGGCATACATTTGCCAACTCAATTCTAAACCAGTTGATTGTAACTTTAGATTACTGATTTTCTCCAACCAGCCATGTTTTCATCTTCTGCTAAAAATATCCATTGACACAGACCAGCAAAGCAGCGGTCCAAGACGCCCAAACTTTAATAAATCACAGCCATTGATTTCATTCCCCGTAAATGAAGCTTCCCGTTGTCCTTTTCAAATAAACAAGGAGGACACAGAGGCCCACGCGCAATCACTAAATTACAAAGAACAGATGTGAAACATTAACGAGGAAGCACTCCTGCTGGCAAGGAGAAAACACTATAAAGCAGCACGCACTGTACCAAGCCAGATTGGCTTTTAAATGACTCATACTTATGAGATTACAAACAAGAAGTAACAAAAATAAAACAGTTCATTTGACTGGGCCTAATACACTTTAGTTACTTTAAATTAACTGCTAATTGTACCAGTTCTTTCCCTTGTACTTTCCCACTTGACTTCTTGGGTTGAAATGCCTTTGATGAAGGGGAAATCATGACAAAAGCCACACAATTCACATCCAGGCACTTGCCTACCAAAAATCTGTTATTTGTGCAAGCGTTCTCTTCAAAACATGCATTCATTTCTCTGAAAAGAAAGCATCCCTCCTCCAGCGCCTGTCCAACGTACTACTACATCAAGCAGGCATATGATAAATTTCTTCTCAGTTATTCAGATCAGTTCTCTAAAGTTTTTACTCCTTTCATCCCATGTTACAAAGCCTGCTTCTCACCTGCCACCGAGAGAGAGGAAAAAAGGAGTCACTTCTCACAGTGCAGGAGGCTGTTTAACGGACCCCAGAACGCCCATGCCACATCGAGTATTCAGGGTAACAGAGATGAAGAACCACCACGAAACGGAGGATGATGAAAGTTCAAATACAAATGGCAGCTGGAATTCTGCGTACTCTCAAATGTTTCAGCAGTTAGAGTATTTTGTTGGGACGAGCTTTTTAACGATGTTGCCAACACTCACACATACAACACTATCTATTCCTATGCTTATTCTACAAACATTCCGTCATGTTTCAAGCAACTTGACAGTTTACTGTCCAGAAACAGTTTAACTGGCTCACACATTATGGCACGCTGAAGTACATTATCTTTGCTTGCAACAATAATTTGTGCAAATTCTCCAAGCCCAGATACACTCCAGTCGTGACGTCTCATGTTCATGTGAGGTCACAGAACAGCTTGGGTTGGAAGGGACCTTTAGGGGTCATCTAGTTCAAACCCCTGCGATGAGTTTGTAAGTCAAGAAAACTCATATTCCTTTCCTTTTATCTTTAAACAAGGATCAGAGGATCACAGAATGATATGAGGTTGGAAGAGACTTCGGGAGATCATCTCCTCCAGCCCACTGCCAAAGCAGGTCCACCCAGGACAGGTCCCACAGAAACATGTCCAGGTGGGGTTGGAATGTCTCCAGAGATGGAGACTCTGGGCAGCCTCTGCCAGGGCTCTGCCACCCTCCAAGTGAGGTTCTTCCTCCTCTTTAGATGAAATTCTTATGTCCCAGTTTGTGCCCATTTCCTCTTGCCCTGTCCCTGGGCACCACTGAAAAAAGCCTGGCCCCATCCTCCTGACACCTAACCTCTAAGTTTTTATAGGTGTTGATCAGATCCCCCCATAATCTTCTCTTCTCCAGACTAAAAAGGCCCAAGTCCCTCAACCTTTCCTCATAAGAGAGATGTTCTAGGCCTCTATTCATCTCTGTGGTCCTCTGCTGTACGCTCTCCCCAGCAGTTCCTTCTGGAACTGGGGAGCCCAGAGCTGGATCCGGATGGGGCCTCCCCAGTGCAGAGCAGAGGGGCAGGATGACCTCCCTCCACCTGCTGGTCACAACCATCCTGATGGCACTGACTTCTTGGCCACCAGGGCCCATGGCTGGCTCATGGGCATCCTGTTGTCCACCAGGACTCCCAGGTCTTTTTCCTCAGAGCTGCTCTCCAGCAGGTCAGCATCTCAGCGTTACACTTCCAAAGCCACTAAAATGCCACTCCCACCGGCCACTGCTGCTCTATTATTTGATACCGAGCCAGACAACTCAAGTGTCAGGACCACACTGCTCATGCATTTTCCACATGGCTTAACAAAGTATCTGCAATATCCTCGTCTACCTAAGTCATCTCAGATTAGTACTAATACACAGAAAACTTGCAAAATTCAAAATGTTTACTGTAGAAAACATTTCCAACCAAACAAGCTGCTGGTGTCTCCCTCCCTTTATCACCCTTCTCCCACCCTGATTCTCAAACGACAGCGCCTTCAGCAATGCCACCTGCAAAATAAGTCTCTTCCATATCTGATATGAATAAAATAAGGCTCAGAAAAAAGCAGCTCCGCACATGGGGCGAGAGGGAGAGTTAAAGTCAGAAGAGACTTACCTGTTCTGAAATACTGGTCTAGAGCTGTCCCCAGCCTCACGCTACAGAAGCAGCAGCTCTGACGTTCTTCAGACTCTTGGCACCAAAGTTACATACACTTAAAGGATCTGAAACAGAATCCTTAAGTACTGCTCATGTCGCAGAAACTTGAAACCATCACATCATAATAGAATAAAAGGGGGAGGAAGAGGAAGGGAGCCAAACCTGCGGGTCAAAAAGACACAACCCCCAATGGAAGGTGGAAACTGAGGTTAAAAGGGGCTCACATCTTGCCGTAAGGCCCCAGGCCCGTCATCGTGTGTGCAAGGAGGCAATAAAGCTCCAACTTGAGACTGCTGCTAGGGCTGACTCAAACTCTCAGCAAGAATTATTCAAAAAAATAACTTAAAGAAAAAAAAAAAGGAGTACTTTGGTGCACTGCACCTGAAGGTTTGGAGCTAAGTAATACAGGGGGAAGAAAAAGGGCCTCTTCGGGTAGAAGAAATGGAAAAGAATGTTACCTTTGCGTGAACAAAAAGGTCAGGAAGGTTGACTGCTGAGCACACGCCAGCCTGACTGTCACCTGGTCACTTCACACCAATACAGGAACGTATGGGGATGGTCACATTCCCGCCTACCTTTCTGCATTGCCAGGGTGGAAGCACATTTCACCTCACCCAAACTGAACCTTTCTACTTGGTATTTCTCTGTCACAAGTACAGAAATGCAGAAACTCAATGTATTATATTCTTGTCCCAATGACATAAAAATTAAGACCGTAGCTATTTGGTAGAAAGGGCCCAAGCAAGATCTACACAATCAGTTTAAAGAGGGTCAGAATAAGGAAGATGAATGATGCAGGGAGATGTCTCCTGCTCCTGATGAATGGATCAAATGTTTCTGAATTTATTTTTCTTTTTCATATTTCTCATAAAGACAACTGTATGTGTGGTTAAAGCAGAAGTTCTCATTACAAAGATCTGGCTTAACTTCTTGGTAGCACAAGGGACAGATATTGTCCACTGGGAGGGAGAAAGAGGAAGACACTCAATGTCTTAATTTCATAAGATTTCCATTAGTGGAGAAAGCACATCCTCCAGTAAACTCCCTCAGCGATTATTTAGTTGTAACCATTACAAATTCAGGCTTTATTTGCAATCTGAGTTTCTGTAGCCATAGACCCCATTTAAGAGGCCACCTTATGCCATCAGCTACCAGCCTGAAGAGTCCCTGGCCACTGCACAGTCTGTAAGTATTCACGCAGACAGAAGGTGCATTAAAACACGTGGGGTCTTTTTTCTCTTTGAACTACATGAACAATACATTTTTCTCTTGCTGCAAATCAAGCATCCTCAAAATCATTCCTGCGGCTCAGTCCTGCACCAACTCTGTTATCTTTTTACAAGGCTGAGACACAAAGCAGGTTCTCCAGACTTGAAACGATCTTAGCACTACTTCATACAGAAATACCACCACTTCAGAGCCCAGGCTGACAATGCCTCGTATTAATTATTATTTTATTATCATCATCATTGCTGTTATCATTACACATATCCATCTCAGTCTGTTCTTTAGTCCAAGACCACTAGAGAAAATACAGACAAGTTTAAGTGGCTAGAGCTTTCAGCCTTATTACACAAACCTATCAGTCTCTTCACAGATTATTATGTTTTTTAGTCTTTGTAAGGAAAGTGTAAGGAAGTGGCCAATCTTGCAGAAAGCAGTTGAAAGCTGGAGGAATATTCCCTTTCCAAACCCGAGGAAGCAGCAAATGGAAGAGAGAGGCTTCAGAATGTGATCAAAAGGGAAAAGCAGCAGGAAACAAAAGCTGAAGTTAAGTAAAGAAACTGGGTTGTTTAATGGTTTAATCACATTTATATTGAAGAATAAGAACCATCATCTGAGAGAGCCTGATGTCTGGCAGTTGTGAGAAACTCCACTAATACACTGCAGAAACGCAGACATGTTCCTCCTAATCCAAATATTTATGTTCATAATCCAATGTTAACAGACTTGTTAAAATCCATTATTCTTGTTCAAATGTCTAAGAATTTTTGAACTAAAATGGCAAAAAAAAAAGAATACAGGAAAGCAGCCTCACACCTATGGTGAGCTTTAAAGTCCAATTTCAATGCCAAGATGATTCTATGTTTATTCTGTTCAAGTCTAAGGGTGCCTGAGCACTTCACATTTCAGTGCTTATGCAGCTACTTTCATACCTAACGTGAGCAAAAATGCAGAGGATCATCTGTATTATTCAAGGCACGTTTTCACTATTAGCAAAAATGCACCATGGCATTAAAATTAAGTCTTCATACCAAGACGGCAAATTTTCAAAATCACTCTTCTAATCTTTTCCATCCACTTGATAGAAAAAAAAAAAAAAGAAAGCCATACCAGAACAGTAAGAACAGAACATTCTACCTGTGCAAGGAGAATCGATGCACAAAGACCAGACAGCAACAGAAAACATTAAAAAAAGAAAAGGAAAATTAAAAAGGAGAACTAACAAAAGTTTTCTACAAAAGGTCCATGGGGCAAAATTTTTAAGGGATCAGAGTATTTCATTTCTCCCAGAAGCAGAACAAATATTTACAGGCTTCTTCAGCAGGTTGAAATTATTAAGCATCCAGCAAAGCCCAGACCAGATGGACATCGGTCCTGTGTTCATCAAGGCCATGCACATGAGCTGCGTGCAATTCTTTCCTAAGACCTAAGAAAGGCAGTGGCTGAGACACCGAGTTGTTCATAACTATCCCTTTTTATTGTATCAGGAAGAACTAGAGCCACTTGTTAAATTACCCAGGGTAAGCCCTGAAGGTCTCCTATGAGTATCCCTGAAGCAGAAAATAAACGTAAACTTGGTTTTGCTGGAATATACTGTAGCATTCCACAGAAAAGGCTGAGAAAGCATCTGGTAGAGCAACACCTGCACGATCTACCTGGAAAGTATCCACAATACTGGACATTTATCTTCAGGCAGACGAGATATAAGCACAAAGAACTGGACAATCAAACCAGCTCGGTTTTGTTAAGTTCAGGGATGAAAACGTCCTGTGTGTCCACATCATCCATCCTTTCCTGCTCTCAAGTCTCGAATGGTTTCAGATACACAGCTGGGGGAGCACAGGGTAGAGATTCTTCACACCAGTGACACATCTAACATGGGAGGATTAGAGATGTGTCTCCAGAAGCGTCACTCTGCCAACCAACAGCATCCATCTCACCAACGCGGAGCTTAAGCCCAAAGCCTGACTTTGTTTCTAAGATACTATTTCCAGACTAAGGAGTGTCTCGTGCACCTCTGGCACAGACAAACAGCACAGGAGACAGGCAGTACTGCTTCAGATGTTAAGAAAAGTCCTCTCTTACCCCTTTTTGGACATTTTTAAAGAAGGACTGGGCAAGACCCTTGAAGCCAGGAAGGAAGGACGTACATCTATCAGCCCAGGGTTAAGCCTCGTGGCACATAAAATCATGTATCCTTCTCAGAGAGCAGCTACAAGGATGGAGATAACAACGTTTCAGCAGCTCTTCCTCCTATTCCTCCTTCGGCATGGCAGCCTACTTAGAAGTTCACAGCGAGTTTCTTGCTGTTGCTAGAATATGTGAAATAATTACAGTTACCCTTTGCCCAGGGCAATTTTCATAGTCTGAAACACAGCCTTCCTGTGAATTCAGTGGTAATTAGATTCTTCTTTGCTTATTTATGTTCTTCTCTATTTACTTATGTTAGAACATTACCAGCACGAGTAATTCATCGGGGTTTGAACAGCAGAATAAGGCGTCCTCACAGACAGGAATAATAGGCACAACAGACACATTTCAGCTCCAAGACAAGGCTATTTTCAGACCATGCCTGGGCAGCCCCAAACAATACATCTCTGACAAGCATCATACCAGGGGGCAAGAAACAGAGCATTAAGCTTCCTACATTTGCACTTGACCAGTCATCATATTAATTTTTGCATAATGAGGTGCAGAAGCAGCTGCCTTGTATTCACACAGACCCTATGCTGGGTGGATAACGGAGTGGTGGCCCTTGGAGCTCCAGATGCAACCTGTCCACACTCACTGCATTTTGTGGCATCAAATGATAACAAAAAAAAACCCAGGATTTCCCCTGCCCCATGCGGGCTTTGGCTAGGAACAAGTCAAATTTTCCATAAACTCTATTGCTTGCACTGAGACAAAGTGTTACTTCTCTTCCTCCAGGTGGGGAGAACAGGGGTTTTCCCTGTCTGGGCTGCTACCTTCTGCTTGGCCCTGGTTCTGATTAACCAAACCAGTACCCTCAGCAAGATTGCTGATGATACCAAAGTGGGAGGGCTGGCAGACACTCCAGAGGGCTGTGCCACCATTCAGCGTGACCCGGACAGGCTGGAGAGCTGGGCAAAGAAGAACCTCCTAAGGTTCAACAAGGGCAAGTGCAGGGTCCTGCACGTGGGGAGGAAGAATGCCAGGCACCAAGAGAGGTTAGGGACAGACCTGCTGGAAAGCACTTCTGAGGAGAAGGATCTGGGGGTCCTGGTAGCCAGGAAACTCTCCAGGAGCCAGCAATGTGCCCTGGTGGCCAAGAGGCCAATGGAATCCTGGGCTGCGCAGGGAAGAGTGTGGCCAGGAGGTGGAGGGAGGTCCTTCTCCCCCTCTGCTCTGCGCTGGGGAGGCCACCACTGGGATCCTGCCTCCAGTTCTGGGCTCCCCAGTTCCAGAGAGACAGGGAACTGCTGGAGAGAGTCCAGCGTAGGGCAACAAAGATGCTGGAGGGATTGGAGCATCTCCCTGAGGAGGAAAGGCTGAGAGAGCTGGGACTCTGGAGCCTGGAGAAGAGAAGGCTGAGGGGAGACCTTCATGCTCCCAAGGACCCGAAGGGTGGGCTGAAGGAGGATGGAGCTGGACTCTTCTCAGTGGTTCCCAGGGACAGGACAAGGGGCAATGGGCACAAGCTGGAACACGGGAAATTCCATTCCAATAGGAGGAGGAATTTCTTTGGGGTGAGGGTGTGAGAGCCCTGGCAGAGGCTGCCCAGGGAGGGTGTGGAGTCCCCTTCTCTGGAAACCTTCAAGCCCCTCCTGGATGCAGCCCTGAGGGATGTGCTCTGGGCAGCCCTGCTTTAGCAGGGGAGTGGGACTGGGTGATCTCCAGAGGGCTCTTCCAGCTCTGACAATTCCCTGACCTAGAAACAGACAGGAGTTCCCCAGGCCCTTTCACTCGCTGTACCGCTCCCCCGCCATGGTGTGGCTCGGTACAGCACCGTGCAGTTTCTGAAGTGGTGTGTTTCTAAGTTATCTTCCATAAGTAAAGTCTTAGCAGATGGTCAGAATTAGATGAAGAGTAAGATTTGACAGTGGCCAAGTCTTTATAATAACCAATCCAACAGCTGATTATCCTCGTCTGAACAGCGTGTGTCTATCTGCCCGATCAAATGTGGAACCTGGTCTGAGCACTGATCTTTACACATCACCGAGATTATATATATCATAGAATGGTTAGAGTTGGAAGGGACCTTGAAGATCATTGAGTTCCAACCCCCTGCCCTGGGCAGGGACACCTCCCACTAGAGCAGGTTGCTCAAAGCCCCATCCAACCTGGACTATATAATATATACATATACATATATGGACGAAAGCGTTCAATACTGCCAATCATCCATTTTTTTCTTGAATACTATCACAGGCATTCATGTTAGCAACCAAAATAGATTCAAGATTAGTGACATAACTGAAAAGGTGATGAAAATATTTATCCAAAACTAAGAGACAGAATTAAAATCAAGGAAGAGCAAAGCACAATTCCTTTTATTAGGAGCAGAGAGAAGCAGGTAAGTTCTGCTACTGCAAAGGTTTATTCTTAGCTACAATCCTGCACGCCCACAGCTCACTGCTACATACTGAGAACACAGTAATTCTTTCCTAATTAGTATTACTTCTTGGAACTGCGGAACAGGTATAAAACTACAGCTCTGTGCTTCACCCTGGGCTCAGCCAGCACCCAGGCCACGGCACTAAAAGTGTCCCAGTCCCCTACAGCTGTGTCCGCGTGCAAACCAGCAATCACTTCAGTCTGTTTGAAAAACCAGGTAACTGGAAGCAGCTGGACCCGAGGGGCAGCCACTGGGCTGACCAAGAGCCTCAGACCAGGTGAGGGGCCCACAACATGTGGGAGTAAATGGGGAGACTGGGATCCAGCGCCAGTTCCTGCATAGCTGGTTCCAGGCCAGCTACTGGAGGGAACTGCATCAGGTCATTTCCCACCAAGGGGCCTTCTAATCCATAAAACCATAATCCATAAAAGCTTTCAGGTCCACCTGCCAACAAACCCCAGGCAGAGACAGCTCATCTTTCCTAGGTTTTTCCTCTCCATTTCATCACAGAAAGGACCTTTCAAATACCCTAACTTGGCCTCAGTATGCTTCTCAGCATGCAAGTATGAGAACCTTCCAGAAACACAGCAAAATGCCTCAGTCTCTGCATTTCAAACCCAGGAAGTGGCACTGGCATTATACAGCAGCAAAGGAAAGTCCTTTAGGCAAAAAGACGGGTGCATTTGATATGCCAATTGATCAAACAGAGCAAACTAAGCCTCAAGAACTTCAAAGTTTGAAACTTTTTCCCTGGTATTTCTTTTCTTTCTTTGCCATTACCCATCTTCTTTCTTTCAGTGGAGAAGGTAACATCCGTGCTGCAGAATGTCTTCATCAGAAACCTTCTACCATTGAAGATTCTTTTGAACATGTTAATACCACAGTACCTCCCTTACCAAATACACCTTAGAATTGAAGTAAGCTATCCACGGGTCTGGATTGACTCCCAGATCTCCCAACAAACCCCCTGGACACACTGCTGGGTTTCACACAAGCTCTGGGGAGCGGCTATCCCCCACCACACCAACGTAACAGAGCTTCTCCTAAAATCTGAAGGACACACAGCTTTAAGATAGCCTGCTTTGCTTCACCTCTGAAGGCACGGACAGCGTTTGAAGAACCATCTTAAACTACACCAGGTCTAAATGATCTGGCTTCTGCACACAACAGCGTGAATAAATGGTGGCAGCTCCACGCTTAGTCCTTGCGTGCCAGTAACAATAGCAAGCAATGCTGACAGTTACTCATTGTAGCCCAGGGGGGAAATTTCTCCTGGACAGGAACTCCAGACACTGCTGAAATATGTGAAGCGTTGCACACAGCAGGGAAATATTGAACTTCCCTCCCTTTCTGCAAACAGGCTAAAAGGAAATATCAAGGACTCCACTGGTGTGAGACAACAGGTTGTGATATACAACACCATAGGATACCAGACAGCAACAACAAAAGAAAAAGAGATATCACTGTTTGCTTTCAGTGACTGGCAAGTCGCTGAAGAGAAGCAGCGCTGAGATATTTATCATCGGGTTTGTCCACAGTGGAACTCTGCACTAAAGTCAGTGAGAGCCCAGAATAACTAAGACAAGAGGTAAGACATCAGAGCCATCACCTAAACATGGTTCTTCAGCAACACGCTCCAGGAAAGCTAACCAGGTAGAAGCAAGGCTATGGATGTTTAAAAAGTACCAACCAACCAATCTAATAGGACCCTCAGCAACTTTGCCAATGACACCAAGTTGTGTGGCATGGTTGACACGCTGGAGGGAAAGGATGCCACCCAGAGGGACCTGGACAGGCCGGAGAGGTGGGCTTGCGTGAAAGTCATGAAGTTCCACCAAACTAAGTGCAGGGTCCTGTAGCAGGTTAAGGGCAATCCCAGGCACAAATACAGGTTGGGCAAAGATTGGCTGGAGAGCAGCCCTGAGGAGAAGGACTTGGGGGTGTTTGTACATGAGAAGCTCAATATAAGCCAGCAGTATGTGCACTGACAGCCCAGAAAGCCAACCCCAGCCTGGGCTGCAGCAAAAGCAGCGTGACCAGCAGGGACAGGGAGGGGATTCTGCCCCTCTGCTCTGCGCTCCTGAGACCCACCTGGAGTCCTGTGTCCAGCTCTGGAGTCCTCAACACAGGAAGGACATGGACCTGGTGGAACGGGTCCAGAGGAGGGGCACCAAGATGCTGAGAGGGCTGGAGCACCTCTGCTGTGAGGACAGGCTGAGGGAGCTGGGGCTGTTCAGCCTGGAGAAGAGAAGGCTCCGGGGAGACCTTGGAGCAGCCTTCCAGGATCTGAAGGGAGCTCCAGGAGAGCTGGAGAGGGACTCTTGGTCAGGGA
>VZRU01005235.1:0-30426 GCA_013398155.1 Pedionomus torquatus | reverse complement strand
TACCTGAAAAGGTTATAGGAGAGATGGGGAGGGACTCTTTGTCAGGAAGAGTAGTGACAGGATGAGGGGTAACAGTTTTAAAATGAAAGAGGGTAAATACAGATGAGATCTCAGGAGGAAATTATTTGCTGTGAGGGTGGTGAGAACCTGGCCCAGGTTGCCCCGAGAAGCTGTGGCTGCCCCATCCCTGGAGGGGTTCAAGGCCAGGCTGGATGGGGCTTGGAGCAACCTGGTGTGGTGGGAGGTGTCCCTGCCCAGGGCAGGGGGTTGGAACTGGATAATCTTTGAGGTCCCTTCCAACTCTAACCATGCTATGATTCATCCCAATGAAACCAACAGCAACAATAAGCACCACACACCAAAAAAAAAAAAAAAAAAAAAAGACACGATAGGCTTTTAACTTTATCAAGACTGGGAGCACTACAGGGGCACAGAGTAACACCATCTACATTTGCTGTATAAGTATCCCATTGTTAAATTCAGAAAATGAAATGTATTATTTACTACAGCAAAGTATGACCCTAAGGACGTTAAGTGATTCCTCACATCAAAAGCTAAAGGCTGCTCCAGAAGCAGACGTGTCATTCATTACATGCTGCTCTCTAAACTTCTTTCTGCCCAAAAATTCCTATAAGAATGATCCAACACAATTTTTTTGTCACTTATCATTACAAGAAAATCACTTCATTTTTCAGATACGCTAGAACAATTTTTCCTATCTTTGTTGCAACATCCACAGATTCAGTAAATGGAAATTTTCAGCAGCATGCATGCAGCGTAAAGAGTAAAATCATCCAATAAAACCAGACACCTAATGAGGAGAATTGTGTAGCATCTATTTCCCTGTGCAGAGGTGTGAAAAAGATTTTTGCCAATAAAAATGGCTAAAACCAAACACCCAGCAATCAAAATTCTGTGGACTAACAGATGTCAAGCAGATCGTAAAAATCAAGAGACGTACTTTATTGCCACTGAAACCGTCGGCGCTTGAAAAGACACGACGCTTTCTTAAGACAGGATCCTGCCCAAATGTGCTCAGGGAACAACTGTTAAGATAACGGTGGAAATTAAAAGCCCATCTCCCTCATTGCCATCAAACAAGTCCCACTTCCTGGGACACGGGACAGTTAGGGAGAAGCAGAACACTACTCCTGGAGGCAATTCCTGCGGGTACAGGCACGGAGGCAGTCAAGGCTTCTTCCATGGTTGCACATTTATGAACTGTGAAGTTGGAATTAACTCGATGTCCCATGGAAACATTTATATGAACCTCCTTGGTTTAACAGCAGTTAAAATACAGAACTTACACTGGCCAAAAGAATAAATGACACTTGTTAACGTCGCCTTTGGGATCCATAAGATTAGGCACGCGTTTTGAGCCTGTTCCTTCCCCAGCGAAGAACAGCTCTTGCAGCACGAAATCAAGGGTGGGAGAGAGATCTGTAATCCAGTGCTAAAATAATGATGCTTGAGACCTCCATCCAGAGGAAAAAAGGATAGCAGAAATATTTTCCTTCAATGTTTGTACTTATGAGCAAAGATAACTAGCAAGTTAGTAAGCAGAGGTGAATGGGATGTAAGGCACCAGTTGAGATTGGTGGTTCTGCAGCAGCAGTACTGTAGGACCTTTTTTCTCCTCCTCTTCACTGGTCACTGAGGAAAAAGTGTCAACCTTGAGGTCATCAAACTGATTCCCAGTCAGGTACCTCTGGCTACAGAATTCACTCCCGTTAGCCTGATCCTACACCTCTGCAGGGTTCCTTCGGTCCATGGGTCACGCACAGAAGGAGATTCTGAACCACCAGGAGACTCCCTCTCTCTTTGTGAACTGCTCTACTGGGCACCACAGCACAGGGGTTAAAGACTCTTGCTTTTTTTTTTTCTCCCCACTCCCCTGTTCAGGGAGGGTACATAACTCTACCCACAACACACTGAGAAGAAACTTCAATTTTCACACAAATGACACTTCTATAGATGAGCATCTATATATCATCTTCTATAGATGGTCCTGAAAAGAATGGATGAGACAAAGACTAATCTTTTCCCCCCACTCTGTGAAGCATTAAGGCCATTTTCAAGTGGAAATAACTCAGGAGAAGAGGAAGAGATGAAGAGATGATTCATTTTTGTTTTAAATGAGATAATAAACACCTTTTCAAGAGCTAGGCAGGAACAGTCCTCTGTCCAGAAGCCCAAGCATTTCTGTGTTTACCCCAGCACAGCTCTGGCCTAATACTCTGCTTTCTGCCAAGGGGCACTAATTTCTCTTTCCTAAACAGATCATACTGGAAAAAAAAAAAGCACATTAAGCTTGTGTCTGCCACCCAACAGACCCTGGAAGGTGTAGCCTAATAAATCCCAATTGGACCACTGCTGGTAGACACCAGAAACTTATCATCCTAACAGTGCAGGGTTTCAGGACATCCCAAAATAAGAAAGTGATATTCACACTGAAAAAATGTTTTTCATAGGGCATTCATGACAAAATTTGACTATCAGGTACAGGACACTAAACCAGCTGTAGGAGTGAAAAGAGTAAAGGACTGACTATTAAAATCAGCTGGGACTCGGTAACAGCATCATCCTTTACCCAGATGACTTTTCTCATCAAACTCAGTAAATCCATTTTTTTTTTTAATTTCTACCTTTCTGTCAATTCTGGTTGGAACCCTTCAAGGTATTCAAAACCTTTTATAGTGTAAGGGAGAGAAATGAAAACAGATAAGCACAGACAAGAGGCTCTACGATCACATAAGCCTTATTTCTACAGATAAACTAACCTAGAAACGCATTGAGGGAAGCAGCACAGAAATACCACGGGGAAAGGAAATTGGACAGAAACCATCTTATTACATCAGTTTTGTTATGAACTGAGTGAGCGTCAGTCCTGCTGAAGCCGAGACACACACCATGTACTTATTTGAAATTGAGTCCTTACATCTTAAAGAGTACGTTTGAATGTTGTGCTTTGCTGCTCTAAAAATATTATCTTTTCTGGGTTCACATCTCAATGAACCTACATTATTAAGTATCAAGGCACAACGATTATATATATAAATAAAATGTATCATAAGTTTGTCAAAATTAAATCAGATTTTTATGCCTCAGCAAATTCCAGAATGCTCCACTGAAGATTTTTCTAAACATTTTTATTGTCTAAACTTTATGCCAAATAACCTATAAAAATCACCAATAAACCCCGCTGAGTTTCCAGGAGCATTTGGTACTACAGTCTTATTGGTTTCTGCAATGCTTCATATGGAAAGGACCACAATTTATGAAAAAGGTCCATAAAGGTTACCCCTGTGACTTATACTGTCCACTCAATAATAAAAATAACGACAAGCACCTCTGTCTGCAAACAACAAGGAAAGCCCACCGGCACTCTTCAAGAGCAGGGAATAAGCCAAACAGGTGGAAAAACCACTTGCAAAAGAGACCAAACGTACTTCCAGCAGTTTCCTTTGGATAGACAAGTTATCAGCAAAGGGGATCTGCTACGTACATTGAAACATACATCTGGAACATACTTTGCTTTGCCTCCAAATATAGTCAATAGCATCTGTCTATGGATGAGCATCCTATTAACATATTTAACAAGAAGCAGGACCCAGGGAGCAATCCCTGTGGGGATAAAGATCCCAGGTGGTGCAGTGTAAGTTTACGTAGGTGTTAAGCGTAACACTGGCTGAAGACTGAACAACAGAGACCACGATTCAAATTGTCCCGGTAGCCAAAACTGATGCCAATTCTTTTAGAGGGCTGATAAGGCAGAGTCAAAACACCAGCCACGGACCAGGGAAATCCAGCAAAAGGATCTGCAAAAATCCCCAGGAGGGGAAGAGTTCATGCTTGGTTTCTATAGAACAGCTGATGATGAACATTTAATTGGGTTTTACGACCTTTTTCAAAGTCAAATGTTTAACCAGTCTGGACCCCTCTCGTGTGTCCCCTCTGACACGCTGCATTGCTGGCGTCTGGACAGTAATACATATTCTTCCAAAAGAAAGGCAGATTTGGAAACTTGCAAACCGGGATTTATTTGGGAAAAAAAAACAACTCCACGTGTTTCAGCAGCTTAAGTTACAATTCCCCACCATGTACAGGTTCATCCACACCAGCAAGCTGCCAAGCAGCCTTCCAGCCTAATTAAAGAAACACCAGTACACCCAGAAGTTCCCTGTCTCTCCTGAGACTGAAACAGCAGCTAGTCCTCTGTGCTATCTCACCTCTCTCTCACTGCACAGCTCTGCAGGGGAATCAAACCATCTTGCTCTCCTTTACCCATGTCACCTCCTTCGTTTGCCCAAGGGGCTAAGGCTACCACCGCAGGGACTCAGAAACGCGGGTCCCCAGGGCAGCCCCAGCCCAGATAACTCCCCCGGCACGTCCCTTTACCAACCTGCAATTCTCAGGGTTCATGACTACGAGTGGAAACAAATTACACTTTGCAGCCAAGTTTTACCATGCAACTCTTTTTTCCTAATTTTAAAAAACATGAATCCACTAGGGCAGAAAAAATTACTTAGAGATCAGTGAGGGATGCACACCAGCTCTGGGAAGCGTGGGGCTCTCGGGCTGTGATCACCTACCTCTGCCTCAGAAAAAACCCTATTTCTAAGTCAGGTAAAACAGCAAACTGTGCATAGTGCACAAAAAAAAAAAAAAAAAAGTAACAGTAAAACTTTCCACAATCTAGAAAAAACATCTGCAATATGGTATGAGAGCACAAAATCCAGCACAAAGAACTGAGAACTTGTCTATCAGTTTTTTGTCTGGAGCAACTGGAGAGCAGCTTTACTAATCTGATTTGAAACCAAGTGTTAGGAACAGTTTAAGCCCTTCAGACAGCAGAGGATATCTGACAAATTTGGAACTTTTGTTGCTCATAATTATCTTTCAATTTCCATTTCCAAAAGCCTATTCCAAGCCAGTTATTTGGGACAACTGTGCTGTCAGATCTTTCTTAGAGCCCATCATCTCGATTAAAAAAATATGGCTTTACTTTGGCTCTGCAAATGCTTTCATTTTCTGACGTACAACATTTTTCTCCTGTATATTGCCATTTGGACTTTTTTAAACAGAAACAAGAATGAGGTAAGTACTATGGTAAATGTAGGGATGATTTTGCGTAAGAGACTTTTCCTAGATACAAGCTTTTTTTTTATCTTAACATATCAAGCTGTCTACAGAACAACCCGAGGCGCTCAAATCGGAAGGTTCCCTTCCTGGCATCCACTAACAAACCCACCTCAGCTGCCACTCCCCTCCACATCTTGTCCAAGGCTTGAATAAACAAGGGAAGCCTGAGGTTGTTCTGGAGTAAACTTTCAGAGGAGGAACAGAAACATCACTTAAAGGCAGTCCTGGGCCTGAAAAAGAGCATGGGGAAGGGTTTGGAAACCAAAAAAGGTTTGAAAAAAAAGAAACATTATTAACTCTGGAAAAATATAGAGGAAACTTGCCAAATCAGTAGTGAACTTGAGGGGAAAGAGAAATGCCTTGGTCTGGGGAGAGATCTGTCACAGCCACAACAGAGGTACAAGGGAAAGACCAACCAGTGCCTTCCCTCTATGGACTGCTGCAAGGAAAGCCCTTCTCTTTCCTCACGAAGCGCCACAGCACACAGAACACACCAATTCCCTCACACAATATTCCCATGGCCCCCTCTGAACAGTTCAATATGGTGCAACACCCAGCAGAGAGTCCACACGCAGCCCAGCGAAGCGCCTGTCGGGAGCTGAGCGACGCACGCTGCATCAAGAAGACGAGAGCTGTCGCTGTTCCAGCACTTCTTTTAAACAGGTCCCCGCTCCTACTACAAAAATATTTGCAGATTCCATCCTTCCCCACCTCCTTCACTATAATTTCAAAGATTCATTTTAGGTTGTCTTTCTGCACAAGCTCACAACAATTCAGCCCTGAAGATTTCCTGCCCGCCCCTAAGAGCTGCCTCTGACCTTTGCGAGGCAGAATTTTGGACCAGCACAGAGCTCAGGAGATTCATTTGCTCTCACCTGGCGTCAGTAAAACGTTTTTCGGTACAAGCCCATAAAACAACTTGGTTGACACGTATTGCATCCTGGTGCTAACATGCATTACATCCTTGATTCCTCCCACCTCCGCTCCATTTGAAATAAATTACAAAGAGCACAGACTGAGGATGTCCTTTACTATTACAGTGGAGAAAAAACCCTTCTACCTTCTTTTCATTTAAGGGGCTGCTTCCTTTGTTCTGGCACATTGCAGGGCTCAGGGATGCACAGAGCCTACTCCCAATCTCAGTTATGGGACAAGTGTCTGGCAATACATAGCTTTCATTGAATGCATGCTTACAAACTGCTTGTCCTAGGGGCTATTTTTGTGTTTTTTCTGTATTTTTATTTTTATTTTTATTTTTTCTTAAGTTATTAAGGAATCATGCTGTGCTTACTTAAACATTTTTCTTAAGGTCTGGATTCTTCTTTTCAGTAGTTTCTCTTATTTACTTATAACAAGACCTTAGATATCGTGACACCTTTTTACTCTTTTTTAATTAATACTTTTTTAAAAGATCATTGACAAGATACATATAGCCAATAACACTGTGTAAAGATTACTAACACTGGTAAAGAATAAGGGGGGGAAGAAAGAATGTATAGTTTGTAGCTGTTTCACACTATGGCTGCTGGTGGAATTTACTCACCAAACCGTTGTGCCTGCAGACTATAATTCTGAGCTACAGCGAGTAAATGAAGCGATTTTATTTTCCAGTAATGTTTCACACGCTACTTTTCCCTTCTTTAGTGAGAACATTCTCTCATAAAGAAGTATAATTTTCTTTTTTGTTTGCTTGTTTAAAAAGAGGCAGCCCAGCAGACTCTACACTTCAGCTGAAGAAGTGCTGGAGTAGCTTTTCATGACAAGACACATTAGATCGACCTTAAAAACCAAGTAGAACAATTTCCTCCCGGCAACCTCCTCAGCAATGACCAACACGATCAAACAACCGTCCTCAAGATCACACTTTTCTAGCTCCTCAATTATGTGCTATGAAAAAGAAAATCTCAAGCTACTAAATAAAGCATGTGGTAGGAAAAGAAGATTTAATTGTGAAAGACACCTCTGCATTTAAGCATTGCTGCGGCAGCGTAAAAAGCAAAGGATCGGATTGCAGATAACATCGCTGAGTTTCAATAATTTATTTTCTTGCCATGTACTCTTTTAAGTCAATGTCAAACATATAAATATGCAAAGAAACCAGCACAGCACCTTACTGTGTCATTGGAGGAGAAATGTCACTCCTACACAGACCTTATGTTATCCGCTGGACTATTAAGCTCAGTGATTACAGCCCTTCAGAACCCAGACCACAAGTTTTAATTTAGATCAATATCTATCAGTAAAACTCATCAACGCTGAAGACCTCTTCCTACAAATATTCAACACACGCTGTTCCTCCTGAATTCCGTTTCGCCACATTAGAAAAAAGGTGCAGGTATCTAATTACTGTATCTACATTTCTACACCTCCAAAACACGCTACATTTGGAGTCATTATTCTTCTTTTAAAACTGAGATAATTCAAAGCAATTCCAAAGCATTATACACCCAAACTAAGTCTGCCAAGTGACACTGGAAAGTTCCATTAATTTATTCTTATCCTCCTTACAGTCTTCAATAGTTTTCAACAGCTTTCCCAAATAAGAACAATAAAAAAAGTTAAGTCCGGCCAGGGTTTGAAAAGGCTGCCAATATAGGAGTCCTCCCAGGGTTCCAGAGTGGGAGCAAATGTGAGAACTGGTCTCCAAAAGAAAGGTTCATTGAAGATAAAAATTTCTGGAGTAAACTGACAACAGGAGGAACAAGCAAGCAGGGTCAGATGCCATTCATCTGGCAACTGGAAATTAATTCAGAAACAGCAAAACGGGATTATGAACCAGGACTTAAACACTGGCTTCAAACTTGCCGCTGGATGGCATCAACAAGAGGCCAACGTGTGAACAAAGCACATGGGAAAGCAGGTCTAACCCGAGGTCCAGAGAAGGGCAACGGAGCTGGTGAGGGGTCTGGAGAACAAGTCTCCTGAGGAGAGGCTGAGGGAGCTGGGGGTGTTCAGCCTGGAGAAGAGGAGCCTGAGGGGAGACCTTCTCCCTCTCTCCAACTCCCTGAAAGGAGGGGGTAGCCAGGGGGGTCGGTCTCTTCTCCCAAGTCCCAGGTGATGGGACAAGAGGAAATGGCCTCCAGCTGTGCCAGGAGAGGTTCAGGTTGGAGATGAGGAACAATTTGGACAGGGAAAGGGTTGTGAAGCCTTGGAATGGGCTGGAATCCCTGGAGGGATTTCAAAGCTGGGTTGCCCTAGTGCTTAGAGACATGGGGTAGTGCTGGTTTTTATCAGAGTGAGGTTGCTGGTTGGACTAGATCATCTTAAAAGTCCCTTCCAGCCTGGGCAATTCTATGACTCTAAGGTTAGGCAAACTAGCAAAAACTGTTGCAAAGAGCAGAACCATCGGGCAGATGAGTAACAGCAGCATATAAGGAAGAGTCAACATAACTTTCAGAAGGTGAAGAGAAATACCTCAGATCCCCTAGAGTTCCCTGAAAACAAGGGAGTGGTGCTTCACAGAGTCTAACTCATTCTTCTAAAGGTTTCAGCATGGCACTCCTACAAAAACTGTGCTACCATAAGCCACGAGGAAAGAATTGTCTCTCCAAGCAGCTTGTTAGGAGATGATAAAAGCAAAAGGTAGGATCGAATGACAATTGGACTATCTAAAGATCCATGCTCAGGTTTGTGCCATACAACATATTCCTGCCATCACCTAGAGAAAGGGTGGGATTGTGAGATGGCAAAGTCTGAGCTTACAAATGCTTGAAGCTGAACCACAGAAAATGACCTCTAGTTTCTACTGAAACCTTCAAAGATAGCAGAACTGGGGAAAATGATTGGATTGCTGTGACAGGTTGACATATCCATATGATGGAAGGGGAGAGGAACACCCATTTGCTGGGAAATGATTCAAAGTTTCAACTGTTTTACTCAGTGACAGACAGTCATCCTGTTATAGTCAGGAAACCCTAAAATCCATCCCTGACTCTCTGCAGAAACAGTGAGCTGAATGACTATCAGGTATTAAGTAGTAACTTAGAAAAACAGTTTGGATTTGATGATGGAGAACAGCATTAACAATCTCCAGCCCAGTGAAATTTGAAGGAAAAAAAAAAAAAAAAAAAAGAGAGAGAGAGAAAAGAGATTCCTTTTCAAATGAAATGTCAGCACCTACCTCCAAATAGCGTATTATTTTTTTTCCAGCTTCAATAGCCTATTTGAAAAAATAGTTCAAAAAGTACTTTCACTTAACACATCTCCCAACAGCAAAAATGTTTCACTTCATAATTCAATACAGGATAAAGCCCTATGAGGGTAATACAAAATCTTAGGTACTCCACTATTTCTAGAATGCAAACATCCCGTCCTTATTTTGAAGTTACAAAAGAGTTGGCTTGCCATGTTGAAAGGTGGCCTGAGGACCCGGGCTGGAAGATCCAACAGCATTGCTTGTGGAATTTCAAGATTCAGGTTGTAAGCTAACAGTAAGCTGACATGGCTCCAAGTAATTTCTTTCAGTCCTTAAAACGTATTGGTTTTATTCTCCTCTTATAATGAATTCTAAGCACAATTTTTACTCCAAGATAAGGTTATCCACATCTCTGGAATCCTGGATTTTCGCTGCCAAAATTCAAGACCTATTATCTTCTGATGCTAGGTCTTGAATTTTGTTGGTGAAAATCATGTACAAAAACCATACTTCTGGCTTTATTTTGGAATTTTACATTCTTCACCCTTTATTAAACTATTAACAATAAAAAATAAAAAAAAAAAAAGAAAGCAAGACTACTTGATAGTAACCAATATTGTTAAAGGTTTGTACCCTTAAATAGCAGATGTGCATGTACCCTGCCTTGGAAGAGGAGGAACATTCCTGTCCTGTGTCCAAGTAAGTTGTGTCTGTGCTTTTCAGCAGAAACATATACACCCTCTCCTTCGGCTGTGCCATCACCTTCTGCTGGGTGGACCATGTACAGAATCATAGAGTGGTTAGAATTAGAAGGGACCTTAAAGATCATGGAGTTCCAACCTCCCTGTCACAGGCAGGGACACCTCTCACCAAACCATGTTGTTCAAAATATCTTCATGTCTTCAGAAAGAAAGGAAAATATCATACAACCACATCAAGCTAACCTCCATTAGCTACTTCCTCTGAAGACATCCCATTTTCCTGCCCTTTTTCCCTTGCGAGGTTCCATCTTCTGTGAGGAAAACAAACTACTACTCACATTCCAGACAAAGCACTCCAACTACAAAATCATATCACATGAGCATTTATATTTTGTAGTAACTATGGTTTTTTAATCCGGTAAGCGTGTGACAACACTGTCACAGTCAGTTCCTTCAAAATCTATGTTGCAATTCATACCAGCAAAAGAAATCATAGAACAGTTAGAGTTGGAAGGGACCTCAAAGATCATTGAGTTCCAACCCCCCCCTGCCCTGGGCAGGGACACCTCCCACCACCCCAGGTTGCTCCAAGCCCCATCCAGCCTGGCCTTGAACCCCTCCAGGGATGGGGCAGCCACAGCTTCTCGGGGCAACCTGGGCCAGGGTCTCATCATCCTCACAGCAAAGAGTTTCTTTCTAGTATCTAAATCCATCCTTCACCTCTCCTAAGCTGAAGGCTGAAAGGCAGTATGAACTAAAAGCACTATGCAACGCTGATCACAGCAGAGGATGCCATCAGCTAATCATAATAACATCAGCATATTTACAAATACATCAATATAAATTACCGCTGCTATAAAATAAAAGAGCTGAGCCTTATTTGCACCTTTACGCAAGGCCTACGCTCCATCAAAAGGAGGGGTTGGAGCGATTTATTTATTTATGATAAATTAACACAGAGATAATGCAGAGGTAGAATATCAACAGAGCAACACTAAGAGACTGATACCAGCTCTTTCAGATTCTAGCGTGAACTCACGTTGGCATCTCTCTCCTGCTGACACGGCAGCTCAAACACCCCAACGCCGCAAGATACCAAAGGGTAAAATGTTGGTATCGTAAAAGAGCAGTCAAACTGCAGCCTAGAACAAAAGCAGTCGAAACGAAGAACTGGCAATACGACCTGCAGAGACTCAGTTCTGACCTGCAGCCCTTCCTCTCTGTTTTAATTCTGAAAGTGTGCTTTTAGGGTATAAATCTAATCCTGTCCCCAGCACGAGGTAGTGGAGCATTTGGTTCCACGTTCACGTTCTTGTGGCAGACTAAAATAAACACACAAGCTAAGCAGTTCTGAAAAAAAAAGATATAAGTTAGTAAACCACAGTGCCTTCCCTCCTCACAACTTGGGGAAAAAAAATACTGTGAATCCTAGTATTACCCAAAGAAGAACCTGCTATAAGCAAGCAGATTTAATACTAGACACCCTCAGCGGAAAACGTCTTGGAAGAGTATGAGAAAGACGGTTTAACCCAACTGTATAAAAATTGACATTACCCAATCTGACACCCCAGCTGCTTACCTTAACGCTCCCATCCATGGTCTAACGTTAAGCTTTCACCGCTAACCTGTATTTCATTCTGAGACATCACTCAGAGTATGGGATGCTCATCTGAGAAAGACACAGGAGGAGGAAGAAGTTGCACACTTGCACAGCTGGGAAACACCAAACCGTGGTATTTTCCTGCAAGTCAGCTTCAGACAGGACTGCGTATATACCTACTGCCGTTTGGCTGAGCCTTTCAACCTCAGAGGCATGATTTAGCAATTCTAAAGCAAAGCCAAATAATGAGCAGACCAAAAAAACCTTTTCATATAAACATAAATGATGAGACTGCTGTTTGCGATACCGCTGCACTGTCAGCTAAGCCATCACACGTTGCTCACCCTCACTGAACCCAAACATCCTTTTCAGTTACTGCCTCAAGAAATCATTGAGGTGAGAGAAATCCTCCCCTTCGCCTTTGTCCACAGGACTGAGACTGAGCTGTAGAAGCTTCTTCCACTGTTGTTTTAGTTTTAGAGGGAATCAATTCCAGCACGTCTGCAACAGGCACTGTGATCTCCATCACAGCCATCCTGCCACACCACTGGGCTACAAACGATGCAAATGCAAGAAAATAAGCTCAGCTACCTTTGTTGGGGTTACATCTTCCAGTAATACAGGCACTCAACCCATCAATCATGTCCTTCAGATACATTTAACTTAAAAGCATATATTACAGAACCCCAGAACGCTATGGCGTTGGAAGGCGCCTCTGGAGATCATCCAGTCCAAACCCCTGCCAAAGCAGGTCCACCCACAGCAGGTCCCACAGGAACGTGTCCAAGTGGGTTTGAATGTCTCCAGAGATGGAGACTCCCCCACCTCTCTGGGCAGCCTCTGCCAGGGCTCTGCCACCCTCACAGTGAAGAAGATCCTCCTTGTGTTTAGACAGAACATCAGAAGTTCCATCTAAACACAAGGATGTTCCATCTTCTTACATTAGTATCTTCTCTTGAAGAACGTACTTTCTAATAAATCAATACCTCCTTGCATGTATTAAAATCCACTGCTCCTACTCTCTAGACTGGGCTGATTGAGAAAAATGAACATTTCTATGTATAGAAAACATGTCTAGTACAAATGAAATTCTTAAGAGCTACTGTTTCAGTTCAATACAGAGCTTCTGACTTTCAAAACTGTTATCCTTTCTTTCCTCAATTAATTCTGGATACCAAGCTATCAAGAGTGTACAATTCTTGTTCACAAGATCAGGATGCACTAAGAGAACGTTGCAGGGTATGGAATTCCTGCCTCAGCAGTTATTATATAATAAATACATTCAAGAAGCAGTTATGTTTCTCATCACAAATCGTTCCGACACCAGCCTGCCACACTCTTGCTTCTGAACATTCTTTTCCCTTCATTCCTTGAAATCCATAATATACACGGGCCCAGGAATTTGATATTTACTTTTGCTTCCCTTATGTATAAAGATGCATAAGAACTGTCAGACTAGATTTATTTTACTTGTTGGGGTTCTCTACCTCCAGTGAAAGCCTACTGGTGACTGACAAAGCAGCCAGACAAATGGAATCCAAGAATATGAGAAAAAGAAAAAAGAAAAGAAAAAATTAAAAAAAGAGAAACCAAGAAATAAGCAGACATCACATGTATCATCTGTGACTTTATTACGTCACTGACAATAGTGCCAAGAAATAAAAGCAACCAGACAAAGGAGCACACCAGTACCATAGGCAGACACAGCTTATTTAGAAAGCACAGGCAGCAACATGTGCTGCCAGGTGTCAGACAGCCAGCAGGACAACTGAATTACCATCTAGGCAGGACATAACAGTAATTACAGCTTTAGGTAGCTTTTAAAAAAAGCAATATAAAAGGTTCAGGCCATTGCACTGAGTCTGAGAGCACGACGGGGACAGCTCTGCCCCACAAGAGGCTGCACAAATTACCAAACGACCCAGCAGTTCCCATCTCATTTTAACTAAGGAACTAGTAGAATTCTAAAAGTAAAGGTTATTAGAAAGAAAAGCAAAAGTTACTCGAATCGACAGAGGTTTGCTGGAATGTAAAGGGGAAGCAAACAGCAACAGAATGAAAAGAGAACTGGAGACCTAGAAGGTACCTTCACAGATTGATTTCTAGATTTTTAAAAGTAGCATAAGTTGTACCCAAAAAACCACTCCTGACAAATATTTGTCCAACATACTATTTGAAAACACTTACAGCAGAGATCTCAGAGTTGTGATCATTTATTCCATGTCTAACACTGCCTTTTCCTAGAAGCCTTTTTCTTGCCTCTGTGTTCTAGAATCGTAGAATTGTCCAGGTTGGAAGGGACCTTTAAGATCATCCAGTCCAACCAGGAACCTGACTGATAAAAGCCATCACCACCCCATGGCTCTAAGCACTACGGCAACCCGGCTTTTAATTGTTGTAAACGAACACCTATTTTTTCATGATTTTTTTTTTTTCCAAAATAATACAGAGATCTACCTTCCAGGAGAGTTTAACAGATCTAACTTCTCACCTTTTTTCCTCTTACTCACATACACACCCCATTCTTACACATTTTCTAGATTTCTAATGTTTTTCACAGACATTTGGTTTTGATACCGGCTTGACTATTGACTTGCATTAGTTTTCATTTACTGTATCAATCTCCAAGAGATTTTATCTGAAAACGAAGCCTAGCAGCCACTCCTCATGTACATTTCTGGGGACTGTGTATGCCCAAGCCCAACACACTGCACACATCCTTCTATAATGACATCCCATTTACTTCAGGCTACTCTTAACTAGTGAAAATTCTTCTGAAGTGTTAAGCCATACTTTCACACTTTCAAAACACTCACAATCTCTTCCTGCCTCAGTGCTTGATATTCAAAAAGGTAGGAAGTGTATTTCACTAGGAAAGACTTTAGATAGAAAGCTGAGTAGGACTGAACCAAAAAAGGAAAAAAAGAGAAACAAAAGTATTCATCCTACCTTTGCTGTACATCAGCCACGAACTGAGAATTGCTCTGAATATCTTCAAGAAGTTGCAGGATGTGAAGAAAGCTGACAGCAGTTTCACACGGCCCAGTATCTTTTCACTCCATGCCTCCTCACTACCAGTCAAGACCCACTCTGTCCTCCTCATAGTCTTATCCCAGTGTAAGTGTATGAGAGGGGAAACATGTTCTACCCCAATTACAAAGCTTCAGTGGTTGAAAACCCTGGTCTGTAGACTTTGGAAAACTCTGGGGATACTGGGAACAAGCTGAGAAATAAAGGAAAGCAGGAAAGCTGGTAACTCCTGCAGGGGACTGTACAAAGGAGAAGCCAAGCAATTCCAATTCAAAACAGGAATCCCAGTATGAATACTGGTGCAGCTTCACAAGAACCTATTTATAATTTCCTTAAAAAAAACCACCCAAACCACCACCAAAACAGGTCAGCAAATGAGTGAATGCATTTTCATGTCACATTCAACCCAAGTGGGGCTGCCACCAAACAGGGTCATCTGTTCTTCCCTCCACTACGCATCATCCATTCCCTCTCCCTTCCTGTCTTGGATCTAGTAGCATGGGGAAATGATCTGCCAAAAACCCCTCCAAAACATGAAACCAAATTGGTTAATCTTCTATCAACAGCAGGGTTAAACTAGAGAAGGGGCATGGAAATGCGCGGCAGGGCAGGAGACAGCAGGCTGGCTCCTTCGGGGGCATTCTGCCCACCCACAGCAGAAGAGAACAGCACAGGCACAAAGGCATAAACCCAAAAGTCTAAGGTATAAAATAAATGACAAGTGGTGTGGCATAATAAAATGCAAAATGACAGTATCTTAAGTACTGCAGAAGTAGAGACAAAGGAAAGTACTCACGACAGCTTAATGGGGAATATAAATAATCCTGCATGCGGGTCCAATATGTTCATACCTTTTCAGCGTTATTCGTCACAAATATTAGACATGACCAGATCTTTAGACCAGCTAACAAGGATTTAGGAGCTCAACTCCCAAAAGTAGGGGAAAAAAACAGCTAGAGATTATTCTTTAACATCATTCAATCAGCAAGTCTGGGTAAAAGTTACTTTTAATTATCTTAGGAACTTGCAGAAGGAATCCCTAAACTAAGAGAGGACTCAGGTTGTTCATAAAGACTAGAGAAGGACAAATCTAGGACTACCTTAAAAGTGGGAGGAAAGGACTCAGAGTATCAGAGAGCAGTAAGCTTAACTTGGTTACCCAGAAAGATACTACAACATATTATTAATCAATTTACAAGCACCTAGAGGATAATAAATGGATAGCAAACAGCCAGCAGCAATTTGTCAAGTACAAATCATGTCAAATCAACCTAATTTCCATCTCTGAACGAGTAGCTAGATTAGTGCATAAATATGAAATGTCTTCACTAAGGCTTCCACCAGTGATGTGGGAAAAAGTGAACTAAGTTTCGCAATTAGGTAAAAAGCATAAGAGCAGCCTCTAAAATGTTCTCTTTCAACCTGAAGGACATTTCAAGTGCAGTTCTGAACAGACACATCCTGTGTTCTTTAATATCTTCACTAATGAATTAGAAGATGAAATATAGAGCAGACTCACAAAAGTATGCAAAGATGATGATGAAAAAGGTAAAAATAACTCTGGAGAACAAGATCTAAATTGGAAGTTTTTCTGAGAAATCGGAAGAAAAGTCCAAAAGCCTTATCCAAACAAGCCAACAATCCACACAGGACAAATACATCAGAAGCAAAACCACGTATTGGGGAACCCATGGCAAGGGGACAACACCACACAAAGATTCAGAGCCGTCTACGAGGAGGGAATTCAATACATGCACGACAAAGAAGTGCTAATGGAGCAAGAAGCATCGCACTCTGCACGTTACACCAGAAGGAACGTTGTGTGCTGGAAGCAGAATCACAAAATTGCCCAAACTGGAAGGGACCTTTCAGATCATTGAATCCAACCATCAAGCTCACTCTGATAAAATCCATCACTACCCCATGTCTCTAGCACCCAGATTTGAAATCCCTCCAGGGATGGGGCCTCAAACCCTTCCTGGGCAGCCCAGTCCAAGGCTTCACAACCCTTTCCCTGTCCAAACTGTTCCTGATCTCCAACCTGAACCTCCCCTGGGGCAACTGGAGGCCATTTCCTCTTGTCCCATCACCTGGGACTTGGGAGAAGAGACCGACCCCCCTGGCTGCCCCCTCCTTTCAGGGAGTTGGAGAGAGGGAGAAGGTCTCCCCTCAGCCTCCTCTTCTCCAGGCTGAACACCCCCAGCTCCCTCAGCCTCTCCTCAGGAGACTTGTTCTCCAGACCCCTCACCAGCTCCGTTGCCCTTCGCTCCAGCACCTCAGTGGTTTTTTTGTAGGAAGGGGCCCAAAACTGGACACAGCCCTCAAGGTGTGGCCTCACCAGTACAGGAGGACGATCACCTCCCGAGTCCCACTCCCCACGCTGTTCCTGCTCCAGGCCAGGATGCTGGTGGCCTCCTTGCCCACCTGGGCACACTGCTGGCTCCTGCTCAGCCCACAGGCCACCAACACCCCCAGGGCCTTTTCTGCCAGGCAGCTCCAGCCACTCTGCCCCAGCCTGGAGCGTCCATGGGGTTGGTGTGACCCAAGGGCAGGACCTGGCCCTTGGCCTTGTTGAACCCTCATTGTATTGGCCTTCGCCCAGCCAGCCAGCCTGTCCAGGTCCCTCTGCAAGGCCTTTCCACCCTCCAGCAACACTCCCACCCAACCTGGTGTCTTCAGGAAACTGAGCTCGATCCCCTTGTTCAGATCATTGATTAAGATGTTAAAGAGAACTGTCCCCGACACCGAGCCCTGGGGGACACCACTCATGACTGGCTGCCAACTGGACTGAACTCCATTCCACACCACCCTTTGGGCCCAGACTCCAGCCAGTTTTTAACCCAGCAAAGAGTCCTCCCATGGAAGCCATGGGCAGCCAAAACTGCCATCTCCATCGTGTAATCACAACCTTTCATCTACAATACACATCCAGATCGTGTCACTGCCTTGTAGGAGATGACAATGATTAACTGGGAAAAGACCAGAGGAAAAAGAGAAAAATTAAAGAGCATACTAAAAAGACATGAAAAAACTGAGATTGTTTCTTGTTAAAAATCAAACAGAACCTCACAGAATTTGTGGCATTTAGGTTTTCAGCCACAGGAGGGTTATTAAGAAGTAGAGAAAAAAAAATCACACCATTCTTGACTCTGGGGGAAAAAAACCAGACAGGAACAGACTCTGTTTTCAGTAGAGATTTTTGGGGTTAGAGATCAGGAAAAACTTTCTGAGCACAAAGCCAGCGCAGCCCCACTACAAGGCACCCAGGGAGTTTGCAAATCTCTTCCATAAGAGCAAATTTAGGCAAACATCTGTCAGTGTACTTGTTCCTGCCTCCAGACAGAGAGACAAACGATGATGAACTCCCCAAGAGACTTCCAATCTTAAACTAAGATAACTCCCTGGGACAAAAAAGCACAGGGTTTCCAGAACAAGAATACATCCGATTACTATTTTCAGGTGACTCACTTGGTTTTACAGGATAAACCAATTAAGTCCCAGTTTGCGAAGCCCAGCTATTCATAGAATCATAGAATGGTTAGAGTTGGAAGGGACTGCAGAGATCATCCAGTTCCAACCCCCCTGCCCTGGGCAGGGACACCTCCCACCACCCCAGGTTGCTCCAAGCCCCATCCAGCCTGGCCTTGAACCCCTCCAGGGATGGGGCAGCCACAGCTTCTCTGGGCAACCTGGGCCAGGGTCTCACCACCCTCACAGCAAAGAATTTCTTCCTAATATCCAATCTAAATCTCCCTTGTTCTAGTTTAAACCCATTACCCTTTGTCCTGTCACTCCATTTCCTGACAAAGTGTCCCTCTCCAGCTCTCCTGTAGGGTCCCTCCAGATCCTGGAAGGCTGCTCTAAGGTCTCCCCGGAGCCTTCTCTTCTCCAGGCTGAACAGCCCCAGCTCCCTCAGCCTGTCCTCACAGCAGAGGGGCTCCAGCCCTCTCAGCATCTTGGTGCCCCTCCGCTGGACCTGTGCTAACAGTTTTATGTCCCTACTAAGTTGAGGACTCCAGAGCTGGACACAGGACTCCAGGTGGGGCCTCCCAAGCACAGAGCAGAGGGGGAGAATCACCTCCAATCCATTCATGAGCTGATACCCAGGGTAAACACAAGGATACACGATCAGCTTCCCCATCACTGCCTGCCTTGACTAAAACTCTCATTTCAGCTTTATTTACTGTTATCAGTTAGAACATGTTCCAGATTTTATGTCATTCTAACCCATTGTATAACTCTGCTAACTTAGTGATCAGACAGATCACTGTTCTTCCCTTTTCCTCTGAAAAAGAAGACAACAATCAACAAGGTTCTCCTGGTGTACTGTTTTTTGAGATGCCATTAAAAAAAAACCCAAAGATCGTTAATAATACATTTTGAAAATCGACACCATGATGAAGAGTTCTAAAATACAGAGAAATAAGAAATAGAGAGATAAGAGAACTTTATTACCCAGCTCTTTCCTCATCCCCAAGGAGTTTGGTACGGCATGATTTCTGGGGCACTGCTTAGCACCCACAGGCAGCCTGGCTGACTGCTACTGGCATCTTCAGATGAGGACACAGATGTCCTGTAATTTTTTTTTTTCTTTTTTAGCAATACACAAGCTTTCAACTTTACAGTTTTTATTCATGGATGTTTATTAAAGGATTTCTGTCCTCTCTGAATACAGTAGTTGGTTATATGCAAATGTAGCCTGATCAAGGAACTCTTTCTGTAGGCTTTTTTCATAGTTCCCACATTAATCTTAATGTTTTGAATGCTGAAGAGCTGCATCTGCAAGATGAATTCCTTTAATGGTCATCTAAAATATATTATTTTAAATATAAAATGAAGAACTGTAAAAAAATCAAGGGTTTGGGTTGCTTCATTTGTAGTTATTTGTGGCTTTGTTTTTTTTTGCTTACCATTTCAAGTTTAATCTTTTAATGTAAAAGCTGCTTTTTAAAGACATCTTAAGAAAAACAGTTTTTTTTCTTTTTTAAATACCTGCTGACTAAAAGCAGTTGGAGCTACTGGGTGGAGCAGACAGACTCTGTACACAGACAGATTGCTACTACGAATGGTACTAATCAAAACTACCATTTTCTCGCTGTCCTTAATTCAGCTCTAATGCACTGCTCGGACAGATGTATTTGTCTCAACATTTTTCTTCTTCCTTTATGAAAAGGTAAGAAGCTCTTCAATTCTGTATGATAAATCCAGGAAGAAGCAGCACTAACAGAACCTAAGCACTGATTTCATTTACCAGCCCCAGTTTCCAGCACAGTGGTTACCAACAACTCCACACAAAATCTCCCTTGCTTAAAATAGGAGAGAAGCCCCAGGAAGGCGTCCACCACCCTCAGAGGTACTGAGACACAGGAGGTTTCCTTAAAACCTTATGACAACTCAGAGCGTTGTTATTTCTAACCTCAATTATTCCTTGGTGAGAACAGTCCTTGCTTTCAGACACAAGCAAAAGGAAACCAAGACAGACCCACCCGTGTTGAACACCAGACACTGGTAAGTGACGTTCATGAATGGATGTGTGCACTGCTGGGGGTGGCTCAGCTCAAGCAGGGCCCACCTTCAGTTCAATGCTCAACGTTAAATGCATGTTTCCTTCCTACCTGGCATTTCCCAGGTTGCTCCATCACACACCAGGAAAAATCAGGAGGTATCCAGGAACATGTGTGCTTCGCAGCCTCACCCAACGGGTTAATCCTCAGAAGGTGAGCTAACACAAAGCAAACAGCACGTGGAAACGTGGTACCCTGCAGTAACTCCTGCAGGTCTCCTCAGGCAGGCAACTGCTCCAAGCAAACAGACAGGAGAAGGAGCAGCCATGGGAACCACTACGAAAATTGTCAGCCGAAAGAAGTTTTGGATGAGAGGGGTGAAGTTTCAGAGGGGCTGACATTCCAGAAGTACTTTGCTTAGCCTTGGATGCAAAAAACAAACCAAAACCAACCAAAAAAATAACACTGCTTTTCAACATCAGTCTTACAAAGCGAAGGAGAAAGAAATGAAGTAAGTTTATGAAAGCTAAGAAAAAATACTTCAATTGCCCAACACGATACTGGGCCAGACAAATTAACACTCAAACAAACAAAAAAAAACAAAAACAAAAAACCATGTTTCTAAACTGTTGTCAGGAATACTACCATTATTTCAATAGACACAAAAAATATCTTTTTTTTTTTTTTCTCAGAATCAAAAAGTATTTGGGCTTTTTACTGAAAAATTAAATTCACATCAAAAGACGCTCCAAACAGCTTCTTTCACCATTGATGGCGGATCTTCTAATGTCAGGATTTCTTAAGAAAAGCCTGCATTTTGCACAGCAGAAAAAAAAAAAAAAGGTGTGAAATTCTCCGGTTATGCCATGCCCAGAATCCCAGATTGCTATGGGGCTGGAAGGGACCTCTGGAGATCACCCAGACAAAGCAGGGCCACCCACAGCAGGTTGCACAGGAACATGTCCAGGTGGGTTGGAATGTCTCCAGAGGTGGAGACTCCCCCACCTCTCTGGGCAGCCTCTGTCGGGGGCTCTGCTGCCCTCCAAGTGAAGAAGTTCCTCCTCATGTTGAGGTGGAAGCTCTGATGTTCTAGCTTCTGCCCATTCCCTCTCATCCTGTCCCTGGGCACCACTGAAGAAAGCCTGGCCCCATCCTCCAGACACCCACCCTTTAAGCACGCCCACTGCCATCTTCTATCATGGTTCTGGTTTCTGGACAAGTTAAGGAAAGCAAAGCTCCCAGGACTGAGTCATGATCCTCCACCATGGACAGTATTAGCAGCCTGGAACGCTTCTCCTGTGGCTAGCTGTCCTTGGCTTGCCGTGTCCCTTCCAGGCTCTCCAGTGCTGGGCACAGGGTGGGCACATGCCACCCAGTTTGCCACAGCACTAGGCAGCCACAGGATTAAGGAAACCTCCCACAGCATCCCCAGAACAGGCCGGGTGCAGCTCAGTAACAACTTCAGGCTACTCCAAAAAATAAACTATCCATGTGAAGAGATTTCTGTACATAAATTTAGCGGACTATAATGCGATTGAAAGAGAAGAAGAATGAAAATACTAGTTTAAAGGTAAAAAAATAACAAGTTAATGTATTCCATTTAATTTAGAATACTAATTAGCAAATTACAAGCAGATGCAAATTTAGGGACTATATTTAAAGAAGATAAGCTCCTTGTTCCGATGCGCTGATTTCCATCTACCCATTCATTAGTTGTCATGGTTGTAATTTGTTTGCTTTGTTATGTTTAATTCGTTAGCCCTGTTAGTGGTTGCTTCATTTTGTCTCTGCTTCAAATCACTGACCTTTTAATTTTTGAGGACGACGAGTGCAATAGAGAACAAAGCCTTCACTTTTATTACCACTTGAGAATATTTGAGACTACATTTTTGCTCTAAATTACTGAAAAATTTCTGGCTGGAGTTCTCGAGTATAAGAAGGTACAGGCTGCCGAGAATGTCAGGAATCCTTTTCAATAAGCCCAATATTGTAACCGGTAGAAAGCTACACCACTACCTAGAATACTGTTTATATTAAGTTTAAGGTAAGAGCTTGACTTTTCTGGCAACCTTACAAGTGTTCATCCTCTCCTGCAAAGGCAAAGCTGACTTTTGAAATGGGGAACTATAAAGAGCTTTCTTTCCAATAAACCCCCCCAATATACAGCCATATAAGCCACAGAAGCCCAAAACACAGATCAGTAAAATCATTTCCCAACACATTTATGTAGCTGCACTTCAGAATGACCTGTCTGAGCATCATCCAAGCAGGTGGGAGGCCAATTCTGCCTACCCCACCTACCTGGATGGTTCTGCGGCAGAAACAGACCTGGACAGGCTGGAGAGCTGGGCCAGTGCAAATGGCATGAAGTTCAACCAAGCCAAGGGCAGGGTCCTGCACCTGGGAGGTGGCAATCCCAGGCACAAACACAGGCTGGAGAGCAGCCCTGAGGAGAAGGACTGGGGAGTGCTCCTGGAGGAGAAGCTCCCCAGGAGCCGGCAGTGTGCGCTGGCAGCCCAGAAAGCCAACCCCAGCCTGGGCTGCAGCAAAAGCAGCGTGACCAGCAGGGACAGGGAGGGGATTCTGCCCCTCTGCTCTGTGCTNAGATTTAGATTGGATATTAGGAAGAAATTCTTTGCTGTGAGGGTGGTGAGACCCTGGCCCAGGCTGCCCCGAGAAGCTGTGGCTGCCCCATCCCTGGAGGGGTTCAAGGCCAGGCTGGATGGGGCTTGGAGCAACCTGGGGTGGTGGGAGGTGTCCCTGCCCAGGGCAGGGGGGTTGGAACTCGATGATCTTTAACGTCCCTTACAACTCCAAACATTCTATGACTCTATTCTATGAAACTGAGGGTCCACTTTGTAAGTGCTCAGAGCCTGGGCATCTCCAAGGAGGAAACCTGGGGGGGGGACTAAAATCTCAGATCTGCACACACAGATCCTGTCTTCCTTTGGGTTCCCAACATTTGCCACATCTGCTCAGTGATCTGTTTTTCAGGCTTTCCCTTCGCCAGTAAACATCGTGTTTCCTAAACGCATCATTTCTCAATGCATATTGATACTCCTCCAGGGTGGGGTGGGGGCTCTCCAAAGAAGACAATTTAAAATTGTTATTATAGAAACGCACTCTAGACAGAATGATGTAAATAAAATTTACCCTTGCTGGAGCAAGCCCCTTCCCTTTTTCTATTTAGGGAAAATAAAACATCATTCATTTCTCCCTTCCCTTGACTCCTGCCTACCTCTGGGAGCTGCATCGCATAAATAAAGCATCAGTTAGCCAATATCAGAGGAAGCTAAAGTTAAAGAAATGTTAGCTCCAAAAACCAAGACTCTGATTGAGGCTTCACTTCAAAGAAGATCTGAACTCTCTAATTCACATATTAATGATTTCATCTAGCCCCAGAGTGTAACTCCAGGTGCCAATACAAATGTGGTCAGAGGAGAATATTCACTCATTTGTACAGAGAAAGGGCAACAAAGAGAGCAACCCAGAAGATGCCCGGAGGAGAGGAAAATAACAGTAATCTTACAGCTTTGCACCAAAGAGCACAGAAACACCCACTGAGCTTCAGTCCTGTAATTAACTCTAATATCCACCTCCCAATGCAGCCCGTGAAACAAGGAGATAATGTTTGCAACCTCACACCCATCACCCAGGCTCAGGAGGATTTTGGAATCCAAACAAGACACAGGTATATGCATGAAACTCTTAAAATGTATGCAAGATTTTCTCAAAGCAGCTAAGATCACAGAATCAGTAAGGGAAAGCTCGGTACACGACACTGAATTTGGGAACATCTGCAGAAAGTTTTTACCAGCATCAGGCCTTCACATGTATTTTGTACAACACTTCTCTTCAGATGCTGGGCGAGTGACAAGAAAGAAATGATTGCTTTATGGCTCACTTTCTATTCCCATTCGTAAAAAAAAAAAAAAAAAAAATAAACCCATCCACCTTGAACAACTGACAGAGGCAAAATAGGTGATGATTTAGAGTAGCGAAGCACCAGCAAGAGAAATGAGAACACCGCTTAGAAATAAGCTGAATGCTGATAAAACACCTTAGAGCCCGTCACAATTCCAGAATCTGAACAGGTGTTGAAAAATCCCAAGTTTTATCAGCAGTAAAACCAAATGTACTTGTGTAAAGGTGGCAACACAGAGATTCTGTACAGCAGAAGTACAAAGGCAAAGGAGTTGCTGAAGGGCAAGTTATCTTCATTAGGCATTACCTCCAGATCAAATGGTGGTAAGGTGTATAATAAATCCCCAGGTGATGCAACAGAATCAAGTAATTTCCCTAAATTAAAAATAAAATAACGTATACTAAAAAAAAATACAGACTTGACATCCTGATGGTATGTCACCATAAGGAACACTAGCAAAGGTTTTGGGAGAGATCTGGCTGAGTACTGAGAATGAGGAAGAAACCAGAAAGACAAATGCATTTTTCTCAGTCCTGATTCCTGAGAGATGACTGAATAGAGAATAAGAAGTAAACTGAACACAGAGAATATAGCAATAAACATCAATCCATGATCATCTTTTTTGATGCGATCCTGAGATTAATTAGGGAAAAACTGTATTATTCTGCGAGCAGTGTGTGTACCCAAGTATCAGGAGGATTAAAAAATGCTGCAGAAATGTGGGTTTTAGTGCTAACCAAACTTCTACCCAAACAAAGGCAGAAGGGTGTAATCATACCACTCCATCACACGCTGAGACGCAGAACAGACCACAGAACCACAGAACAGGACCTTCTGACAAGTCCAGGATTTCTCTCCTCACAGCAAAGGCCACGTAACACATCCTGTACCTGCTGTGCTTGAGCTCAGCTCATATTACAAATGCTCTGTCCTCTCAACCAAGAATGCTGACCCCGATGTCCTCGAGGTTCAACTTCATCTTACTTCTCACTATTTTCTACACAGACCATTGCCATATCCTTCCCAATCTTCAAGCTCCTTCTCATTCATCTCCTTATTCTATCACCACTTTTAATCACAAAAGAAAGTCATCTGTGATGGCAAAGTTCTTCTTTGAACACCTTTCTGAAGTATGTAACAAGGCAATCCCATTACTACCAGCTTCTCCATCACAACTTAGGTCCTTAGCTCAGATTGAAAGGTTTTTGAGGATAGAACTGCACCAGTATTTGCTTAGTTCAACTTCTAGTACAGTAAAAGTTACTGCCTTTGTAACATGCATAGCTTTCATAAACAGTAAATCCAAAGGGGAAAGGTATAGCTGACCGTATGTAACACGTAGCCATTAGTTATCAATCCAAAAACATTCAGCAGGCTTCCTCGGCATCTTACTTGCCAGCAGAGTGCCACTAGTGGCAGTGGACAGATGCATAGTTGCTGCACAACCTTCCTCCAAGAGTTATCTGCCTCGCTGTCACTTGATAAATCAATGTTTTTATAAATATGCATGGAGCCACGCTGTTCTGCTGCCAAAGAACCTAGGGATATTAAAGGAACAGCATAAATCAACGACTGTAGAAGAACTGCGAGACCAGAAGCACCTCAGTGTAATTGAAACAGAGACCTGAGGGGGAAGCAGCACCTTGGGTTTCTCGTTCAGCCTCTGCCACCAAAGGGGTTTGCCAAACACAACAGCCTCCTCCCCAGAGCTGCGGAGTTACCAGAGATGACCCTCGCTCCGGGATTGGTCTGAGGCTTCCCTCTTGAAGGCATCATTCTTCCCAATGGAGATTTCACAGCAGGTGCTATTTCTACTACTGAACCAGCCAAGAAATCTTTAAGACAGTAAGAGCTCTAACTCCCCTTCACCCCATATATATTTAGCTGAGCTAGGGATTAATTAATTAGCCGGTGATGGCTCAGCACATGTATGCCTTTTTTCTCAGCTCCTCTAAAGCACCCACCAGTTTATCTGCTCTCAGATAGCTGGCATGAGAAAGATGCTGGAGCATTCTACCTATAGAAAGCTCATGAAAAAAAAATGTTCATCTTTTTAATTCAAATGCAAGAAGATTCAGCGGAAGTCAGCAGGTTTTTTTCCCCCTTTTCATGTTTACAGCAAAAGGTCCAATGACATCTTGCTTAGAGCTGCAGTTTTGACGACTGCATGATGCTACCATCGTATACAAGAGTTTGATAGTATATTATCTGTGTGTCTCATCTGCCACTATTCTCTCAGAGTTGCCTACGCAAGTTGACAAAAAAACCCATACATCCATATTAATGATGGGTATGGCATCAAAAGGGACTTTCTCATTTCTTCATCTAAAACAGTTGTTGATTTGACAGTCAAAGTCTTTAGTAAAAAAAAAAAAAAGGTCTGTATTTTTCATATTGCATCTTTCCTGGCCTGCCTTCTCCTAGCTCTTTATAGAGCACGGAGTTAGTGGCTCGGCTGCCATCGCCCTAGTTACATACTCGCAATGTAGCGGTGCTTGTGAGCCCCCAGCAATATACCCCACTCTGGACAGGGGGTCAACAGCTCTACCAAAACACCACACCACTGCTCAGCAGAAGAGGCCCTCATTGCCGATCCGGTAATTGTTTTGTAAAGGCGTTCTGCTGCATGATCCACTAGGAATGGTCAAGAGAAAGATGGGTAGGGTTTGCTGTCTCTTAGTTAAGGCTGTATCTAAATACAGAACTATTACTGCCTCTCAGAACACTATTTCAATTCTTTTGACTAAGACTCTATAGAAAAGACCGTAGAAATACAGAACTCTCCTGATTAACTCCCCATTATGGCTTTGCCAGATTTTGTCATCACTTCTCATTAAAAATCATTTTATTTCATAGCTGTCGTATTGTCTTATAAAGTACTAAAGGATGTAAGAACCTGGCACAGGATGCCTTCTTCAGACAAAAATGCAACAGCTGGAACTCAAGCATTTAATTTTCAACTCTTTAAGTGGGCTAAGTGTATTATCTATCAAAAAGATACTACCGGCAATAGTGTAGCGTGACCATTAGAGACACAGAGTGACAGAGACATCAATCGCGCCGAGGCTCACAAGCACCAGAAAGCCTGGCAGGCAGCACAGGTTCAACGGAGCTTTCACCAGGCTAATAAGAAACAAGATGATGGGAAAATGTCAGAGGGGTCATCCTGAAAACAGACATGAGTCGGTGCGTAACGCTGGCAAAAGCTTAGAGAAACTCCTTAATTACAAACCAGGCAACAGATGCAACTTGTACCTTATTAAGAAGATTTGAATTCTATCCTGTAACTTCATGTGGATTAAGACAATTTGATGTTAGCAGTACAGATGGGCTAATAAAAGAAAGGATTCTGCAACAAATCGGTGATCTTGCAACAGGGGTGCAGGTATTCTTATCAGAAAACGCTCCAAAGCTTTCACTGAGAGTTTAAACAGACAGGCAATTTTGTCCCAGAGAGTAAAATTTCAATTAGTGTTGTTTAAGGTAACGTTACACTAACTACAGACTCTTTCAAAGCTCATTTCTAGTCTCATCTAGCATCAACATAACCTGCAGTCACATATCTGGCAAATCCAATAGTGACATCCAATGCGACACCTGCACTGCAGTGCCCTTTTTTCCACTTCTTTTTTTTTTTAATTACTATGCAATTTAAAATAGAGAGTTTTAATTTTCTAATAAAAGAGTGACCCTTTGGTGTCGGCCCTCCTGAATGGTTTTAAATCCCATCATTTAAATCCCTTCTGGAGGTCAAACCTGACCAGAATGCAGTATTCAAATCAAAGCAAAAATAATGAAAACAGCAGGAAGATTTGAATTATTTTGCAGTGGGTTTAAATAACACCATCAAAATCCAGCCAACTAAACATGATGGATCGGAGCAACGCAGCGTTTCTATTAAGCTGCAGAAGTAATCTCGTGGGCTTCCAATTCCTGCGAGGGAAGTCCAGACAGCGCACGAGCAGCTTTAGTGTTTAAGCCATTATCAACATTGTTTTGCTGCAGGTTAAACTTCCAAGAGGGGAAAAGCCAAAAAAAAAACCCCAAACAAACCCAACCCCAAGCAGGCCTCCCAAAATACTCCTGAAGAGGGCCAAGAGACAACTGTCCCCAGTGGAGGCCAGCCTGGATGAGCTCCCAGGCAACCCCGGAGAGCCCATCCCCAGCAGCTCGCTGCGGGTCCAGCGCCAGGACGGGACAGCATCAGAGTCACGGCTCTGCCAGGGAAACAGTCAGGGGGTGCTCAAGCAGAACTCAAGCAGAGCCCAAGGAAACAAGTGCTGCCCAGTCATTTTTAGTGGCCTGCAGAAGCAGGGAGAGGATCTCAGCCCCGTTCCCCTCTGCCACCCTTACCTACACTCCAGATCCCCAAGGCAGGCTCCATCTCCCCCGTTTGCGCTTGTTCCAGCGGTTGTCACCCTTCCTCCCACCAACAGCCCCTTTTGCTAAACACACCCCTGGGCACGAAGCACCAGCCCTGGAATGGAAGAGGTGGTGGCCACTTTGCCTTCCCACCGCAAACTCTCCACTGCTCTAAAATCCTACTTTCATCTCAGTCACAGCAGAATTTGGTCCTACAATATTTATTATTTAAAACTACAGCTATTAAGAGCTGTGGTTTTAGCTCTATCAATAAGAACTGGAGTCAAAAGAAGGGCTGGAAAGGGCAAGGAGCAACTGAGAACTGCATTCCACAACCAAACAGCTAATGCTAAATAACCTGGACATCTCCACACACCAATTTGTAAGGCTCTGCACTGAGCCAACGTTCTCCTCCTCATAAGGAAGGATACCAGAAATCCTAATGTAAGGAAGCACAAATTCAATGCTTTGATTGAGAGAAATGAAGTTATGGGGTGACCTCAGCAGACACGCACCAGACAACTCCTATAGACCACAAGACAAGAAACTTGACCAGGCAGGGAAATCACAGAAACTAGGAATTTAGAGAAATACAGGATGGTCAGTCTTCAATTCAACTTTTGTATTCCTCAGAAGAGCTTCTAAGACAAATTTCAAGCAAGATGACACAAACAGGCTGTGGGCAAAACTCAGCACACCTTTGGAAACGGACTTTCACTGAAATGGAACAAAGCTGAGGCAAGGGATAACCAGGGACAGACTCAAGGCTTTTTGAACAGCAGCAAATCAGACATCTTTGGAGAACGATGAAGAAAGAAAAAAACCAGTTTCATCACTCAACCTTAATCCTAAAGTCCTTGCATCTGCATTTCTCATCATTAACCTTCATCAGAAGGCAAAGAGAACTTGAGACTTCCTGGGATGGTTCTTGAACCACTCACTTCCACTTGAAAATTCTTCCTGAGATTGCCTGCTCCCTTCTCCCAAAACGGCAACTTTGCCGGCAGTGACGTAAGAAGGGAAGCTCCCCCTCTGAAAAAATACTTCCCAAAGCAGTAGGTTGCATAAAAATTGATACAAATTTGTAAATATTTGTAAAGGGGCTCCTCAAGCCCCTTCAGGGTACTGGAAGGGCTAGAAGGTGTCCCTGGAGCCTTCTCTTCTCCAGGCTGAACAATCCCAACTCTCTCAGCCTGTCCAAAGGTTTATTCTTTCTTGCAGTCCCAAATTCCTGTACATTATTGAATACTCTTTCTTGTGAAAACTTCATCAGATGGTGACAAAGTTTTTCCCCCTCCGAGAACCAACAGAGGATCTTGCATCCAAAAGTCCTCCAATTCAGCGCCAGTGTGCCACAACGTGGAGAACGACACCTTGTATCAGGTTATCCCTTCACATCAAACTTCTCTCAGGGACCCTGGCATGTTATGGGACCTGCCTTCTGCTTCGTGGGCTTGGCTGACACAGCAAGAAGCAGTTGCTCTCTTATATCATGTATTTTTACATATTTAAAATACATAAAAAGCCTATCCACTCCATCTGGCTGCCTCTTCCTAGCTCGCTACCTGCAGTGGCCAACCTGGCACCGGGCATGCTCAGTCCACAGTGTGCAGTACTGATACCAGCATGGCTCTGAAACAGTAAGTATTATTAATAGCCTATATAAAGAACTAAAATTAATTCCAATTCAACCTAAGGGGACCTACATCTAGGTTCAAGTGCCACAGTGACAGCATCACAAATCCCAGCAGTGCACAGAGTGCCAGACCCTAGTAAGGATAATCTTTCTCTGGACTTAAGACAGACACTGGAAGCCCTTTTTCTGGGCAGACGCTACCCCAGACATCATCTCAAAGTGTGTATTCCCTCACTTTTTCTAGAGAAACCACCAAGCTCATTTCTAGCTGCAGTGCATTAGCACAGCTCAAGAAGCAGGTGGAGGGATGCTCCCACTACCAGTAGCCACGAACTATACACAGATTGGTAAGTGAAGAGACCAGTGAACTACTCTGAATGGATTTAAAGAC
>VZRU01005231.1:0-23604 GCA_013398155.1 Pedionomus torquatus | reverse complement strand
GGTGGGGGGTTGTGTGTGTGCAGGGCGGTGTGGGCTGATATGACAAACCATTAGGAAAACAGCCTGATTGAAGCCGCTTTTTAATTATGTCAGATCTCGCTCTTTCTTGGGTGCAAGCAGTGTTTCCGGATGCTTTCGTTTTTATTAAAATGAGAAAAAGGGAACAAGTTATAGCTGGAATGTAAAATGAGCATTCGCGGAGCGGAAAAGCTGCAGCCACCAAGCACCCTGCCAGCGGAGGGTGGTGGCAGGGCCCTGCCTGCAGCTGCCTGCACCCCGTGGGCTCCCCGCAGCCACCAGCCCTGGGCCAGCTCCCAGCCAGCCACCCCCGTGGCACCCACACCCCAGCCTTGGGTCCCCCACACCCCGCGGCTCCCTACACCTGCAGCCCAGTTCCCTGCAGCCCCTTCCCTCCCAGTTCAGCATCACTGGCCAGAAAAGAGTGGCTGTGATAAAACTCATGCATTTTAACAGGTTCTTGCAGGCGCTCCCCGCGCCACCGAATAAAAGCTGACAGGTGCAGCTGAGTTAATCAGAGTGGATAATGGAGGGAAAGAAAGAAATCTCAGACCAAATTGCTGCAGAAATCATGAGCCAGGGCTCAAAACTATCCAATTAGACTGGGATGAAGCTTAAAGGGGAAGACGACTGTTCTTCGAGCCCAGCGTCCCACTGAAGTGGGCGAAGGCGAATGGCTGCCCACTCCTTTCCACGACTGTCTGTGCCTCGCCCACAGCAAGCACCGAGCCCCTCGCCTCAACGCCTTGGGGAAGGCTGGGCTATCAGACAAATTTTAAAAAAAGTGCATTTAATGTAGTCAAGGCCCATTACTGCAGCTGGTGGACATCCACAGGCGTTACTGTGGTGTTAGCACAGATAGATGGGACGGCCCGGAATGGGAACACGCACAGGAGTTTGTTAGTATTCAGGTCTCTCCGTGCTGATAGCTTCATAACACCAGGCTTGCCTCTTAATTGCACCCGTAAGTGTTGAAATTACTGAAGGGTAAAATGCAAATGGGCTGTAACCTTTCCGGAGCTCACACCGTCTCCGCACAGAAAGGGAGGCACCTGCATTTCTTCCCCTTTTTCTTAATTGCTACAGAGCTGCCAGGCGCTTCCCTCCCAGGGTCCCAGGAGGGAGAGGAGAAGCCTTGCTCCAGGGTTGCACAGTGGTCCCACCAAGCCAGAGGCAGCAGAGACGCCGAGGTGGCCCTGGGCTGGCCACAATACCTGCTCCAGCCCCACAGCACAGCCCCATGGCTGGGGCTGCAGGGGGCAGGCTCCCCAGTGATAGGGCAAAACGCAGAGCAAAACTTGCAGCCTTCGTCCTCCCTCTCTGGTGCCACCTTCCCAGCCCAAAGGGGTTCGGAGCCTGTTACAACTCCTGGACATCTCAGTCCTGAGATCCTGGTACTGGGATCTCAGTCTGTGGGGTGCTGGGCCCTGGGGTGCCAGGGTAGAGCACTTGATGTCCTGGGGGGGGAGGGCGGCAAGAGGTGGAGGAGCTGGTGGGAGAAGCCAACTGTGGCATTAAGGTTAATGAGATTTTCATGAACCTGCCAGTTTGTTTGGCAGGTGGATGGGACCCAGCTAATTAAAGGGAGCTGACCTGTGAAATCAGGCTGGGAGGGGTTGGGGTAAGTGGAGGAGGAGGTGGGCAATGGGAGAGGCACAGGGGGAGAGGGTGGCTGGAGTCCACAAGCCCTGGTGGGGTGGCCATGGCTGTGGCTGCTCCCTCCCTCCTGCCTGCATCAGTGACACTCGCTGTCCTGGCACAGCTGGAGCCTCGGTGCCAGAGTGGCACCTTATTTATGGCTCTGCTTCCCTGAGTTAAACTCCACAAAGTGTGACAATCAAAATTAAAGATTTCTCCAGGAAGGCAGCCTGGGGGGAAATCACTGCTGAGGCCGACAGAGATTTCCCAACGGTGACTTTTAAATTAAAGGGGAAAAAAATTTCTTTAATTTGGCAGCGTGCTTGGGATGCAGCTCACTGGGCACGTTATTATCCAGCTCAGCAAATGCTCCCAGAATTCACTCGTGCTCCAAATTGCCAATCCCTGCCTGCACCAGCATCTACCAGTACTGGGGGCCTGCGGCACAGCCCTGCAGGTGGTGAGTGTGGCTGGGGCCAGGCTGCACCCCCACCAACCCAGAGCCGAGCCCCAGTGTGTGCCCCCCTCTCCACACCCTATCCCAGCTTCTGGACAGTGGAGAATGGCTGGATCCTGTTCCCGCATTAGGATGAGCCCAGCCTCAGCCAGGACCCCCAGTGCTGTCTCTGCTGAGGTCTCCTGTGCTATGTGATGAGGATGGTGGCTCCTCTGGCATCTCCATGACACCACCACACAAATGCTCCTGACCACTGGGGTGGCTGGCATGGTCCCTTACCGAACGTAGGGATGACTTGGGTGCTTGCCCCAGGAGCCTCCACGGACCCACTGTGTTGGGAAGTCCACATGTGGGTTCATCATGTGGATGCACAACTTTGCCAGCTGGACCACACACTGGACCCAAAGCATCATCACTGTGTCACAGTGAAGCACCATGGCTCCATGCCACCTCTGGTGCTACTCCAGGATGCTGCAGGGACATGGCTCTGTCCTGTGTCCCCATGGGGATACCGAGAGGCCTTTCCTGTGCCCCACAGATGGGGACACATCTCCTGCCACCCACCTCACCCCTGGGCACATGCCAGTGGCTGCCACTAGGCTCGGGCATGAGGCATTGCAGCAGAGTTTTACTGCCTGAACAAGAGAAATTGTGGCTTGTCCCCAGCACAAAAGCTGCCAAAGGCAATGGGAGCTGGTGGCCTGGCTGGGGCACAGAGCTGCAAGGGGACACAGCCCCAGACCTGCCCGCCCTGGCACAGCTCTTTGCCTACCTCTCCCCCGCCCCTTCAAGATGAAGCAATGAAATTATTTTTCTACTTGAGTAGTTTTCAATTTAGATTAAGAAAAATCTGTGCTCCGTTAGCGACGTTGCAGTAAATCACGAGCGAGCGGCACTCCGCAGCTGACAGCCCGATCGCTTATCGGCTGCAAACCTTTTTTCAAGTTGACAGGCTCCGAGTGTGACATTGAGCGAGGGCAGTGGCAGCCCGGTGGGGACAGCATGAGGGGAGGCAGACTCTTGCCCCTGCACACACCCTGCGGCAGGATCAGGCCCTGGACATTGCGAACTGGCACAGATCTGGAGATGCAGAGGGCACTGCCAGCTGCTGGTGCCACCTGTGGGAGCTGTGGCAGGGGATGTGCGGGCTCACTGCTGTCCCACCAATCCCCACTGTGCCTGGCACACCTTGGTGGGGTTGCACTGGGCATCTGCCTCTAGAGCCACTTGGTGCTCCAGCATCTCACCAAGCCCTCACTCTGTCACCACCAGCAACACCATGGCACCCAACATGGCTGTGATGGTGCCCATCTCCAGTTGCCCTGTGCCTGCATGGGAGTGGATCCCCATCCTTGCACCCATCCTTGTGCCAGCACCATCAAAAGGAGCATTTGACAGAAAACAAATTCTTTTTCTTTTTTTTTTTTTTTTTCTNTTTTTTTTCTTTTCCCCCTCCGGTTCTTCCAGCTCGTTTATCGCTTCCACGGGGCAGGCAGAGCTGTCAGTGCCTGAACCTCACTCATCCGTTTAACCTTGGGGGAAGAAACACATTTGTGCCGGATAACGTGCATCAGATGGTGGCACGGGGAGCGCCTGTAGCTGCTGTGCCTGATGGATGGGCTACACGGGCCTCGCCTGACCTGTGCTTGTATGTTATCTGCATTGCTGCGGGAGGCTTTTCATCACACCGACAGCTCCAGCATCACCTGCCTGGCAGGAGCTCCTCGCCAGGGACGGCTGCCGGCAGCAGTGGCCAGGAGAAGCCCGGCCACGTGGCTGTGGCTAGCACCATGCCACACAGCTAGCCGCTGCGCCAGTGGGGGTTGCAGGCTGTCACCGTGCCATGTGCCCAGCTGTGGTAGGGCTGAAGGGATGGGGAAAGCCCCACTGGGAGCAGAGCTGGTGCCTGCTGTGCCCGAGGGGATGGAGGACACCCTCACCACCAGCAGTGCCACCAGCCTGTGCAGAAGGGAGAGACCAAGCTGTTGCGCTTGTCCTTTGGGCGACATTTTGCCAACAAGGGGTCCTGTGACAGTGACAGAGAGGGTACAGAGCTGGGCAGCCCAGAGCCCCGGTGACGGATGAGCGCTGCCAAGTGCCGACACAAAAGCCATTTGGTGTGGGGAAATGATAGATGCTAACACTAATTTTAAGCACAGGCAGCCGAATTCTTCCAGACAGTCGCGGCGCTCAGGATTTAGGGCACAGCTGCTGGGTTCAGATAAGGTGTGAAATCAGCCCGGCGTGCAGGGTGTTACTTAATAATGAACGTCTCGTGATGGATGGGGGTGGCTCAGCGATATAACCTCCACATTTGGAGCCTTTCAAATCTCTTGCCATCAATCCTGGTCCCTGCCGGGCGGCAGGAGGAGAAGGCAGAAGCAGGCTCACGCCTCGCCAGGCTGGCACCATCACTTGGGCCCTCCCCAGGGACATCTCTGATCATGGTGAGCAGGTTCTGACCCACGTGAGCAGCACAGGGACACAGTGCCAGCCCAAAAATACTTATGGTAAAAGCAATTCTGGGAATGGCAAGCGCTGTGCTTGTCTGTAGCATTTAATCTTTCTTTTGACCTTATAAAAAAATCTATTTGTGTTGAGATTTCAAATTCACTCCTTAAATCACCCACTGCAGGCTTCACACCGTATTAATTTCTCCTCAAGCAAATGAGTTTGGTTATTTGTTCTTTTCCGGTGGCCACCAATGCCAGACAGCAGGGAGGATGTGTGCCATGTCCCTGCCTTGGCTCAGACCTGCAACTTGTGCTCTCACCCTGAGCTCGCTCATCCCGTGCACACCCCCTTTGTTCACACTCACCCTCGCACATGCTGACCCCCCCGATGTGCACACACAGCCACCCTTGAAGGGATCTTCTCTTCTCCAGTCAAGGGGATGGTCTGAGCAGGACAGCCACCACTGCCATCTCCCAGGAGGAGGACCCGCAGCTGGGGATGAAGGCTGGAGGAGGTTGACACAGGGCAGAAGCACCCAGCCAGGCTCCACAGAGGCAGCAGCGGGCTCGCCTGGGCACATGGCTAGTGGACCCTGCAGCCATCCAGCCCCAAAGGCTTCCAGCCCTTCACAGGAGCTGGAGGTGTAACGGGGCAGCTGGAGCAGAGCAATGCTGGGGGGACACAGCACCACTGGGGACACACGGCACTGCTGAGGACACATGGCACAGCTGCAGCTGGAGCAGAGGAGCTTTCAGGCAAGCTCGCCGGCACTGTGCCATTGATTTGGAGGTGATCGCTGCTGGGGTGAGGCATGGTCGGCTCGCCTCATTATTGTGCAAATTGCTGGGAATGCAAATCTGGGTGCACCTGGGGAAAAATGTATTAACAATATTACTCCTGATTAAGGTCACAGGGCACTTTCTGCTTGTTCAGTGAAGCCTCCGCTTTCCTTTCCTCTTCTGAATCTAATGACTGGTTTATTTTTACATCTGTGACTGTGGGGTCCTTAAGAGGTCTTTTATCAGACATTTTCAAACCACTCTCTTGCAGTCACTTAACAAGATGCTGTTGGCGGTGCTGGCCAGCCTCCTTGGGACGTGGGATGAGAGAGAGTGCTGGAGCCCACGGGGCATTTGTTGGCCAAGAGCAATGAATTTTTTTACCCTGAAAATGGCTCGGCTGCAGGAGGAGCCACAGGGACGACCCTGCTCCAGCCCCAAAACCTTTCTCCATCCTGAAGCTTGGAACTCCAAAACCAGGAGCACTGCCAGCTCTTACATCAGCATGGCACCAATCTGGGCTCTCCCTTCCCCTGGCAGGCAGGGACTGGCCATGGGGCTGGCAGGGAGAGCTCTGGATCTGCTTAATGGGTGTGAGCAGGGTGCTAAACCCCCATTGATTTATTGCTGAGGAAACGCTTAATTTAGGCAATGTATTTAAAGGAACTAATTAGAATTGTATTAATATTTATGGACCTTATGGAGAAGTTGATAGTCACTATTTCAGAGTATTAATTGTTATCTTATACTGGACAGGATCATGGTGCTTGGAGGCAACTTTGATTGTTGAAAGCAGTCAAGATGTTACCAGAAGCCAGTGAGAGCAGCCCACCCAACGTTGCACATCCAAACCGCGTTTGCAGTGCAAATGAATATCTGCTGGAGTTAATAACCCAGCCCACATGGTCCCCTGCCCTGAGCAGCTGAGCATCCTTCCAATGGGGGACGGGCACAGCCACCCACTTGGAGCCATGCTGTGAGTGATGGGGAGCTGGAGAAGCTGGAGCCCCTTCCTCCTCCAGTCCCCCAGAGCAGCAGCACGGTCCCCACGCCTGATATAATCCTCCCCATCCTGCCACTGCCAGTGCTCCCAGCCAGCCAGCCCAGAGACCGGGAGGTGCCCAGGGGCAGGCAGCCCCAGCAGCCCCCATCTCATCCATAAACCTGCCCGTGCCTGACCTCTCGCTATAGCAAAGTTCACATCAATTTTCCTTCCCCTCATTTGTCTGTAAACCATGAAGAAAAATCACCACCGTCTGCCCGCATCAGGCCGCCGCTGTGATGTATGGCTGTAATAAAAACCCCATTTTGGGAGGCCGCCTTCCCTGTGCCGCCAGCCAGCACGCTGTGCGTTGGCCATGCCTCCAGCCAGGCTGCGCCATGGGGCTGGGGCTGCCACTTGCCCGCGGGCAGCCAGTGCCATTCCACCCCGCCCCCCTGTGCCACTATCTCAGTCTCACCAAAGCCAGTGGTTATGGATAGGAGCTATTAGTGTGGAGCTATTATGGTGTGGAGGGAGCAGCCTCTGCACTGCCTGCAGACAGCTGGTGCCGTTAAATCCCAAGAGCTGGACTGTGGGCTGCAGGCATGTCTGGAGTGGGCATCACCCTGCTGGGGCTGGGCACCTTCCTTGCCCTGGGGCCACACACCATAGCCCTCTCTGAGCTCCCCATGCAGTGATCACAGCCCCCACTGGCTCTGGGAATGGGGTCCTGGGGACAGGGGTATAGGGTACTGGGGACAGGGTGTCACCCCCCCAGCCTGCCCCACACAGGGACTTTCATCTCAGAGCTGGCAGTAGCCACAGAACCAGCTCAGGGCTGCCCAGGAGCAGGTGGGGAGAGAGCTGAATAATAAATCAGCACTTTCAGGAGGTTTTCATCTTTTCTTTTTCAAGTCCCTCACTGTCTCTGCCTTCAGAGCTTGCCAGCAGCCACAGCCAGCAGTACCTGGGGAGGGACCATGCATGGCTCCGTCTGGCTGCCTCTCCCCTCAAGCAAATGCCACCTCTGAGACGCTCCTGCCCCCAAGCCTCCAGCTCTCCAGACCTGTCCTTGGTGGGCTAGGGGCACCAAGATGCTGCCAGAGTGGGTGGGCATCACCCAGCAGTTCAGCACCAGTTCCTTGATGATACCCTGAGCAAGGACTCTTCTGTGGCTGTTCTGTGATTTATCACCCCCATTCCCAGTGGCTGCTGCAAGTGATGAAGAGGGGTCTAAGATCAACCCTGTGCACTGCCTCCCCCCATTTCCATCCACCCCATGAGCCCAGTCCGAGGGTCCCTGCTGCAGGACGGCCATAGAGGTACCACAGTCCTGGGGCACAGCAGGACACTCTGTGCCCTCGCTCAGCCTTCCTGGGAATGTCCCCAGCATCTGCAGGCGGTGCACTCATCCACAGCCCGCTCCTCTCTCTGGGCTCTCACTAATTAGCAAATTAATAAGATGAGGTGAGCACTGACAGAAGGTGTTTCTGGGGAAAGACCTGCAGGTCTCTGCCTTCCATCCCACCCCTGGCACAGCAGTGTCGCCCATGTCCCCTGGCTGTACTCTCCCCAGAGACCAAGCTGGGAGTGAGTAGCTGTGGGCACTGGGCCAGGGCACCACCACAGGGGATCCCCATGGATGAGGAAAGGGGACGTGTCTGGGAGGGACATTTCATATCAGGGCTGGTGGTGCCCAGCTCCGTGCGGCCATGAGAAGTGCCAGGGCTCTCACACTGGCTGTCTGCTGGGGGAATCTGGGCTGAGAGCTGAGAATACATGGCCAGCTGGAGCCACTTGCACCACAAGCAAGCTCACACCCTGCGTGCCAGGTACAGAGTCCCTGGGATCAGCCAGAATCAGGGCTTGCAGCTCCAGTGCACATGGACATGCTGGGAATGGAAGTAGGAAGGTGCTGGGCAGCACGTGGAGCTGCTGGCACCAGAGACATAGGTCAGGCACAGTGATGGAGACTGGGCTGCTGCAAGCCAGGCATCCTGGTGGCTTTATTGCGTGAGGCAGAGCACGGTGGTGAGAACCACCACAGATCCCAGCCCCTGGGCTGCCAGCCCCACGGAGGGGCCCATGCCCTGCTGGCACCTCCTCCTTTTGGTCACTCCTTGGCTCACCCTGGGGGACAAAAGGTGACAGTGAGGAGGTGGGTACAGGCAGGGTGGGGGGACGCAGTGGGGTGCTGGCACTGGGAAGTGGAGCTGGCCCCAGACTGGCTACTGCATTTGCCCCCAGTGCCTTCACCCCCTTCAGCATCTGCCCCCCAGCCCTAGGCATGGGCTGCCCCCATTGCTCCCACCCCCAGGCATGTGGCACAGCCAGGAGCAGCAATCATGTTCTGGTGTTGCATGGAGGTACAACCACAGTGCCAGGGAAGCCTAACAGCCTCAGCGGCTGCTCAACCACCAACAGCCCCAACTGCCTGCGGCTCCGCTCAGAAACGAGTGTCACAACTAGGTGAATGCCCACACAGTCCCAGTTCCCCTGTTGTGCCTCCCCCAGGGGTCACTGTGGTTCCACCAGCTCTCCCAAATGCATTTGGCAGAGATGTGGAAAGGCAAATTGTGAAAGTGGGCTCTTCTCTCTGCCCGTGTAGGCTGAGCGCCTTGCTCGGTGACCAGGTTTGCTGCTTTGGTAATTGGGCTGCAAAATTACAATTACCAACTCTATTGCCTGGTTCTGATCAAAGACAACATCAGCTCCCAGGATGGAGCTGTGAGTTGGTTGAAATTGCCCAGCATAAATGCTGAGAGGCCCTCATGCCATGTGCCAAGGCCCAGGCACACCGTGTGATGGGGTGATGGGTGCTGCTGCTCTCCTTGCCACAGGGAGGCCACCCTCGCTCCTAGGGGACCAGCTGCTCATTTTCAGGCAATGCTGCTCTATGCTCCCACCCTCTGCCCAGGCAGGGGTAGCCCAGTCCGGACCAGTCCAGCCCAGTCTGGCCCAGTCCACCCCCTCCTCTTACCCAGTTTCTGGCAGACCTGCTGGCATTCCTTCACCGTTCTGAAGTTGTTGGGGTTCCCCCCGCAGCCACTATAGATGAATGGCTGGCAGGTCCCTGTAGCAGGGTTGTAGGCATAGTGACGGAAACGTCCCCTGCATGGGCCAGGCACGGGTGGGAGGTGACAGATATCACCTGAAGACATGGAGGCATTGCAGGCAGCAAGACCCAGCTGGTGGCCCCAGCTGGCAGGCAGGAGCGTGGTACCTCTGTCTGGAGGCAGGCAGCCAAGGCCACAGCCCGTGAAGCAGCACTTGTTGCGTTGGGGACAGTCGGAGTCATCGCGGCAGGAGCTGCTGCAGGGGGCGAAGGTTTGCAGCACCTTTCTTTTGGGGCAGATGCCTGGTTTGGCTGCAGGTGGGAATGGACACTGGTTCAGCAGCTGAGTCTGTGCTGGTCATGACCCCCCTCCCACTGAGCCTCCCTTACCTGGCACCGGCCTCATGCAGTAGACATGGCAGCCCCTGGAGCAGCACTTCTCGTTGCCTTGGCACTCACTATCTTTGCTACACTCCACCTGGCAGGTGGTGATTATGCCAGGGTTCTGCCGCGGGCAAGCCCCCTGCTTGGCTGGGAGAGGTCAGGAGGGTGAGAGTCCTACCAGCCCCTGCCTGCTCCCACCCCCCAGCCCACCCCCAGGGTGCCCACCCCTGGGTCCTGTGGGCAAGGAGCAACAGGCATCCCTGTCCCCCCACACCAGGGCTGAGAGCAGGGGGTGGGTGCAGGGGCCACCCCCTCCATCCCTCGTGGGTGATGCACCCCAAAGGCAACAGCTGTGCTCAGAAGACGCCACACCCATCATCCATCCACATGCGGGGATGGGGTATGGGGGCTGGCAGGACTGCAGGACCCGCTCCCCAAGGTGGCTGCAGCCCCCCTGCTCCCCTTGGAGAGCAGAGCAAGGGCTCGTTCAGTGCTGTTTGGGAGGGGAGAAGGGACACCCCTCACCTCCCACTGGGAGCCGGCACTCCCGTCCGCAGCCGGTGCTGCAGCAGCGCTCGCTGCCCGGGCAGTTGTCATCCGAGGAGCAGAAGCTGTCGCAGGGCCTCGGGGGGAACCTGCTGGGCGGGGGACACTGGCCATTCTTCCCTGAGAGGGCGGGCAGGGGGTTAGGGTGTGCGGGCAGGGCCACCCCCAGCCTGGGAGGGGGTGGCACGGCCGGGACCTGTCCTGCCGCGACAGCGGGGACACGTCGCGGTGCAGGGCACCGGGGGACCCGCCGCTTCCAGAGCCCGCGGGGCCGCTTCGGGAGCTGCCAGCAGGTGCGACGGGCGGGGGGGACACCTCCCCGGTCCCCCTGTGCGGGTTCTGCAGCAGCGGGGACCGCGGGGTGTCCCGGCGGGATGTCCCAGCTCGGAGGCCGTGACATCCCCCACCAGCGGGGCGAGGGGACACCGAGGCGGTGGCAGGGAACGGGCTTGAGCTCAGAGCGCATCCCCGGACCGGGGCTCACCTGGCCAGCGGTGCCCCGCGGCCGCCTGGCAGTAGCCGAGGGGCGCAGGGAGGACCAGCAGGAGCAGCAGCGGTAGGAGCAACCCCGGCTTCATGGCTCTGCCCCCTCGCCGCCCGCGGCCTCTTAAGTACAGCCCGGGAACCCCGGGTCCGGTCCGGGCTGGGGCAGCGCCCCACGCCGGTCCCCGCCTCCGGGGACGGGGCTCCCCGGGACTGAGGGAGCCCCCCCCCACGTCTTCCCGGCCCAGCCCGGCCCGCTGTGACGGAGCAACAGCCTCCTCTGCCGGCCGCCGCCCGGGATGCTCCGCCGGGATCAAGGAATCGGGGAATTGTCAGAATTCGAAGGGACCTCTAGAGATCATCCAGTCCAACTCCCCCACTTACAGCAGGATTGCCCAGAGCACATCACTCAGGGCTGCATCCAGGAGGGTCTTGAAGGTCTCCAGAGAAGGGGACTCCCCACCCTCCCTGGGCAGCCTCTGCCAGGGCTCTGGCACACTCAGCCCAAAGAAGTTTTTTCTCATATTCATATGGAACTTCCCATGTTCCAGCTTGTGCCTGTTGCCCCTCATCCTGTCACTGGGAAACACTAAAAAGAGTCTGGCTCCATCCTTCAACCCACCCTTCAGATACTTATAAGCATGAATAAGGTCTCCCCTCAGCCTTCTCCAGGCTGAAGAGTCCTGGCTCTCTCAGCCTTTCTTATGAAGAAAGGGAGGAGCTCTAATCCCTTAATCATCTTTGTTAACCTACGCTGGACTCTCTCCAGTTGTTCCCTGTCTCTCTTGAATTGGGGAGCCCAGAGCTGGATGCAGTATTCCAGTTGTGGCCTGACCAGTGAAGAGTGGAGAAGGAGAATGACCTCCCTTGACCTACTTGCCACACTCGTCCCTATGCAGCCCAGAATTCCATTGGCATTTCTTGGCAACAAGGGCACATTGCTGGCTCATGGATAGTTTACTGCCTACCAGGACCCCCAGATCCTTCTCCTCAGAAGTGCTTTCCAGCAGGTCCACCTCCAACCAATATCAGTGCCTGGAATTCTTCCTCCCCGGGTGCAGGACCCTATACGTGCTCTTGTTGAACCTCATTAGGTTCTTCTCTGCCCAGCTCTCCAGCCTGTCCAGGTCACACTGGATGGCGGCACAACCTTCTGGAGTGTCAGTCAGAAATGGGGATTGGCCCACAGAGCCCACAGAACCCTGTGGGCATCACAGGCAGGGGCACCGGGGGTGTGTGCAGCCCCAGTCAGGGCACCAGTGCAGCACAGCAGGGAGGGGACTGCACAGGCTGGGGGTCTGTTCTCCATGGCCAGGGCACAGTGGGAGGAGGACATGCCAGGCTTCACACTGCTGTGTGCTTGCAGGACTCAAACGTGCTATCATTAACAACACACAGCTACGTGCAGTAACACGCAACCAGGCTTGTGGCAGCCAGGGGAGGAAGGGCACGAGGCCGAAGGCCCCAGATCAAGGAGATGCCAGCATCAGGAAGGCTAGTGACTCCTGCATCACCACATGCCACATCAGGGCAAAAGCGTCACTCAGAGAGACCCTGTGCATGTAAACTGGGGACAGGACTACTTTCACAGCCTTCGGTTCTCTTGCTAAAGATTCCCTTTACTTCAGACCCACAGTTTCTGTAGCAACAAGTACATTTGGCCACTTGGAGCCAAGATGACGCAAACAGGAATTTTCAAGTGAAGAAATATGATCATTGAGCTGTAAAACCCTGTATGAGACTGCAGAGGTCACGTCAGCCTCAGCACAAAGACGCCTGTTCCCAGCTGGGCTGGCCTTGTGACAAACCCCCAGGCAGGGATTGTCCTTTCCTGCACATGGGGACCCTGGCTGAGGCCTTTCTCACCTTTTTGAGCTCCAGCAGAGGATCAGCCTCGTCCACCAGCCCCTCAAAAACCCAAGTCCTGCCCCTCTCTTGCCTTGCTGCATCCCTGCCAGTCCCTCCAGGCTGCCTCTGCCTCATCTGCTGGCACCACCCACCTGTGCCCTTTGGGACACGGTGAGCCATGCCAGCATGGTCCACAATTCAGCAGTGAGCGATGCCATGGTGCAACCCCGGCGGTGGGCACGTACATAGCCTGGCCATGCCCCTGCATCACACAGCACAGTGAGCAGGGAGCAAAGGCCTCTCTCAGCAGTCTTGGTGCGCAGCAGCAGCACCGTGGGGTTCCCACGGGCATAGAGCACACCTCACCATTGGCACCATCGCCCTTTGCACGCTGGGCAGCACGGGGCTCTATGCAACCTCCCCACAATGTTAACCCTGGGCTTCCCCACACCAATCTAGAGCTGCCTTATACTGGTCCCAGTGCATAGCAGGGTGAAAGGCAGCCCTGGTGCTGACCCTGCTGGAGCACCTGTCTGCTAGGATGCGTCTACAGCCGGCCGACGTGACAGCACCAGCGGCTCGCCTGTCTCCGCAGAGGAATGGTGCTCGGTGCACGGCACAGGACAGCGGGTGCGCCCAGCCTGGCACGTTGCGCAGGCTTCCCATGCTCTGTTCCCCCTGAGGCCATGCTCACCTGTGGGGACCCGGTAAGCTGTCACCCACAACTCCATGGCCAGACACTGCAAGATGCAGGCACCAGGCTGGGCTGGGGCAGGCAGGCGCTGGGTCTCCAGGGCGGGCATGGCCAGGGACAGACCCTACAGCAGCTCCATTGCAGGACACTCCTGTCACGTACTGCCAGGACTCCCCAGGGGAGCATCCTCCTGCTCAGTCCTCCCTGGGTTTCTGTCCCATAAACTCATCTAAACATTTGTCACACCTGGGAAGTGCTTGACATTTGTAGTATTGAGTCCCACATCTCGGAGAGGAGACCACCAACCCTCTGCCCCTCTCCTCTGGGTCTTCTCCAGCACTCCTAGCCCCTCCAGCCATGGGAAGAAACTCTTATCTGCACCCTTTGAGCAACTCTGAAAGTACAAGTCTTCTTGTCCCTTATGTCCCCTCTTTTCCAAGCTGGAGAGCTCCAACCCCTTCATCCGGGCTCCCCATGGTCACTGGGGTGACCCTGGCCTGTGGTCCATGTCTCCCTTTCCCCCAGGGAGAGTGCTGTTGGGTGCTGACGTCCCCACCCTGGCTATAGTCTGGCTGCTGGGGCTGGAATGGGGCTGTGGTAAATGATTTCTCAGGCAACAACACGTCGTGGGTCTGTCACTGCCTCGGGCACAACTGTGAAACGCAACAAGAGTTTCGGTACCCAAAGGTTATGTGTGTGGTGGCTCCTCCCCAGTCCCACACGGATATAAACCCCTGCTGACCTGCGCTGGCCATCTGGTACCCACGGGGAGCGCCATGAAGACCGCTGGCATTTTGCTCTTGGGCATCCTCGCCCTGTGTGCTCAGCTGCAGCCAGCCACTGCGGCTGCCCGGGTTACAGGTGAGTGCTCAGGGAGCAGTGTGGCTGTGTCCCACTTGGTTTTTGGGAGGCTCTGGGGCTGGCTCTGGCTGGGCATCCCTACCCGCATAGGATGAATGGGTAAGACTGATCATACCGGGCACATCCTCAGCTCCAGGGCACACCGTGATGGGCCAGGGTGGTCCAGGACGCACTGCCACTGAGCTGTGAGGCTCCAGCTCTGTAGCATGGAGAGGGGCCACTGTGGTCTGTGCTGTGCGGGCAGCGTAGGTAGGCAGGGAGAGTTGGTGGCAGCAAGAGGACATGGCAGCACAGCGGGAGCCCTGCCCACAGGGTGCACTGGCCTTTGGCTGCCAGCTGGGTGTATGGCTGGGACCCAGAGGGGTCAGATAATTCCCTGCACATCAGCCCATGTGTAAGGATCCTCAGCTGCTGACTGCTGGGGCCTGATGTCTCCCAGATGGCAGGGGTGTCCTCCTTTATCGCCATACCCTGCTTTCCTCTCTCCATGTAGGCTCTGGGGGCACCTTGCCTGGCCCAGCAACACTGTCCTTTTAATCATTGACTGCCCTCCCATGGCAGGCAGGGAGACGTGACTTCAGCACCTTCCCTGCTGCCATGAAGCAGCCTCAGTCACTCACGGGGCTTGGGTGCAGTCAGCGTGACTGGGCTCAGCAGCAGCAGGCGCTGCCACCAAGGGATGCTGCAGGGAAGAGCCCTGAGGGTCAGGCTTGGGGCTGCAGATCCCACGTCCTCAGCCAGGATCCTCCCCCAGGACATGCTTTAGCATGGGGATAGCTGCCCATGGCTGCGCTGGCAGACCCCCACACTCCCCACGGCCATCCTCAGCCTCTGTAGAGAAAGCACCTGGCAGAGGCAGGGTGGGGACAGCAGCATCCCGAGTGCCAGACATTGGGGATGGGAGCCAAAGCATTTCTGTCTTCCGGAAAGTGATGCCGACTGCGTGGGCTGGAGCCCAGCTCAGCCACTGGCCAGCTGGAGCAGCTGGAGAGGGACTGAATGTGCTGGCAGCGGGGCTAGTGGATTGGCCACTTGGCAGCATGCCAGGTCCAAGGCACAACCTTGGGCAAACCAGCCACCGCCCACACTGCTCCCGGCAGCTCTTGCCTTCCCCTATGGATTCCCCTTTGTCTCCTGCCATGAGCCCATTTCTAGGCTCCTGCCTCCTGCTGCCCAGCTGCTCCAGAGCAGCCCAGCTGCTGGCATTCACTCTCGCAGCTTCCCAGCTCTGGCTGCTCACTGTCAGCACCAAGGTCATCCCACAGGCTGGGGCAGAGCAACTACAGGGTCAGAGCAGGGCAATAACTCTCAAGGGCAAATGCCAGTGCAGGAGCAGCAGCTCAGTCACGACAGGTACAGCACCTGTGTGGACAGTGTTGGACTGGCAGCAGCACTGCTGCTCCAGGGATGCCACCACTGGGTCTAGGTGGGCTCTGTCCTTGTTCAGCACAGGCAGGGACAGCATGGGTCCCTCGCCTCCATCCTGGAGGGCAGGACTTACACTGCCCAGCCAATGCTCACTCCTTCAACAGCTGCATTATCAGCCTCATTTCATCCTGGCCACCGCAACAGCATGCTCCAGCACTGGCACAGGAGCCACCAGGCTACAACACAGTCATCTTTATTCAGGGAGACCTGGCACTGGCCCTGGGCTAGGAACACCAGCCCAGCTCGGTTCCCTATAGCACTGTCCCCAGCAGGGACCAGCCACACAGAGAGTGTAGGAGCATCCCAGCCAGCCCAAGCATGGTCAGGTTCTGGTAGGCTCCCTGGCAGCTCCGGGGGACTCAGCCACCAGAGGGTGTGTGGATGAGGTCTGCCCTGCTGCTCTCCCCGCTGCCCCAGTGCTGTCCCCTGTTCCCAAATGTCAGTTCCCGCTGGCAAAGGCAGTGAAGCACGGAGCGGCGGTCGGGCAGGCAGCTGGGCCATCCACAGCAGCTCCTGTTACTGCATAAACACCCGTGGCAGGGAGGGAACCAAAGGCAAAGGCAAACAGTTACTGATTTACTGCCACTCCGCTCTGTGCTGCATTGTTGACTGTGGGGTTAAATTACCTGGAGACAGATCCCGGCAGAGCAGACACTGGCTCGTGACTCGGGGCAGGGACCATGTCTCTGGTCCTGGGCACGCCTGGCTCATGTGGGGCTTTGGGATGCTCCAGCTTGGAGCTGGGGCTGCCCATGGATCCTCTGCCAGTGACAAGGGCACATCATCACCAGGGACAGGGCAGGTGTCACCCTCATCCCCACGCAGGAGAGACTCAAGCCTGTAACCTGGATGGGGCCCAAGGAGCTGGGATGTTCTGGGATTGCCTCCCAGCAGAGGGGTCCAGCCTGTGACCCAGCTGGGCAGCACCAGCATCACACAGAGGGACCCACATCATGATGGCAGCGAAATGACCCAAGGTGTTGAGCCCAAACCAGAAGCCACAAGCAAAGGAGCTGGGGTCCTCAGGTTCCCCCACCAGAGCACTGGGCTGCTTGCCTCCTGTCAGCAGCCCTGAGGAATTAAAGCCACCACCGACAGTGCCTGCGGAGGAGACGGAAACTGGCAGAGCGGCAAACACTGATGCGAGCAGAGCAGCCACGCTGGGTCATCAGTGCTGCTCATCTGGCTGGGCCTACCCAAACAAACTCCACCACGACACTGCCAGGCACTGCAAAGCATCCCAGCCCACTGGAGGGCAGCCCACGTGCCGCGGGAGGGGAACCCCAGCAGCCATCAGGCTCAGGGAGTCTGGGGTCCTGCAGCCCCCTGGCACCACCGTGACCCGGAGCAGCAGGCACACAGCCAGAGCACACCAGCAGCTTGCTCCCTGCCAGCCACTCGCCCAACCGGCGCTGCCGGCTAGTCCAGGCCACAACCCTGGGGCTGTTGGAGTCTGCGAGGAGGACAGGGGCCATGGGACAAGGTTGCAGCTGGGCAGAAGGAGCTCCTGAAGCTGCAGGGGAGGCGCGGAGGAGCCCTGGGGTGGGCATCTGCCCAGAGGCACAAGTCGCCTGGAGGACCTTCAATCAAAGAGCGGGAGCTGGAGAACAAGAAACCGGAGCAGGAGCTGGAAGAGCGGTAGCTGCCGCTGAGCTGAAGCCCTAGACCACGCTGCCAGCTTATCCTGGCCTCTGGCCATCAGTGGCCCAGGCTGGGGGCTCCACGCGAGCTGCCACCGTAGCCAGGGTGGTGGCAGGGATGGACCATGCCCCGTGTCCGGTGCCACCGGCAGTACCAGCTGCATCCCCATGGCCTCCAATGGCCGAGCCCTGCGCGGGGCCATGGCAGCCCTGTGCCCCGGCTGCCTCAGGGGATGCGGCGGGTCAGGGCCCAGCATGCTGCCCATGGGGGCTGGGGCCAGTGGCACTCGGCTGCTGTTCCTGCCAGGCGAGTTTTCGGCATGGCCGCCCGGTCTCCTCGAGGCTCCCCCTTCCTGGTCGCCAGCCAGCAGCGGCAGATACCTGATACTCGGGTTGTGCAAGCACGAAGGGGGAGCCTGGCCCTGCCCGGCCCTTGGGAGCCACCCGGAAGGCCGAGCCCTCCCGCCTGCCGGCCCCACCTGGAGAAGAGCTTAAAGGCCGGCCAGGCGGCCCCGTAGGCGCAGCGCCGGCTCCCGCACCATGCCCACGGCCCGCAGCGTGCTCGTCCTGGCGGGGCTCCTGGCTCTCTGGGCAGAGCTGCCTCCAGCATCCGCCCAGAATGTCACCAGTGAGTATGAGCGCACATCTCGGCGTGGCACGGCACGGCTCGGCACGTCCCGGGCGAGCGGCCAGCATCACTGCCAGCCCCAGGGCCTGCTGGCGTGGGGGCCGGGGCTGAGAGCCAGCCAGCGCCTGGCGCGCTTGGGCTCAGCAGCATCCCTGGACCCAGCCCTGGGACTGGTGGCAGCATCTCCTGCCTCGGCATGGCAGCCGGCAGCCTACTGTGGGGCCGGCAGCCCCGGCGCTTGCCCACGCCCTCCGCCTTTGCCTTACAGCGAAAGCCGGCGTGTGCCCGGACCCGGCGACGGAAGCAGTGAACTGCACGCTGGGGTGCCAGTCCGATGGCGACTGCGAGAGCACCCTCAAGTGCTGCCCGGCAGCCTGCGGCAAGGCCTGCCAGAAGCCCGACGGTAACGCTCCCTCCTGCTCCTGGCCCCGTTGCCCGGAGCTGGCCCCACTGCTGTGAGCTGACAGCCCATCCCAGCTGGTGGCACCGGTGCCCCGGGGTGCGGTAGTGGCCACGGGCCTGGGCACCCCTTGCATGTCCGGCAGCAGCACGGTTATCGGGAGCTGTGTGGGGAGCCCAGCAGGGCCAGGGTGTGAGCGCATGGGGTGGCCTCCCAGCATGGTGCACCTTCCACCCTGGCTTGCCAGGGGCTGCACTCACCCCTTCCTCCTCCCAGCAAAACAGGAGTTGAGCAGACACCTGCAAATGTGGTGGATGCAGAGGGCAGGGGTCTGCTCCACCCTTGCTGCCTGCTCATCCTCCTCACAAGCAGCCACAAGCCTGGGATGTAGGCGCTGTCCTGCCTCCCGACCCTGCATCTGGGATGAGTCTCCCAATAGCATCATCCCTGTACCTGTGCCAGACACAGTCCCACAGCCAACCCAGCTGACACAATCCCTGTGACAGTCCTGCCAAAGACAGCCTGGACAGACAGGCACAGGATTTGGGATCTCCAGCCACAAGCAGGTGGATGTGAATCTGAGGCTGCAGTACCTCCATTGCTGGCTACAAGGACAGAGCTGTCCTGGCTGTGTCACAGCGGAGGACGGTGTGGTGCAGAGCTGGGAACATAACATGTGTGACAGGCAGTGGCAGGCAGCAGGATGGCAGGGCAGGGGCTCCTTGCAGCTGGCACAAGCTGTCTGGGGGACATAAGCCTCTTGACCAGGCACAATTACATGGCCAGGGGTCTCTGCAGCAGCTGTGGGGGAAAGCCAAGGCTACCATCGGGGCTGTGTGCCATGGCTGTGCATCCTGTGCCAGACACACACCTCTGAACAAGAGGTTGAACACGGGGACCATGGGGGACCACCCCATCCCTGACATGTCCTCATTGTGTCAGGCTGGAAATAGTGCCAACAGGCAGAGCCATGGGATGGGGGAGTAGCCAGCTGGCAAAAGGATCTCTCCTCCATGGCAGCCAGGGGCCAGGGCCATGCCCAGGGCTCTGGGAGCTGCAGGGCTGGTGAGTCTCAGGCCATGTCCTTTTGCCTTTGCAGAGAAGCCTGGCACTTGCCCACCCGTCAGCCCAGGGATCCCCATGCTGGGTGTCTGCACAAACCAGTGCAAGACAGACTCCAACTGCTCCGGGAACCAGAAGTGCTGCAGGAATGGCTGCGGCAAGGTCTCCTGCGTGACGCCACTCCACTGAGGTCAGTTGGGCACCCACAAATCCCAGAGAGCCTGTGGCACCCACGGCATGGCACTGGTGTGCCTGTTCCACTCACAGCCCTCTGCTCTCTTTGCAGGCACAGCCACCTCCTGCCAGCCCGTCCTCAGGGAAGCTGCTGCCTGATGCGAGTCCCACACGCCCAGACCCCGGCCCTGCACCATCCTCCCCCAGCCTGGCCATACTCCTGGCTCAGAGCCTTCATCCTCAGCTTCCTCTCCGGGGTCCCCTGCTCGGGGTGCACCACAGCCCCCCGCACTCTCACCAATAAAGCAGCCTCTCCCTGCCGCGTTTGTGGCTGTCTCTCCATCCCACCGCACTCCCAGCCAGCCAGCCACTCTGCCCGCTCCCAGGCACTGGTACCAGTGCTGGTGCTCAGGCCACCTGGCTGCATGCAAGTGCCAGCGCTGACTGGCTGCACTGTCTCTGAGGGTCGTCAGCCCATGCCCCTGACCAGGCCTGCCCCGCAGCCCGGGCTGCTCCATGGCCCTCCTCCACTTGTGTGCAGATGTGCTCAGAGCAGCCGTTGCGGTGCAGCCACATCTGTGTCCCATTGAAGCAGGGCTGCTCTTTGCTCTCTAATGGCTGGGGGACAGGGAGGCTGATGGCAGGTACCATTGCATGAGCATCACCCAAACCCCCTCCTGCCCCATGCACTCCCAGCCCAGCAGTGGCACATAGCCCGTGGCAGGAGCCCAAAGGAGCCATGGACACCAAAGCCCACATAGCCCTGTCCCATCCCTGTTCCTGCCCCCTCCCTCCACTGCCTGCTCAGAGCTGGGCTATGTTCCTCCTCCTGCCCTGTTCTCCCTGGCACCTCTTGCTCCTCACAGGGCTCCTGGTGCCCTGACCTTCCCACACCTGTCCAGTCCTGCTGCAGCCCCTGGGACCAGAGACAGCAGTTCCACATGCCTTCAAGAGGCCAGCAGCCCAAGAGCCCCTGCCTTTGGGAGGGGAAAGTGAACCTCTCCCCTGGGGCAGAATGAGCCCTGCACCCTACCTGGCACAGCCCTATGCCCCGTGCCCAGTGCTTGGGGCCAGTTCCCCTTCTCCCTGCAGTGTGGGTGCAGGCTGGTGCACCCCAGCGCAGCACCACGGCTCTCTGCAGCAGCTTCATGTGTGCCAGGAGGCAACCAATGACACTCCCTGCACAGGACAATGTAAACACTGATGACCAGCCGAGAGAGCTGGGGCTGCTCAGCCTGGAGAAGAGAAGGCTCCGGCAAGACCTTATAGCAGCGTTCCAGTATCTGAAGGCGCTACAGGAGAGCTGGAGAGGGACTCTTTGTCAGGGAGTGGAGTGACAAGACAAGGGGTAACAGTTTTAAATTGGAAGAGGGGAGATTTAGATTAAATGTTAGGAAGAAATTCTTTCCTTTGAGGGTGATGAGGCACTGGAACAGGTTGCCCAAGAGAAGTCGTGGATGCCCCATCCCTGAAAGTGTTTAAGGCCAAGGTGGATGGATGGGACTTTGAGCAACCTCCCCCATGGCAGGAGAGTTGGAACTCAATGATCTTTAAAGTCCCTTCCAACTCTGACCATTCTATGGTTCTATGACCAGGGGTAGGACACCATTCCCCTGTGTCCTATCCATGCCCGCTATTGGGGAGCACAGGCTATGGGGCTCCAGGAGCACTGCCCATCCCCCCTGCCTGGCTAATCACGGGTCACTGGTGACCTGGAAAGGGCACACTATGGAAGATGTGTCAGCTGTGGGCCATAAGCCCAACACTGCCCCAGGAGTCTCCCCCGAGCTGGATTGTTTGTGCCCAGCGCTCCCACGGTCCCAGTGCAGTGCTTGCCGTGGGAAGAAGCAGCTCAGCTGGGCTGGCCCCTGCCCCAGCAGGGTTTAAATCCCAGCCGGCAGGTCCAGCAGCTCAGCCTTCCAACAGCATGATGCTGGATGAGCACACCCTCCTCTTGGTGCTCCTGGCACTGTTTATGGGGCTGCTGCCCACCCCAGCCCAGCAGCACCACTCTGAGGACCAGGGCACTGTCCCTGTGGTCACCCCAGCACCACAGCAGGCCCCGCGAAGACCCTGGCGCTCTTCCATCCTGCCTGTCCCCCGCAAAGCGGGTGAGTGCCCGGCAGTGGGGAGAAGGTCCCTGCACCCCCGCAGGCTCTACTGCATCTCCGACCACAGCTGTCCCGGTGCTGAGAAATGCTGCCAGAGTGGGCAGATCAGGACGTGCCTCCTCCCCGCCACAGGTACCACTGGCTCTTCTCGAGAGATGCCAGCGTGGGGACAGGGTGATGGGTGGGATGCAGGTGGGGTTAGGTACCTGTGCCAGGTGCCCCCAGTGGGGGCACCACTCCCCAGGCAGATGGCCGCTCTGAGCATCTCCCTGTGCAGAGAGCCCAGGCTACTGCCCCTGTGCTGGAAGCACCAGTGGGGAGAGCTGTGGGAAGAGCTGCCACAACGACACGTCGTGCAGCCCTGGGGAGAAGTGCTGCACCCATAGCCATGGCTGCTGTGCCCACTGCATGCGTGCCGAGCCAGGTAAGGTGGCCTGAGTGTCCCCTTGCTGGGCTGGTGCTGCCAGCCCTGCATCGCTTTGTGGGGGAGACATGGGTGCCATGGTGCTGAGCCAGCCCCACGCTGAGCCCCGAACCTCCCACCCCCTCCAGCCAAAGCTGGCTTCTGCCCGCGGAAACGCCCCCGGAGGATCCCTGCTGCCTGCCCCAACCGCTGCACTGATGACCGGGACTGCCCTGGGAACCTCAAGTGCTGCTTCTCTGGCTGTGGGTTGTCCTGCATCTCCCCGAACACAGGTACAGCACCCCAACCCCCCTCCCAGGGCTGGGCTCATTAGACCTGCATCCCCCTGCCTGAGTGCGTATGCCCCTGGCACTGCTCACGGCTGCCCCATGGTCACCCCACGGCCACCCCACATCCACCCTGCAGCCACGCTAGTGGTGGCACGGATCCTCCTCCCCTGCAAAGCCTGGCGTGTGCCTGGCTGTGCTGCTGGACAAGCCCCAGAGGCCATGCCTGGCCAAGTGTGCAGTTGGTGGCAGCTGGCCAGGCACCAGGGAACATGTGCCACTGGCTGCGGCTCCTGGTACTGGGCACCCACTGCAAGCACAGCCCCAGGCCCCTCCTGAGCCTCCATGCAGCATCAGGCTGTGTGTGCTAGAGGAGGGGATCGCCATGCCCAGCTCCTCCATGTCGGGTGGGAAATGGCCCTGAGCAGGCAAGGGGTTGCACCCTATCCTGACACTCCCATCCTGCACCCCACTGGAGCTGGGTGCTGGTGGGGACATTGGCCAGGGTTGTCCCTCACTGCTCCAGATGCCAGGTGGCATCCTATGTGTAGCTGTGACTGGTCTTACTGGGTCAAACTGGCGTGGACGTGAGGCTGGTGGCTGAGGACAGCGCTGGGCTCTGGGAGGGAAGGTGGGTGGCAGGATGGAGACTGAGGCTGCGTCAGGGGCAGGGCTCAGGGAAGCAGGATTCCAGCACAGCTGTTGTCCCCATTGTCCCCAGGGAGCCGCCACACTGCAGCAAAGCCTGGCGTGTGCCCTGTGGTGCTGCGGGGCTCCGTGGGACCCTGCCTGGAGCTGTGTGACACCGATGGCGACTGCCCTGGGGCTGCGAAGTGCTGCACCACCAGCTGCGGCCACGTCTGTAAACCACCCACTGAGGGTAAAGCCACTGGCACCCTGTGGAGCCAAGACTTCCCCCGCATCCTCACCCTGCCAACCCAGGCTGAGCCCCCCCAGCCATGCCCATCACCCCCTTGGCTGTATCTACCCTCCCCAGGGGCTGCCCCTCGCTGTGACCCTCCTGGGTGACCACGGGGGTGCAGAGGTCCAGCTGCTGTCCCCACGGGGCTCACCGCCTGCAGGCACAGCACCTCCTCTACCCTAGAGGGGTGTCCTATCTGCAGGGAGTGAGCCCCTCACCCCCCCCTGTCTCCCCATGTGCCAGCACGGCCTGGGCTCTGTCCCCCCAAGGACAATGGTGACCAGGCAGACAAGTGCCTCATCCCGTGCCTGCAGGACAAGGAGTGTCCCCCTGGCCAGAAGTGTTGCCTG
>VZRU01005229.1:227944-239762 GCA_013398155.1 Pedionomus torquatus | reverse complement strand
CTCCTGTAGCTCCCTTCAGATCCTGGAAGGTAGCCACGGTTGCCTCAGTGTTACTTCCCCTCCCCACAGGCTAAGAAAATCCGTGACTTCTTCCAAGGCAGCTCCATTTGATTTAACTCTTATTTTGCTCAGTTTCATCCTTGTGTGAAATTTGGTCAGAACAGTTCCTGCCACAGAACCAGTAGCTTCAGTGGGTGGTGCTGGAGAGCAGGTACCTCAGTGCTCAAACAGCTGTGGGGCCGATTACACAGGTTTGCTCAGGAATTGTTTTAGTTCAACAAGCCAAGATTGATGGTTTGGGTCGGGAGTTCTCAGTCAAGTGTGGAGCTGTCAATGGCTCCCACAAACCATAGATTTTTCCACTGATGCTTTATGATGTTCATTAGTCAATTCTATTTCGCAATTAGATTTGCAGTCTTTTCTGCTCCAGTTACTATGTTTTGCTGCCACATTTTAGAACAGACTTGGTTGTAAACTGGTAGATCTAAGGTAGGAAAAGACAACTGTGTGTGGACAGGGTGTGATTGTATTCATATTGGTACGAATCCTGTGTGTGGAGCATTAGGAGAGAGCTGCTGGGTCATTCACAGTCAGGGTTACCAAAATCTCAGGTAATACTGGATGCTGAGACAGATGGATAGTCTGTCCAGATCCAGAGATGAAGTCCTCTACTGTAGCTCAAATGCAAGGCCCACCCAAAATATTCTAGAGCCAAAGGTTAAGCCATGGCCCACCCTGTCACAGCGGGCTGCAGTCCGGGAGGGATTACCTTCCCTTCGGGGCAGAAGGGTAATGCTTCAGCAAACATTTTCCAGCTGCAGAAGTAACATCAAGCTTTGAGATCCAGCCTTGGGTATCACCTCAATGTACACCTGCTTAGAAAGGCAGCCACTGTGATGATGCCTTCAGTATTAACAGTAAAAAGGCAATTACAGTTGCTTTCAAGAACCAGATTTAGGCTTTTAAGTGATTTAAATGATTCTGGAAGTTGTCTTCTTGATGTGGCACAAAAATGTCACGTGGAGTCCAGCTATTTTACATTTAAGGTGAAATCCAGAAGCCAAACTACTTTTATCCCATTTAAATATAGGACCAAACACAGGTCATGTTAATCGCTCCTGAAAATCCAGTGTATTTTCTTTATGTTTCAAAGTTGGGTATCTGTTGATACCTGAGTAACACATGATTGATTTTATTTATTTATTTTCAAATCTGGAGTTGTTAAAAAATTTGTAGCTGTCCCATGCATTTTTGGCACGCTGCCTTTCATTTAAATTCACTCTGAAATGAAAAGATGGTGTTCTGGTGGGGGGGTTGTGCAAGGAAAGGATATGTTTTCAGGCAGGTTAGGTGATTTTATCTTTGTTCCCGTCTTCTCTCTGCTGCCTTGTTAACTTTTATATTGAAATTGAGTCTTGTAATATCAGGTGGAAAAATAGTTTCACGCCCCCAAAAATCCACGCTGTCCCGTGCTGCGTTGCATAAGGCTTAAGCCTATAGAAAGTCCTAATCAGTAGGAGGTACCTCTGAATTCTGAGGCTGGCATTGAGTCGCAGGGATGATTCAGCTGTCTGGAGTCAGTGACTAACGGGGAAGGATTCCAGCTTGGGGAATATGTTGTTGTAATAAAATGAATTTTTTTTCAGGTTAATTAGATTTCTAGCAAAAAGCCCAAAGCTGTTGGTATATCTACTTTTAATCTGCAGCACGGGATGACAAATGTAATTTCTGGTGTAAGTAACCATATGTGTGTCTCAGTTATTTTGGTAGATACAACAAGCATCCAGTACGAACTCAAGGTAGAAGAAAAACAGCAGGCAACAAACGGGAGAAGGATTTAGGAAAGGTTAAGGTATTTGAAATACTGAAAATGTTCTGGAAACCTTTAAAAAGTTTCAAGGAAACCTGAGATGTAGCATCTTTTTATTGAGGAAAACAAAAGGAGCAAAACTTAAAGTATTTCCTAGGTTTGTAATACAAAATTCTGAAGCTGTGCTTGCACCTACGGGACACGGATGGTAGTATTTGGAAGCATGTTTAACAGAGTCAGTTAACACCACTGAGCTTTAGTCAGTTGTGGGGAACTGCTGATGGTATTACCCTGAAAAAGGAGCGTGTGAACCTGTTACCTACGTGCAAATCTTACATTACTGGTTACCATCAGAGATTGCATGCAGGGTTAGATGGACCTTTTTTTGGCCTGAGCCAGGACAGCTTTGCTCATACGAGGCGTGTCAGGATGGACAAGGACGTGCAGGACCTCCAGAGGCTTGACAAGGGAGGAACCCCAAGAGGGAAGAGCAATGAGGAGTGTTTGGCAGGAAGGACGGGAAAGTGATTGCTGTTGGCTGGTGAGAACACACAGCTTGGGTAAGGGATGAGGTGGTCACTGCCTTGGGCTTGCTTGCGTGGAACGCTTTTCTGTTAGGCTGGCCAGTAATTACACTGTTGTGATCAAATGTTATGGCTAGTGTTATTAGGCTAATCAGTAACTAGTTTGTATGTACGCACCCCTTCTTGCAGCTCTGTCAGGCAGAGCACAAGGATGCCACGTCAGTGACATCGAGCATCCCATTACATGTTGTACTTCCCTGCTGGGCCACACAGCCCTTCTGCTCCCTGCCTACTGCTTCTGTGTGGCAGCTTAATGTTTTACTCCATCCTCAGCTTTTTCAACATCGCCCCTCCATCCCATGCAGCTGACCTGCATACAAGATGCAGCTACTGCCCTAGACATGGTGCATCTGCAGAGGGAGGAGACTTGGCAGGGGTTTGGGGGAAACACCTGACACCTTGTGTCTCACACCTTGAGTGCAGAGAGAGCAGTCTGCAAGAACCCGGAGTGGTGCTCCCAGCAGGCACTAGCGTTTGTTCTCAGGCTGATGTCAATGGTTGGTGCCAAGCATCACCTTAAGGACCACTGCTTCAGTCGTAGAATCATAGAATGGTTAGAGTTGGAAAGGACCTTGAAGATCATCGTGTTCCAACCCCCCTGCCATGGGCAGGGATACCTCCCACTAGTCAGGTCGCTCAAAGCCCGATCAAGCCTGGCCTTAAATACTTCCAGGGATGGGGCAGCCACAACCTCCCTGGGCAGCCTGTTCCAGTGCCTCACCACCCTCACAGTAAAGAACTTTTTCCTAATATCCAATCTAAATCTCCCCTCTTCCAGTTTAAAACCATTACCCCTTGTCCTGTCACTCCACTTCCTGACAAAGAGTCCCTCTCCTGCTCTCCTGTAGCTCCCTTCAGATACTGGAAGGCTGCTATAAGGTCTCCCCAGAGCCTTCTCTTCTCCAGGCTGAACAGCCCCAGCTCTCTCGGCCTGTCAATCTGAGACCTTCACCCCTGCGCAGGTGCAGTGCTGTCTCATTGCTCTGGTGAGACTGTACTGGCAGCACCAACACAGCCAACAGTGGCCCTGTTGCTGGGAACCAACACCAGCACCTCTTCGTGGATGGTCCTCCTTCCCCTTTCAGGGTGTGGTGTTACTGCTCCTGTTGAAAAGCCGAGACGTGCTCCCCCGGCCCAGGCACAGGTGTAGTGGGTAATCATTAGTGGGAAAAATGATCCATCCAGCTCTTAGCCCCACCCAGCCTTGTGAGTACGTACATGGGAGGTTACCTTCATACACACCTCTGGTCTTGCTGGAGGCAGAGGGACTGCTTCCACGTGTAGGTTTAGAATTGTGCTTTCTGTGTGAGACCCTGTGGGCTAAGGGTCTCTCTCTAATTGCATTTCTCTGGTACAGTCAGATTTCTTCTGAATATAACGTGAATTCTGAATTTCCTGGGTTTATCACTCTTGCTCTGAGAGAAAATAGTATTGTCCTAATGATGTTTTAATCCTTAGAGGACCCAGCTGTAGTGTTTTAAATTCAAAATTCAGGTTAGTGGATTCTGACTGTGATCGGTTTTCATGGACAGGATGCTCACACCCTGTTCTTCTCCAAGGTGTTTGCAAAGTAATTCCTGCTTTGCCACAGAAATATTTTCCAGAAGCCATTTTTTTTTCCCTCATAAGTTTGTGAAGAAACCCTGAAACAAATAAAGCAATACTGTCTCCTCGTCTATAGCCAGCTTGCAAAAATATTCCAAGTTATAAAAAGATTAAACCCGAGTTGATCAACAGCAGAGCAAAATCTTTTAGGCTGATTTTGAAATGTATTTTCACGCAATAACAGCCTCTCACTTTTGAACAATCAATCAAGTGAGTTTCCATGAGGGTGTGTTACAGCTCCCCCAAAAATCAGTGTAGAGAAGCAGGGATTTTCAGAAGTTCGTTTGAGGCACCTTGTATAATTTGACCAGATGAAACTTAACCCATCTTTAGAGTGACCTCAAAGTGAAGTTTAAAGAAACATAAGAAATTCCCACCCTGCTTTTGTCTTTTCCTCTCACAAACCAGCCGGCTTCTGGCACCTGCAGCTTGGTTCAGAATGGCAATATTTTGCATTTGGAAAATTGTTCTGTAAAATGCTTGTTGCATTTCACAGAATCACCTAGGTTGGAAGGGACCTTTTAAGATCATCTAGCCCAATCAATGGGAAAAAAACAAAAACAAAGAAACAAACAAAAAAAACCCACACACAAAAAACCCAACAACCATAAACAACCCACTACACCACCCAACACTAAGCCATATCCTTGAGCACCAAGTCAACTTCTCTCCAGGGATGGTGCCTCCACCACCTCCCTGGGCAGCCCATTCCAATACCTGACAACCCTTTCAGTAAAGAAGTATTTCCTAATATCTAGCCTGAACTTCCCCTGGCGCAACTTGAAGCCATCACCCCTTGTCCTATCATCTGTAACTTGGGAGAAGAGACCAACCCCCGCCTCTCTACAGCCTCCTTTCAGGTAGTTGTAGAGAGCAATAAGGTCTCCCCTCAGTCTCCTCTTCCTCAGGCTGAACAACCCCAGCTCCCTCAGCAGCTCCTCATAAGATTTGTGTTCCAGACCCCTCACCAGCTTTGTTGCCCTAAAGAGAGGGCAATTTAAGAGGCTCCTCTTCTGCACCTGAATTACTCACAGACTTACCTGTTGCAAGCGAGGCTCCAGCGCGGGTGGGTGTCAGCATCACTCAGCAAAATTTTACTCTCTGAGGTGACGCCTTGTTCTTCCCTGGACTTGGCCATGCTGAGGGCAGAGCTGGCACCCAAACAGCTGTAGCTGATGGTGCAACGCTGACAGCCGAGGTCTGGCTTTGTGCAGCTGGTTGGGGTCAGAGCACACCTGCAAAGAGCCACGCGCTGTAACCCACTAGTCCCTTCAAAAAGCAGAATCTCACAGAATTTTCATGGTTGGAAGGGACCTCTGAGATCGAGTCAAAGTGTGCACACACCAAAAAAAAAACCCAGACCTCACAAAAATCCCCCAACCCAACAATCTCAGCCACTGGAACATGGGCTGAAGTGTCACATCTACTTGTTTCTTAAATACCTCCAGGGATGGCGACTCCACCACCCCTCTGGGCAGGCCATTCTAGTGCCTCGCCGCCCTCTCAGTGAAGTAATTCTTCCTAATATTAATCTAAACCTCCCCTGCCGCAACCTCACACCGTTTCCTCTGCTATAGCAAGGTGTGGAGNACTAGTCCCTTCAAAAAGCAGAATCTCACAGAATTTTCATGGTTGGAAGGAACCTCTGAGATCGAGTCAAAGTGTGCACACACCAAAAAAAAACCCCAGACCTCACAAAAATCCCCCAACCCAACAATCTCAGCCACTGGAACATGGGCTGAAGTGTCACATCTACTTGTTTCTTAAATACCTCCAGGGATGGCGACTCCACCACCCCTCTGGGCAGGCCATTCTAGTGCCTCGCCGCCCTCTCAGTGAAGTAATTCTTCCTAATATTAATCTAAACCTCCCCTGCCGCAACCTCACACCGTTTCCTCTGCTATAGCAAGGTGTGGAGAGTGATGCAGGTGGGTACCAGGAGGAGAGACCTCCCAAAGCCCAGACAAAGCTTCGCTGCGAAGCTGGCTTGTGGTCCATCTCCTCCGCGGCGGGTTGGTGTCCCAGCACAAGGTGGCACTGGAGCTCCGGCAGAGCGGTCTCTCCCGGCTGCTGTCGGGGGAGCAGCAGCTCTCCCTTGCCGGCCGCTTGGCCGTTCGTTGCTTTTTCCTTCCTGCTGTCCCAGGAGCGGGGCTGAGCCGTGCGTGGGGAGGGGGGAGAAAGCGGCCAGCAGCCAGCCGGGGGGAAGGATGCGATCGACAGAGCAATGCTCTATTAAGGAGAGGAGAACTGGGGGAATAACCTGATGCTGCCTGCAGCTGTTTTAATCTAGTTTCAATCCTTTTGCATAGCGCTGGGAAGAGGCGTCCCACTTCAGCCCTTTCCAGCCTCAGCCCTGCCCGTCTCTCAGGTTTCTGGAGTTTCCATCAGTCAGGAGAAGCCCTACCAAGGGCGTCCAATTGAGCCTTGCGTCCTCCTGGTAGCCGCTGGGTTAAAGGCCCTCAGAGAAAGGGAGGTACGAGTTCGGGAGGGATGGGGCTGGTGAGGAAAAGAGGCAAACGGCAGAACACCCCCCTCTCATCCGCAGAGCCTGCAGGAATCCTTTCTTGGTCAGGATCCAGCATTAACGCTCGCCTCAAGAATGCTGTGTGTGTTCTTGAGGGGGAGGGGTTGTTGGCCGGTCTTACAGCTCCCAAAATCAAGTAAGAGCACGTTGGCTACTGCCTCTTCTGTTGCTGTGCCGTACATTTAAATCAACATTTGCCCAGAGGTTGCATTTCTGTGCTATCAGCTGTAGGAAGATCCCGGCCATCTCGTCGACGTCTCCTTCTGGAATACTGAGCTCTCCTGTTTGCTTTACTTGATGTTTTTCCCCGCGCTGCAAGGCGTTTATTATTTAAACTGACCTAGTAGATTAATTTCTGTGAGGTCTTAATGAAAACTACAGAGGAATAAAAACAGTGGAAGATGTAGCTGGTCGCTACCAGCCTCCCTGCAGTCCCTGCAATCCTTTTCCTTTGTGCCGCAGCCCCAGCTTGCTGCTCTCACGGAAACCAAGGGGTTAAGTCTCAGGACTAACTTTTGCCCATGCCTTTCCTGGATCAAGAATTACCAAGAACAATGCAGCAATAATCTACCACGTATCACAATTATCTATGAAGGAGATCAGAGTTACACTGGCAAAGAGGTAGAGGCTCCGGGGCACTGAAGCATTAACTGGCTTCCTTAAGGGAACACGGCAGAGAAGCGACAGGCTCTGAAATAGAACCAATCTCCCAAAGATTGCTGCAAGTGCAGACAAAAGGCTTCATGCGTCATCTTCTGTGCAGGTCTAAGCGTTCCCTGACACCGACTGGCTGGTCCAGTGGGATGACAGCGGTTGGAAATGCAGGAAATCTCAGCTGGCAATCAAAAGCTGTTTGTGTGCCCTTGAGCTGGGCCCCAGAATCTGAATTTGACTTCTGCAGAAAAAGAAAGCAGAACAATACCCAAATGCTAATCTGCTCTGAATGGCTGGTTTAGGTTGTGTGCTCCAGAAAGTCAAACTGACGCACAGAAAGGAAGGTGAGGAGATAGGAAGCTCTGCCAAATCTAAAGCATATGTAGATGCTTTTAATCAGTGAAGAAACAGCCATGGATATCATTGGGATAAAAGCCCTTAGGGCTGAGTTTTTCCAGAGCTGACTGAGAGAGATGCCTCTGCCAGAAGAAGCCAGCCAAGGGAGGCAGAAGGGACCCTGCGCCCCCACCTCAGCCACCCAGTATGCATTCCTGGGTTGAGGTGGGTTGGTGACAAAGCATGGTGCAGCGCACTGTGGAGTCCGGGGCGCTGGCTGCCAGCCCGTGACAGCCCCAGCAGCAGGGGTGGCAGCCTCTGCTTGTTCAAGTGCCTGGGAACCAGACAGCTTGGTTGCGTTGGTCAGAGGAGGCTGCAGTGAATACTATTTTTTCTAGTGTTGTGCTTTTTCAACACTTCTCCTGGCTGTCCTTACCTTACTCGATGTGCCTCAGATGCCACCAAAGCGTTTGAAGCTTGGCTCCTGATATGTGTCCTGTCTGTAAAGCCAGGGTGATACTACCTGTTACCAGTCTAATAAAGCTGTAAGTTCCTTGGGACAAGGGCTTTTCCAAGTCATGTACACTTTCATGTATGTATTAGGAGTCTTGAAATAGCTATAAATCACATACTTAAAACTGTAAAATAATTATAATTGTTATAGAAAATAATTATATTTTCATATAATTCTTATACCAAAAAATAGATCATATTACGTATAATAAACATATACCTGTTTTTATAATTATTTAATAATTATAGAAATTATAATAATTATTTCAGAATTGTATAATATATAGTTTTATATACTTATTCCTATAATTTTAAATAATATATAAAATAATATAACAATAAACACTAAAGACCTCTTTTAGCTTATAGAAAATGTAGGGCAACAGTAACTTTCTTCCATTCCTTTTTATCTTTCGGAAAAGCCCTTTGCCCCTTCCCCCCAATACAAACCTAGAGCATCCGTAAAAGTGCAGACTTGCACCTCTTTTATGTTGTCAAGCAGCTGCGGTTGCAGCCAGTAAGAATCTATTCAGGCTAATTAGATTTTGCAAATCCGCTGTGGTTCTCTTGTTGGCACCTGTAGACAAAAACAAAGCAGCGATGTGCCTCTTCGAGGGCCTGGCTGTTCGGCAGCGCTTCTGTGGGCACGAGTGCTGCTGCTCTCGACTGCAAAATGGTGTAAGAAGGACAAGTCTTGGCTCTGGAAAGCAGCTATAAACCCAAGAGGAATGGCCACACGTCTCGTGACCTTTGCTGGTTGCGCGATTGCCCGATGTGGTATCAATATGGGGACTCTCACAGACTATCAAGAATCGGACAACACTGTTTTTTTCCTCCTTGCATCACCAGGGCGAAAGCTTCCATGCAGCTGGCATAAGGCATGCAGCTAGATAAGGTGGACCACTTTGGTCAAAGGCTAGGTACTTGGGAAGCGTTAGGCTCTTTCATACCCTGCCACTGCCTCCTGCTTACAGGCAAAGCTGTCCCCCTTTTCCCCTCTGTAAAATGAAAATAATTCTTCTCTCATTTTTAATTGTGTCTATTTAAATTGTGTCTATTTAAATAATTATTTTTCTACATCAGCTAGGCAAAGACTTAGAAGGAAGAGGCTAAAGGGGCACTAGGCATACACCAGTATCAGCCAGTATGGCATCTCGGAGAATGGTTTGGGTTGGAAGGGACCATAAAGATCATCGAGTTCCAATCCCTCTCCCATGGGCAGGGACACCTCCCGCTAGAACAGGTTGCTCAAAGCCCCATCCAGCCTGGCCTTGAACACTTCCATTGATGGAGCATCCACAGCTTCCCTGGGCAACCTGTTCCAGTGCCTCACCACCCTTACGTGCTCATGAGCTGTTAAGCTCAGCAGAGCCTTTCTCTTCTCCAGGACTGCATCATGTGGATATTTACTGTCTGCTGTAACGTGCCATTTTTCACCAGCTGATTCTAATCTTATTGCAAGATCTTCTCAGATAGCTTCATTGTGAAGATTTTAACTGAACTTCGGAATGCAAAGTGAGTAAAGGATAGGTAGATGGTGAATATTTCTCACCATGTGAGTATGTTTCAAGATTGTCCTTCCTTCTCCTCATTTAAAGACTCTGAAATTTATTTCTGTGGCTAAAAGTGTCCTCACCAGCACTCATGACTGAAACTGATGATCTCTGTCCAATTACCAGAAACGAAGCATTTCCACTCCAGCATCCATTCTGAAGAAGGGCAGGCAACTCAGGAGGACTGCAAGGATGTTGTGAGATTATTCAGAGAGAAACTTAGAAGGGCCAAAGCCCAATTAGAACTTAAATCTGCCTACTGCCATAAAAGACAACAAAAATACATACATTAGCAACAAAAAGAGGGTTAAGGGGCATCTCTATCCTCTACGGGATTCAGGGAAAAACACAGTGACAAAGGCTGAGGTACTTAATGCCTGCTTTGTCCCAGTCTTATAATAATCAGATCCATTGTTCTCAGGTTACCCAGCTCCCTGGAAGACAGGGACAGGGAGCAGAATGAACCTCCCATAATCCAAGAGGAAATGGTTAGTGATCTGCTGTACTGCTCAGATGCACAGGAGTCTCTGGGACTGGATGGGATTCACCAAGGACACTGAGGGAGCTGGCAGAAGTGCTCCCCAAACCACATGCCATCATTTATTCAGCTGACTTAGCTAAATAGGGAGGTCCCATTTGGCTGGAGATTAACATATGTGATGCCCATCCACAAGAAGGGACAGAAGGAAGATCCAGGGAACTACAGGCCTGTCAGTCTCGCCCTGGTGCTGGGAAGGTTACGGAGCAGATCGTCTTGAGCACCACATGGCACATACAGGACAAGGAGGTGATCAGACCCAGTCAGCATGGGTTTAGGAAAAGCAGGTCCTGCTTGACTAACCTGATCTCCTTGTATGATTAGTGAATGAGGGAAAGGCTGTGGATGTTGTCTACCTAGATTTTAGTAAAATTTTTGACACCATTACCCACAGCATTCTCCTGGAGAATCTGGCTGCTCATGGCTTGGACAGGTGTACTCTTCACTTGGTAAAAAACTGACTGGATTGTTGAGCCCAAAGAGGACCAAAGGTCTTTTCTAGCCTAAATCATTGTATGACTTTGAAACATGCTTGCAAGCATTGTTCCTTGGATCCTGGCCTGCTGTGCCACTGGGTAATTCCACGAGCTTGAGAGTGGAGTATGGGTGGTGCTTGGCAGCAGTAGCAAAGCAAGAAGACAATATTGCTGCTGTCTGTGCAGGCTGGGGCAGCGCTTATTTCTGCACTGGCCCCTGGAGGTTACAGCTTGCTTTGACCACCCTGGGCTCCTCTATCCAGGACAGAGCTACCCTCTGGGAAGGGCAACACGGGGGAGGTCCTGCACTCTGCCCTCTCCAACTTGAATCTGCAAGGATGGGGACTGTCTGCCTCTGAGCTCTGTAGATGCATTGTTGTTTGAAGAAATGTTTGGGGTTGTGATTTTTTTATTCTGGGGGTGGGTGTGGGAGAGGGAGGTCCACATAAATGACGTCAAGGAGAACGAATGAGCTTGTTACAGCTCTAGCTAAACTGCATTCACTGTGTTGCTGTGAAGGCCTTCTTCCTTCATGGTCCTCATCTTCAGCTCCTCCTCCTTCACCTTCTGACTCCTTTCATAACATTGCAGTACTTTTGTCTGTGCTAGCCCTTTGAGGTTGGTGTTCAGTGAAGATGCTTCCACCTCTTCCCTTTTTAAACTGCCTTTCCCACTACAGTGTATCCCGAGGCCGCTTCCAACACCCCGTCCTACAGCCCACATCTCTGTCACTGGTCCCTGAGTTCAAGTCACTTCCCACCACTGTGTCCTGTTTGTCCCTGACCCAAGCTGCAGAGCAGTGGCTCAGCGGCAGCTCCTGCAGTCACTATGGTGACAGCAATGGTGCAAAACAGGACAATTTGGGGCTGCTTCGGTGAAAAACTCCATTCAATTCTAGCAATAGTAGCCTCCAGAGGCTTGTTGCTGTGGTATCTATTTGGAGGTCAACTGTTTCCCTAGCTGTCAGTTCCATTTCTGGTGACATATGCATAGAAAACCAGAGGAAAATTAGGGGCTGTGGAGTTCAAAACCACTGCTGCCAAAGTTCCTGTCTTCATGGTGCCTTTTGTTGTATCAGGCAAAGTTCCAAAAAGCGGTAGCCTAGTTACGACTTAAGGAAGATTTTGCAGTTTCTTGTTGACAACTTCTCCCTCCCTTCCTTCCTTCCTTCCTTCCTTCCTTCCTTCCTTCCTTCCTTCCTTCCTTCCTTCCTTCCTCCCTCCTT
>VZRU01005229.1:202479-227679 GCA_013398155.1 Pedionomus torquatus | reverse complement strand
TCTCTCTCTCTTTCTCTCTCTCTCTCTTTCTCTTTCTTTCTTTCTTTCTTTCTTTCTTTCTTTCTTTCTTTCTTTCTTTCTTTCTTTCTTTCTTTCTTTCTTTCTTTCTTTCTTTCTTTCTTTCTTTCTTTCTTTCTTTCTTTCTTTCTTTCTCTTTCTTTCTTTCTCTCTTTCCCATTTCTCCCTTTCTTTCTCTCTCTCTTTCTCTCTTTCTCCCTTTCTTCTTTCCTCCCTCCCTTCCTTTCCTGTTTTTAGATAACCAAGGGGGGATATAATAGAGTGAGCTTTGTGATAATTAAGCCTCTGCTGCATCATATCTCAGTACATCTGATACAAAAACATCTACTGACATGTGCTGTGATTCTTAGCGCTGTCGTAAGCTGAACTGCTCTGGGAAATTTTCCAAGGAATAATGGGCAGAATTCTCAAGGACAAGACAAGGAGGACAGCACAAGGTATCTGTTCAACAGCGATCCTGGGAACTAGTGTGGCAGGGAGGCTGCTGTCGCAGTGACTGGCATTAATAATAGTGTTACTCTTTATCTTGATATGCTAGCGCAAAAATGTAAGAGGTTTTCATGTCTGGATGGCCCTCAAATTAAGTGCAAAACTTGAGTGTGGATGTTGCAGCAAAGACTTGAAGTTATACAGCTGTCGGGGGAATAAACTGCTTTCCCTGGAGTAAGGTCTGCAGCTGTCTGCTTGGAGATGGTCATCTCTGGGACAGACGTACCCTGAGACAGCGATCTTTGGAGAGCAAAGCTGCAACAATTACATCTCTGCTGTCTGCTATCTCTGGATGTTTGATACAAAGAAGTCTACCGACACACGCTGTGATTTTTAATGCTGCTGTCAGCTGAACCACTCTGGGAAATTTTCCAGGGAGGATCGGGCAGAGTTCTGAAGGACAGATTGAGAGCAGTGCAAGGTATCGGTCTGAGGATACTACCGTGCTAGAGATGTAGCCTGAAGGGGGGTAAACTAAAGTGTGTACCTTCTTTTAGGTTAGTACAAGGAGGCATGATCAAGTGCTTGCAAACAGCTTGTGTTACGAGCAGCCCCCAATACTAGATTTTAACAGTATCGAGGCCCTTAAGTCCCTTTTTATTCCTAAGTCCCCTTTTCTGTACATGAGTGAAGTGGCATTTCAGATATAAAGCTGCGTGTGTCCTTTCTTTAGGTAGAGGAGTGTATTATGCCTGAAGAGTGTTGCAATTCCCCAGGCAGTAGTAGGGAGTATGACAGTTTACTTCTCCAGTGTTGCTTTGTCTGCTCTTAGTGAATGTTATCTAAGCCCATCAGATCATGTAGTTCATGTTGATTTTGGAGCCTGGTGGGTGATACTATCCGGTGGTCAGGGTAAACAGTTCACGCTGCAGCCAAAGTTCACTCTAGTGGGTCTGAGTTGTCATCTCTGCTTCCAGTTTGTATTGCCAAAATGGTATAAAAAAGGGAGGGGTTTAGTCAAAGTAGGTGAGGCAGTTTAACTGGTATTGTTGATGTGTCCATTCAAAGGGCAACATCAGAATCAGCTGAGCATGAGTAAATTCACATTTATGAGGGTCTGACCTTAGACTCTGAACCTCCGCAGTTGGGGAATCACTAAAGGGCCGCAGAATTATGTGTCCACTGAAACAAGGGTGACTTGAACTTTGATGTAAATGTCATGTCCACCTCTGCTTTGTAATGCACTCTGAGATAACAGCAGGTGTTACTTCAGAGGAAGCCACTTTGCCATCACACCATAGACTTTTTGGCTGGGACCATCCAAGGGCCAATGCTTTTACAGAGCTTATCATCTCCAGGACTTTCTGTTCAGAAGACAACTGTAGGCATGGATGCTTCCTGTTAGGGCTGCGTGTGCAGCACATTTTCCCTGTTGACATTGGCAAGTCTCTTCAGGGTTCACTTCAGTGCCTTTCTAGCTCTTCTCTTGGATGTTTCATTCCTTCAGTTGCATGTCTTAAGTTTTAAAATTCTTTTCAGATGGTCTTTCTACCTTCTTGTGCCACACTGCCTGGATATGACTGTGTCTGAAAGCACAACAGCGAAGCTTAGATTGTCAGAGCCATGTATACGGAGATGCCCTTTTTACAAGGTGTAACATGAAAAGACAAGTGGTAATGGGTACAAGTTACTCCTGGGAGACTCCAATTGGGCGCAAGAGGAAAATTTTTCACAATGAGCAGAATCAAACATCAGAATAATCTCCCCAGGGAAGTGGTAGATTCTCCATCTTAGATGCTTTTAAGATTCAGCTGTACAGGGTGCTAGACCAACTGGTCTAGATGGTGCTTTTGCCAGGAAGGTTGGACCAGATGATCCTCGAGACCCCTTCCAACCTGGTATTGTATGATTTTGATTTCATCACTTTTTGTTTAACTATTTAAACAAGGAGAAAAACTATCAAGCAGGCTAAGCTGTTGCAAGAAGCTCAGTTCAGCTGAAGTTTTGGGTGAGGCCTGAGATGGGTTCTGACAACTAGTGGGCTCTCTGACTTCTATGTGGATGAAAATTGATGTTGAGAAAAAGGTTTGGTGTGATTTTGTTCCTTTATGAAGGAGCCTGATTAAAGGGTAGATCTCAAAGTGCTGTTAGGAGGAAAAAGATATTTGTCTGGATAGCTCTTCTCTACTGCCCATCCTTTTCATGCATTTGGGGATGAATGAAAATTTAAATTCTACTACGGCATAGAGAAAGCAGCCCAAGTTCACAGAGTCCAAGAGTGGCATTTTTTGATAGTAGCAGCTGCCACACAAGACAATGGCAGGGTCATCCCTGACCTGCACAATAGCAGCAGCCAATGTTCTATGCTCCAGGAAACCATTCCCTCAGGCTGTTACTGTCCGGCTTCTGGGGCAGTAAGAGGACACCCTGTGTCACTTGTGCTCTGAGAGCAAACTATGCGGCAAGGGCGGCAACAGTGCTTTAATCTGCTAAACTCAGTGTGCAGGGATGGGGCTGAAGATCTAATTGATAAACATCAATGGCCAGACCACTGCAAGCGCCACTTGTCTGTTGTGGTATTTGTAAAGTGCATGCTGTCACCCTAGCTGCAGAACACACGGCTGTGGAAAATGGAGGCTTTTTGACCTGTTAATCAGAGAGAAAAGCACAGCAGCTGACACTATGGACTACCCTTATTTTTGGTTGGTGTATTGGGTTTGGCTGAGATGGAGTAAATGTTTCCCATAGCAGCCCTCACAGTGCAGAATTTTGTATTGGTAGCTAGAAAGCTGTTGATAACACATCAATATTTTGGCTACTGGATCAAGGCTGACTCTCCAATATTCCCTCCGACCACCAATAGGCTGAAGGTGGGCAAGATCTTGGGAGGGGACATAGCTAGGACAGCTGACCCAAACCGGACTTCGCTTGCTGATGGGGAGTAGAATATAAACCTTTTATTTTCCTTTGCTTCCCTACATGACCTTCACTTTTTCTCTATTAAACTGCCTTTATCTTGACCCACAAGATTTTTTTCAATCTTATTTTCTCCCTGCCCCTCTACTTTTGAGGAGGGGAGCGACAGAGCAGTTTGCTGGGCACTTGGCATCCAGCCAAGGTCAATCCACTGCAATTGGAAATATTATTTGCTGTGGTTCAAGCTAAATGCAGCCTCCCAACCCTTTCTGCTCTTTTTCTCATCTGCTATTATATTCATTGGGCACAAGCCTTTTTGTTATGAAGTGAGACACTATGTGAAAACACAACATCTTCATCCAGAGCAGAAGGGCACCGGTCTCTTTGCAATGACTCCCACTCATGAGGGATATCAAAAACATTGGTCCTGCCGTCAGGTTTGAAAGCTTTGCTTTCTCCAACTTCTACCAATTTCCTCTCTTTCAGGTGCTCTGGAAATGGATCAAGATTGTATGAGTTAGCAAGTGAGACAACAGAGAGGGCTGAGTGGCACTTCCATGAAAGATAGCAACAAGAGAACAGGAGAGGTAGAACGAATGGGACCAGAACAGAAGCATGAGTGACCTTGACAGGAGAGAGTAACAGGCAGTGATGGCCCAGGAGGTGGAAGTGCAATAGACAGGGGAAAGTGGAGACTTTGGAAAGATTAATGAGACTAAACTGTACTGAGGAGAAGGGATCTTGCACCAAGATTTCCAGGCAACTGTACAAACATTTTGTCATGTAGTGAAGGACATGAACACACACGCTCCATGTGGTAGAAGGCAGAAAAATAGAAAAGTAAGGGATGTTTTCTGTTTCCTCCCCCACTTTTGTGAAAAAGTTTTCTCTTTCTCTAGAGTTGCTGACTTTTCTTCTAGAAGCTACTTCTTCAGAAGGCATGGTCAATTTTGCAGTTCCCCAGAGTATGGACTTTACCTGCACATGTCTGTATAATGGCCTTTGTTCAGAGAAGTGTTGTGCAAAAAAAATAAATCTGAGTTTTTACAGCTGGTAGAGTAATAAAGTCATAATGATTTAAAGGAAATTCCTCTCTCTGTACAAATCAAGGCATGCTGAATCCACCCCTCCCCTGAAGCTTGTGCCCACCCATGCAAGCAAGGCAACTAGTTGGAGCAGGTGACATTTCTTATCTGCTTTGAAGTTCCAGTCAGTGGCGGATCAGACTCACTGAGGGACTGAGTGAAATCTGTCCTACCAGCTCTACCACTCACTTAACAGGGTCAGAGAAGACTGTAGGATGGATATTACTGCACTGTTGACTTAATAAAACTTTGAAACTGCCTAATTTTGCTGATTTCATTCTGTCTTGGGCCCTAGAAGTGGCATGCAAGAGCTCAGGTGGTTGTTTCTTACCTTCTTCCTCAAGTTCACTCCACTGTACATGGAGGACTGGTCCTACTTCCCCTTTGGCAATCTAGGAAGGGCCCCGTTACTCAGCTTCACCTCAGGGAAAAGTTGAGGATGGAACTGTCTTGCCTATAGGAGCACAAAAGGAACACGAAGCACCAGGAATGGATACTGTCCACCCTCCAGATCCAAAACCATCTACCTTGGTAATTCCAGTCAGTCACTACACTGAAAGAGTTTGGGGGTAGGTTGACACAGCCAGAAGAAAGCTGGGATTCATTCTAGGCACTACTGACAGGCAGTGCTTTCCTACAGGATGTGTCCCACATGGGTAGTGGCATCAGGTCTCAGCTTGCTCTGGTCTACGTGACAGCTGGCACAAGCTCAATCCAAAATCTGATGAGTGACAAGTGGTGTTCCTCAAGGGACCAGTACTATTTAACATCTTTGTCGGAAACATGGACAGTGGGATAGAATGCACCCTCAGCAAGTTTACTGACGACACCAAGCTCAGTGGTGCAGCTGACATACAAGAGGGAGTGCTCGTGGATGAGATGCTCAACACGAACTGGCAGTGCACGCTGGCCGCCCCGAAAGCCAACCACATCCTGGGCTGCATCAAAAGAAGCGTGACCAGCAGGTCACGGGAGGTGATTCTGCCCCTCTACTCTGCAACCATGAGACTCCCACCTGGAGTACTGTGTCCAGCTCTGGAATCCTCAACATAGAAAGGACATGGAACTGTTGGAATGGGTTCAGTGGAGGGCCACCAAGATGATGAAAGGGATGGAGCACCTCTCCTATGAAGACAGGCTGAGGGAGCTGGGGCTGTTCAGCCTGGAGAAGAGAAGGCTCCAGGGAGACCTTATAGCAGCCTTCCAGTATCTGAAGGGAGCTACAGGAGAGGGACTCTTTGTCAGGAAGTGAAGTGATAGGACAAGGGGTAATGGTTTTAAATTGGAAGAGGGGAGATTTAGGTGAGATATTAGGAAGAAATTCTTTGCTGTGAGGGTGGTGAGGCACTGACTGGAATAGGTTGCCCAGAGAAGTTGTGGATGCCCCATCCCTGGAAGTATTTAAGGCCAGGCTGGATGGGGCTTTGAGCAACCCGGTCTAGTGGGAGGTGTCCCTGCCCATGGCAGGGGGTTGGAACTGGATGATCTTTAAGTTCCCTTCCAACTCTAACTATTCTGTGATTATATGATTCTACGATCTGCAACTTTGGGGCTGCCTTTGGCCAGATTCTTCTGAAAAGCAAGATCATGAAGCTTGGGTGAATCTGAATTACCTCAGTGAAGGCCTCAGCATTCAGAACAGATGGTCCCTCTGGTTTAAGAGCTTTGGCAGATGCTCCTGCTTTCATGTTCACTTACTTTGCATAAGAGGGGCTACTTAAAAGAAGACTTAAAAACCTGGCACTCTAGACAAAATGCTTTTGATGATGATTGCTTTTACCTTATTAGAAAGCTCTTTCCTCCAAATCACAGAGGGCTACCCTTCACATCTTATATTGTCTTTGCTGAGCTTCTCAGGATTACTTCAAACTTTGGAAGTAAAAAGACGGCTCCTGTTAATTTGAATGATTGCTAGTTTTTGCTAGTTGAACTCTTAAATACCCACTACGCACTAGTCTACCAAAAAGGAACCACTGATGAAGGGAGCACCAGGTCCCAGAAGAGCTCCCACAGGCTCTGAGAGAACATGGCTATGAATTGTCAAGGGTTTTGCACAAGTTATGAACATAAAATATTAACACTGACCTTATCTGCTAAATAATAAGCTCACTCAAGTATTATAGAGATGCCCAGGTCCTGACAAAACCCCTAACAGTCTGCAGCATTGGCTGCAGGTAAAGTAGCAACTGCATGACTGAGGTGTGGAGAGGAGTCCGCAAGGAATGCTTAGAATTCTCCCTTTCTTATGCTGAATTGCACTAGAAGAGTGAGTTGGCTCTCTCATGCAGGATGTAAGAGTCCTGGGATACAGCACTGAAGTGTGTGCTGATAGCAATAAGCAAGCTGTGTATGTTTTGGGTGAGGGGAATTGCCTCACTAATCTCAGCTGAGACTGGGAAAGAAAAACAGCAACAGAGCTGAGTAAAGAATGGGACGCTGGGAAAGAAGAAAATAGGAAAGAAATTACTACAGGACAGTAGGGTAGGGTCAAAGGGCATATAGTAGCAGTGTATAATTACAGCTAAACAGCTCTCATTAGGCAGATCATTTGCCTTTCAGCCCACTTTTGTTTTTTATCTCACTTATTTCCTCCTCCCCCAGCTCCTCCTTGAGGCATGAAGTAGGTTTTCCGTTTACAAGAAGTGGACGTTTCCTCATATGAAGTGCTAAAGCTGCACACCACTTCTTCCAGGGGCTCCCCCTCCCTGTTTAACAAACACCTTTCATTTAGAGATGCTGCTGTAGTTCAGAGTTTCCCTGGCTATGTCATGGGTAGACGGATTTCCCCATTTGTATGTGACCCTTGCTCCCAGAGGAATAGCTACTGCACATCTGTAGCCTTCTCTGCGCAGGGCATGCTCTGTATAGTCTGTCTCTGAGGACACAGCCTGTGAGAAACCCGAGCAAGGCAGCTTTCCTGGCATGCTGCACTCCTAGATGTTCCAGCAGGAAGCAGCACCCCACCTCTTGCCATTGCTGGGGCTGCAGCTTCGTTACATAGGCTCCTAGGGTGAGGACTGGAATTGTGCCTGTGCACCTAATGCTACCACTCCTGAAGATCCCTGATCCAACTACTTTCCTTCTGAGCCCCATGCAGTAGGATGGGTTTCATGATACTGAAGAGGAAGCATCCAAGTAGCCTTTCTGTGCTCTGCACACCTGGGATGGATGGAGCTGCCCTCTGCCAGTGCCATTGATTGGCAGTGAAGACGAATGGACTGAACACTGGAGGAATCTCTCCTTTGACTACTGAGATGACTAGCTTTTAGTAGATTCCCAACATAGAGAAGACCTGAGTTGCATGGATGTATTTTTTCCTTCTTCTCATATTTATGTATTGAAATACTATTTTCTAGTCAGCAAGTCAATTAGCTGTGCCTGCCACTGTGCAAGAAACATTGGAGTTTGTTTCAATTATTCTTTCAGAAAGTTCTGCTTACCCTGCCTACATACAAGTTATCTACCTATAGCTGACTTAGGAGACCTCTACTTGCTTGCAGTGACTACAGAGTATTTTGGAACAGCTGGTTCCTTTTTCCCTGGTAGTGTGTTTCTAACACAAACTTCATGAATGGGGTGGACAGTGGGTACAGGAATTCTTTCAGAACTTGCAAGTGTTTGGTTCGGTTGATGGCATCTTTTCTTGAGTGACACAAGTGAACTTGGAGAAAAAAAAAAAGGACATCTTAGATGTTACTTACTGGTGTGTTCCAAGAGGCTTACACTGCTCAGTTGGCAACTAGCCCTGCTTTTCTTTTCACCCAAAATCGAGGCATCTACACTTCACATCTGTTCTAGTGCCAGCTACAGTGATTTGAAATCTTCCCTTCCAGAAATGAAGTTTCTTAACCAATTATAAATGAGAAAAAGATGTTTCTTGACAGCCAATTTACCTGTCCAGAAGTGACAAAAATTAATCTGATGGATTGAGGTATTTCACACTTACAATAGCCTGGGAATCTTGCAAGAAAGCGTTTTCTGAGCAAAACACATGTCTTTAGGATATGATATTAAAAAGGTCTTCATACTGTATCTCCTTCTTTCCCAGAATAGCCCTAGACATTGGAGTGCAAGTACTTGCTATTCTTGGTGGTACTGGTGGCGAGTGCAGTTCTGGTGGTTCGTGTGGTAGGGACAGCCTTCTTTTACCAAACATCGCTTTGTAAAGGTGGGAAGTTTAAAAGACACGGAAAACTGGGAAAGCACTTGTCATAAAATTTTACTCATAAAGTCTCCAAGATGTTTCAGTGTTGGAGAGATGGAGGAAGATGAGGACAGCATAGAGAAGATTATTACAAAAGCGGAGATGATCTTCTTTATAGCAATGGTAGCTCCACCTCTCTCAGGCAGATTGACAACTTCTTTTTCTGGCTGTTGGAAAGTGTTGAATTGATGGGCAGACATCTGGCCTCACTGCTGCGGAGGAGATCATCCTCTAAAAGCAGCCTGCCTTCCAAGGCCCTGTCCAGACCTTCCGTGTTTGGAAAGGCCATGGTACGTTGCTGATTTGTGAGATTTCCATTTCCTGTGATGATTTTGTCTCAGAAAGGAGAGCAGGGGTTAAGACCAGAGCAGGAGAGATTTTGATTTGTGTGGGGCTTGTGGGAGAGAAGAGGGAGGCCACTGTTAACTGTCTCAGAGAGGCAGAGGGGCAGGAGGACCATTTCTATGAGACATGCAGACATTTCCTAGAGTGAGATCTCTGAAGTACCTGCTGGCTGAAACATTCCAGGCATTCCTGTACTGTGCTGCTAAACTCACACAGCAGCAGCTAATACTGATCAGGCTGCAGCAGCCTGGCCTTGGCAAGTGGCTCTTAGTCCCAGGCTCTCAGATCCACTGCTCTAATTAGCAAATTTGCTATGTGGAGTAGCACTATAAGCTGTGAATTTGCAGTTGCAACTGCAAGGGAAGATGGATATGGTTTTAGTGTGTTGCTGTTGTAAACAAGGCCACCAGAAGCAGGTGGAAGGACTTGCAGTGGGCTATCAACCATGCTGTTTTCTCCTAGAGGCTTCCTGGGTGCTTTTACCACCACCCAGATACTGTAGTTCTCCATAGCCCTTACCTCTCCAATAGGGGCTGTGTCAAGTTGTGTTTACACCTACTGTAAGGGGCAGAGATTCAGACCATCTCGGCATCAACAAGCTTGTAAATGAGCTACTTGATAGTCACAGGTAAGATAACATATTAAATACTAAGGGCACTAAGATATCCATCCCACCTCATTCACCCTCCCCACCAAGTACTGAATCTTGTCCAAAGCTGCACAAACAGGATTCTAAGATAAAGACCTTGGGCAAGAATTACTAAAACAAACAGAGTGTGGAGGGGTTTGTTAAGGGACTGGCCTTCTCAAGGCCAAAGGGTGGGTGTGGAAGAACACACCTTACTGAAATGAAACCTCAGTACATTAAGAAAATACGTCTTGGAACAGACAAAGCCCTGCACAGAAGTCTGTAAGATTTTAGTTAAATCTATGTTGCATAGGGGGGGAATCATACGAGTATGACTGCACTCTGTGCAAAGTCTATTGTCTGTGATTTCAGCAGCCAGAAGCACAAAAACTTCCTAGAAGCAGAGGGAACCTGTTCTGCTTAGCGTGATGCAGCATAGCAGAGAGATTCAGAGTTAATGCAGCTCTGGCAAGGAATCTACATGCTCCAAACTACATTTCTGTCTTTCCTTTAAAAGTGCTTTAGGAGAATTTACCAATCATCTGCAAACTGCCCAGCTGTGAGCGCTGAGAAAAGAGTGGAAATTTCCCAGTGTTCCTCCTCCTTTCTCTGCCATATGCAGCAAACCCTCCCGTAGCAGTGTGTTTCCAGGGGGCACGTTAGTTCAGTCACCGTGCGGTGCCTGTCTATTGATGACTGGCTCAATGTCAGAGTTTTCTATTTTTGTTGTCGCACGGATGAAATCCACTGTTAGAGCATTGTCTGCTATTGATGGGGGCTATGTTATGATTTAAATGCAAAAAAATCTCTAAATCTGTGATTTTGCTAGCCTACGATAAGGACCTAGGGGAGATATTTATAGGTAGATTGGACCTGATGGACCACAGGACTATAGTTTTAGGTCAATAATGCCTCAAAACCTCTTCCTTTTGCAGTTTTTTCCCTAGAAGAGTATGTGTTCTACAGCTTTAGTCAGAGCACAGAGGTAATGGCTACATCCCCTTGATTTCAGGCTTGTTTAACTTTCCTATGCTGCTGCAGAGCTATTGTTAGTTTGCAGATAAGGCAAGTGCTATCATTTTAGTGCAGTCTAAAAGAAAAGGATAGGAGGGAGCTATTAGCTTCTCCAGTGTGTTACTCTCTGCCTGGTAGCAGGGTTGTCCTTCACACTGATCCCTCAAATGTGGTAATAATAACAGTAAAACTTCATTTTTACTGCTTCTCAGCCAAAAGAAAGAGCTAGGCTAAACCAGAAAATATCACCCCTTATGCTTTTGCAGCATGTGTGCTGAATCTTTGTGCTGATGATCTGATACTTCAGCAGATCTTTGCTGAGGAGAGAAGGGGACACAAACACGATCATCCCACCCCCAACAAACTGGTCTACCTAACTGTGGCCTCCTGCCCTCTCCCCAGGAGGCTGATGCTCTCCCACCCTCTCTCTCCTATCATGCTTTTGCTGTTAAGACATGGTAGTAGTTTTACAGCTGCCTGTATCTGCCTCTAGCAGTTGTTACCTCTTCTTCTATGGGCAGGAGAGTCTTCTGTCTTTTCAAGGGGTGCCTATCACAGACAAGTTGCCAAGTTTGAAACTGAGGGAAAGAAAGGATGTGTGTCTCACCAAGAAGTCCCTGTGAGGGCCAGAACTGGGAAAATACATGGACTTGTCATGCAAGCACTTTGCATCTTTCTGGAGTGCAGATGCTCTTTAAGGAAATAGCAGAGACTATCTCACCCAAGGTGTTGAGGACTATACTGAATTTAGGTGGATCTAATCTCATTTGTTTATGGTGTGCTGTTAAGGAAAGAGACCCTGCTGAACAGGTTACAAAGCAAAAGGAAGCCTGGTCCTCGTACTGGAAAAAACATGCTCCTGGCTTTCCCTTCACATAAGTGAACAGTGGGAAAAAAATCAGGAGGTAAATACTGTTCAGACAGAATTCAGAGTCACTTTGGCTGGTGCTTATCTTCATTCTGGACAACTGCAAAATAGATGTGTACACCCAAGCTGCCTGTTGTGGGCTCCTTTAATAGCCAAAGGAAAGAAATCGGCACTTGTTTGAAGAATTTTCAGAAGTAAATGAACCTTGCCCTTGGTACTTTTGACTGTACACAAGAGTTTGGGCTGACCTGAGATGCAGATGTCTGTGGTGAAATCCCACCCTTAGTGTAATAAAATCCTAGAGGAGATCCTGGGACTTGAGTTGTTTTGCACTGTGATAGGAACATGCACAGGAAGCAGGAAGACCGAAACGAACACTCTATCCAAGAGCAAGAAAGTCTTGTTAAAGTTGTGACTCTACCAAATTTACACAGAGATGGGTGGGTTTCGAATCAGGAAAAATAAGGGTAGCAGGCCACTGTAGACTTCAAGATGGGGGATGCAACACTGCAGATGGCAAATCACCCATTTCAGGGCTAGCTTGCTGGATTGTGGAGCCCTAGGACACTGATAGAAAGCCCCTGTAGGGCATGCCAGTAAGTGTAAATGATAGAAATAGGATTTTCTAGGAAGGCAGGTGGTGATCGAATACTGCTTCTATTTTTGATTTTTGAGGTCACTCTGTTTGTTTTGAAGTCATTCTAATTCAGGGCTGGAAGGGAGCAGGAGTCGGTTTTTTGGCTACAAACTTTGTTTGAACTTTAACTAAGTGGCGTCTTTCTGTGGCAGTAAGCCATGCAGCCACGAGGAAGGACTTTGAAGGGCAGTCAGAAGCAGCACTGGCAGCATCCCTCGGGTTGTGCTGACAATCCAGTCAGGCATAAATGCCAGAATGGCCTGACCCAGGTTGGTGCCACCACTGCCGAGCCTCTGCCTCCCAGCTCCCCGGGATAACAGGATCACTGGGTCTGTACCAGGGAACACCAACTGCCTGGCAAGTACAGGGACACTGTTATCCTCTAGGGAGAAAGGCACGAAGTCCCAAGCCAAACAGACTAGTGACAGGGAAGAGATGGCCTGGATCTGCACCTCTGTTGACATGCTATGTGGCTGTGGTTTTGTCTGTCAGGTCTTCGAGAGTGAACCTCTAGCAAAAGGGGAGTGGTAAGTCACAAGAAAAGATAGCTGCATGCTTCAGGACATCTTTGAAACACACCTCCCCATACATGGAGAGCATCTTACCAAGATCTTGCCAAGATCCCACACATTCTGTCAGTGTGCAAAGCAAGTTACCCATCCTTGAATCAAAACCTTTTTTAGTAATTGCCTTGGCAGCCACAGCCTTGGCAGGTACAAGTAAAAGACAGAAACCTCTTATGATGACTCAAGTAAGCCTTTTCATCCATTCCTCAAGGAAAAGATTTCTTGTCCACTAGCTCCTTGCTTGGCAGAAATGTTGGTTTCAAAGAACCTTGCAAAACAATGGCAAATCAGGATTAAGGAAACAAATTGCTTACTTGTGCTTAGAAGAGCTTATTCTTATTTGAATGTGTCTCTGTAAGAGAGTCTCCTGAAGACCTCAGTGACAGTAATCTTGCAATACTGTTCTGGGAGTCAGAATTAAGTTGGATTTTTTTCTGTTAATGTGGAGTCCTGTAATCACAATAATTTTTGGTTTGCAGGTTGATGATCTAGAATTATTACTTGTAGTAAAGCCAATTGCTGAGCTACAGCTCTGTTTTGATACTTGTCCATCTCAAGCATGCCCAGAAAGCACACATCTTAACACTTACATGTTATTATTTAGCAGCTGGGAGAAAAACCTCTACAAAATAGTAATGGCTGCAACACTAATACAAAACTGCCTCCTTTCCCTGAACCTAGCATGAGAGAAGGGCTGAGAGGGAATTACACAATACAAGACCACACCTTGCTTACTCTACTTTCTCTGCTCCAGTGTTCCACTGCAAACTGCAAAGTGGCTGAGGAGGTCTTTTTTCCAAGCAGGATGAGTGCACATTGGGTGCAAAGCAGCACTTCTTGCAGTTCCTAAATTAGTCCATTCAGCGTATGTCTGTCACAGTTGTTGTTCTGCTGGGTACCACACAGCTCTGCTTCCCCAAGCTGATGTTCACTGCCATTGAATTTACTCTTGGCATTTCTTCAAGTGGCAGCACAAGATTTCCCAGGAACCTGGGTTGCAGATACCACAGTAATATGCAGAGGAATGAGTACTGTGGCCTCTCTCATCCTCCTGCCCAGATGCAGCAATGAACCTTTGGGCGCATTATCTGCTGTAGGACGTGCCACGCTTTGGTGAGGTGCATAGCTGAGATCCCTGACCTCCCCCTGGAAGTCCTATCAGAAAGGTCCCATTTGCTGCTGGAGGTCCTATGCTCTTTCAGGGTAGGTAGATTTGCCAGGCCTGTGTCAGAGCCTGTGGAGAAGCTGAGGCATATCTCCGTCTGGCCAAATCCTGTCCCAGAAAGGAGGAAGATTTTGGAGAGAACTGTGAAACTGAATTCCTGTGGCAGATAAGGCAGCTTCTGTAGGGAAAAAATATCTGGCTAGGGACCATCTGGAAACCAATAGAAGTTTGTTTCAGCCACAGAAGCTAGCTTGCAATAGCAAAAAGGTCCATAACACTAACTAGTTCGTCAACCAGTGGACAGAAGAATTTCTTGCACAATTCAGAGTAATATGCCAGCTGACTACATATGTAAGGAAAGGGTTTAAAATTGCACAATGTGCTGAGGAATGATACAAGTGGGGATTTTGTCTCACAGCTATTGGCAGTGTGAAGGAATGGGGAGATAACTGAATTCACTCTGTCCTTCATTCCATAGAGCATAGGGAGGCCCGACCGCAGCAGATACCACAGGCCAAAAGTATTCGGTTGCAGATGCATGGGATGTGTCCGTGGCAAGGAGAGTCTGTGCAGAGAGCAGTTCAAAGCAGTGATTTTTCTGCATGTGCTGTGGCATTGTGGAAAGCATACCGTAGTGAAGACGTCCCTTGGAGAATATTTTAGTGGGTTAATTGAATATCAGGACAAAAGTTATTCCCTGAGGGCGTGGTCAAGCACTGGAACAAGCTCCCTAAGTGGTCATGGCACCAAGCGTGTCTGTGTTGAAAAGGGTTGAAGTTTGTTCCTTCGACAATGCTCTTAAATACATGGTTTCACTTTTAGGTTGGCCTGTGTGCAGTCAGAAGTTGGACTCAATGAGCCTTGTGGCCCCTTACAGCTCAGGGGGTTCTATGGTTCTAATTACTCTGAATTCAGTGGCTAGTTAGGTATTGGTTATTTACTTCGAAACTTTTGTGATTTATGTCATGTCTCCTGTGGTGTCATGCTCTGAGGTTTGATTCCAACCACTCCTCTGACAAATTTTACTAAGGAAACAGTGTTACTCTGCAAGCTAAGATATTGCATAGGTTTATTTTCTGTGCCTTTAAAAAAGGAAAGCAATGAGCTAATCTAAGAGACAAAGGTATGCCAGGCTTCCTACATTTAAAAGGTTGTGCTCCTTTGATGTAAATGTACTTATCTTAAATTGCTCAAAACAAGAACTTCATTTCTGTGATGTAAACGTTTTTCTTAACATTTTGTTTAGTGAATTACAATTACAGAGCTACTCTTAAACACGAATATGCACAAGACTTGAAGATATAAAGCAGCTGGTTTGTGTTATTCACAGTCCACTTACTCAGACTGGCTGGAATGGAGCATACACACTCTTGCTGGTTTATGACTTGCTAAGACAGAAGCACCTAGGAGACTTTTGGGAAGCTCATTCTTGTTTAGATCTGTAACTGTGACCTGTATCCAGAAGAATCTGTGTTTGTCCTACTCAGAAGAAAAATTGGGATGCAAACCTAAGAGAAGGAGATCTCTATATTGCAACAGAAGAGAGTAGATTGCTCACAATAGTTGGCATAAAAACAAATGGGAGAGGGCACTCCTTTTCCCTTGAGCTTCGTCCAGCTGATGAGAGACTCCTCCTGTTTTCTGAGCTTTTCATTTTGTTGTTGGATGTTTCCTTCACCTCAAATTCCTTCTTCTGTATTTTTGGATAGCAGTTGTTATGGCATCTGTATGTCAGGAAAAAGCCTATTTGTTACCCTTTCCTCCTGCTTTCAGTGCCCCATAAAAAATAACTTCTTGCGTCTCACTCCTCTCTTCCCAATGTTACATCTATCTGGAGTGTAAATGACTGAGTAACTTAGTATTTATACCTGATGTGATACCTTTTTGATTTTAGAGCATCAAAAAATAGATTCTGATACTGAGAGAGTCAGCATCAAAAGTGAAATCCCATGAATTCAAAGTGAATTGAGCACTTTGATGTGAATCTCAAATTAACTCAAAGGGAGTGGTCATCTCTAAAGTGGTTCAGCCGGCACCTGTAACCTCTTAAACTGCACTCATATCTCTCATGTGAATCAATATTTGAACCAATATTTACTTAGGACTCAGGCATGATTTATATGGGAGTCTTGGTATTGCAACAACTGCTGTGTTACTCAATCGGATTCCCAGATGACTGGTTAATACATAACAAGACGGATTTGTAAATTCAGTTGGCACAAGTTATCATCAGATCAGAAAGGACAAACTCATTATATCATGTTGTATTTAATTCATAAATCTATTAAATACCTGTAATGGAGTGCAATGTGCCCTGTTTAAAGAGACAATGGGTTCATTCTATTTTGAGAGGGTTCCTAATCTGGATTAATTGCTTGGTGACAATTTTCTAGTTGTCACGAGTAATTGTGTTATTCCTCTGTGTCAAAATGGGGGGGGGAAGTAAGATTAAATTACTTAATTACAAAATGCCACAGTAATAAACCTTTATCATGTGCAACTGTTCCAGTAACAATTAACAGTGAGTTTAATTTGGGGGTCAAAACCCAGCAGCATTGAAGTTTAGGTATATCACAAAATCACTTTGGCTGTATATAGTTATCCTCACCTCCAGAGCATTTCCAGTGATTCTTTCTGAAGGCTGTTTGGCTGGGTGATGTGGCGCATTTCACAGGAAAATCAACTGCACTCATTTTATGCAACATTGCAATAAAAAGAATATAGCATGTCTAAATACCCTTCCAACAACAAGATACTTAAAGATAGTAGGGCAAAAGACTGGTTTTGTAAATGCTATTTGATCTTTTAGAAGAGTGTTGTTTGGGTTTTTTTAATGAAATAAATCGGCACAGGAAATTTAGTGGAGTGTGTTTCCTCCTATAAACGGAAATGATGTGTTAAAACTCTTCAGGCAGGCTAAGAAATCTTCAGTGTCTGTATAAGACAAGACCTATTATTTTCCAGATTTTGGCCTAGAACACTTGAAAATCACCCTGTGTGTGTGTGCGTATCTGTATGTCAGGAAGAAGAACATAGCCACCTCCCTGAAATGCTTTAATTTCTTTGTTCTGCTGATTCTCCTGTATTTACCCTGCCTACACTACAGCAGTGTATGCTTTAAGCCCAGTGACCACTCCTCTGGCAGGCAGTTCCCCATGAATAATCATACTGCTGCATATTTGGAAACATTTTCTAACTTAATGACCTTCCTTTAACCTCAGGCTGCTAATTTTCATCACTGGGAAGGAACAAATGTCTCTGAGCGAGGTGGATTGCTGAAGCTATTGCTTAGAACATGTATCTTGCCGCAGGCTCTGCCAGCAGAGTCCCACTGCTGCAGGCTTGGCCCCTTGAAGATTTTGAAATTTCTGTCTGCCACCTCCTTACTCTGATTATGCCCATGGTACAGGTTTAACAGTCCATGAGGAAATAGCCAGCTAGAAACCATTCTTTGGCTTAAACAATAAACTCTGCCAGGATGCCATAAAGATTACACCAATTACTTAAGTACAGTCAGTGCCCAAGTTGAAACTACAGCGCCTGGAATCTGTAGCTGGAATCCGCCCTTTTACATCTTAACATAGGAAAAAACTGCAGCGTGCTTGAATAACCAGCAGTACTGGAGCTGCAAGTTCCATCACAAATCAGTTATTTCAGCTTGGTATTGGTCCATTGCTATGCATGCTTAGCATAGCAAATTGTTGCATAATGAGCAAAAAGGGAGGGGGGGGAAGATATTTTAGAAGTCCAAGTCATTTGCAGATTAGTCTGAGATTAGTCTGTGATCTACCTCATTATTTGGGTCAATAATAGATTTTAAAATGTTTTAGAAACATATGCACATTTTTATTTTACTACTGGCTGACGTTCAAGCAACATATTGATGTGGGTGTGTGTTACGGTTTCAGAAAACCCGTAACAATTTATTGTCGTGTAGACAATTATTCTGTCACCCGATAACCCCTCCCCACCCAGGAAAGGGGAATCAGGGGATGCAAAGAAACACGAGGGTTGAAATGTAAATAGATTTAATAGAATAAGATTAAATAACTAACAATAATACTAAAGAACCAGTATTAATCGTGAGATTTACAAGGAGTACACTCAGCCAATTCTCTCAGCAGAAGCTGTGCCCTCCCAGCAGGGACAGCAAATGTCGGGCACGGCCAGTGCAAGGGGTTTGGGAGGAAAGGGAGGGCTCAGGGGTCCGGCACCGGGGCAAGGAGTTGTCTGGATCAGCACCATCCAGGGAGAGCCCACTACACAGCAAAATTTTCCAATTTATATTGAATGTGATGTTCATGGTATGAAATAATCCTGTTGCCCAGCTTGGGTCAAATGCCCAGGCCTTGCTCCTCCTTGTCCCTCCACCTGGCAAGGCCTGAAAACACTGAGACCTTGAATTTCACAGAGCCTGGCTGGCCATAAAGTAAATATTTTCATGAATTCAGACACTAAAATCCTCCAAAAGTGCAATTTTCCCAGCGTTAGAAGGAAAGTTAGTCCTGGGCCTCTCAACCCAGGACAGTGTGCTATTGGATCTTTTAATTGTGCTGTATATGAATATAGAGCATTTACTATCATGCTAATGGCAGCTGTGTGAACATAAGAATGAAGTTTTCTAATTCACTTGGCTCCTGCCCTGTCCATACACGTGTCCAGTGGGTGCTCTCGGGGTCTTCACTGCATACAGGTTCTGAGCACTGGACACAAGCAGTGACAGTGCCCGATACCTTGTTATATTGCATTACCAGCTTTTTTTTCTACATGGTTCTCTGCAGCCTTTTATAAGTGACCATTATTACGTCCATGCTAATTAATTCTGTGGCTTGTTTGCCCCCCTCCCTAGTCACCACATCATACCCACCTCATGCTAGTCCACTTGGTGTCAGGGGAACGTGCTCCAGCTCGTGCAGGCAATTCACCTGTGTTGCACGCTTAAAACCTTGAAACAACTAGAGGTGGCTCTGGTATGTTCTTCCCTAGAGCAGGTTTCTTTGGCTCCCAGCTATAAACCTCCACGGTGGAATTCATAATGCAGAAAGCCAGGCCTGGCCACAGTGGAGATACAGAGTTTAGAATTTTCTGAGTGTTTTCAGTGATTATTGTGATCACTTGTAACCCTAGGGAGAGCTGCAAAAATGTGCTGTCAGAGAAAATAGACTGTATCTAATTTCTTTTTCTACTGTCAAGCTGACACCTATGCCAGTGAGGCAGCAAAGGATGTGCAGGTGAGCCTATGGACCAGTGGCAGGTCTGCTCGTAGACAAGAGAGCAGTAGGGCTCCACCACAAGCCAGGGGCAAGAAGAGAAAGCAAAGAGCTTGTTCTTCTGTGGCTTGGGTGGCTCTGTCACAAAACAACAGCAGTGGCAACCCTCAGGCAGGACATTGTCCAGCAGAGGAGGTAAGCAAGCAAGGACCACCTGATGGGTGAGGACTCCCCGGTACCTTCCATAAGCTCCTCCAGCCCACAGAACTGAGTGCAGCCCCGACCTGACAAGCTGCTTCTTGCCCAGAACTAATAAAACAAGAGAAGATTAAGAGGGAAGAGAGAGTCGATTCAGTGCAGGTAGAGAGCTGGTTACTATAGCAACTGTTTTCTTCTTTGAGCATAGCTTGGGAGGACTCCCTTGTGAGGGGATTTCTGCAGGGTCCCCAGGCTGGGAGGGGAGGTTGCTGCAAGAATCTCGTTTGACAAAGGCTGCACTCTTGAACTCTGCTGGGGATTGGGGGGAGCTGGAAGAGGTTTGTAGAAGAGCTTGTCCAAAAGTAAAACAGATGTTGGAAGTGCCTGAACTCAGGGGAGAGATTACTGAACTGGGACGGCAATAAAAGTGGTATCACCTCGTGGTGTATTGTTCTGTGGGTTGCAGCTATATCTGAGCCTGTTACTGTACCACAGTACCCTGTACAACCAGCAGTTTCAAAGCTGGAGCTTTTTTTTTTTTTAAAAAAAAGAGAATATTTAGCTAATTCCTACTGGATTTTTAGATCTCTCTGAGGTCCTGAGAAAGTTCTCCAGCTGAGTATCTTCAATGACACGAAATCAGTGCAGAGTAAGAAATTAAATAACTTGTAATATAATAAAGGCTTGGTCAGTCTGACTCCAAGAAAAGTCATTCTCTGGGATTTGAGCCAGGTAATGTTATCTTAGCATACTGCTCCAGGTACCTGGCACTGTACAAGCTCTGGATCTTTGCGGTTATCTTAGACCAACATAGCAAATGAATGAGCATATTATCCTTTCAGTAGGGCTGCCTTCTGGTGTAACACTTGCCTTGCATTCGCAGGAGACACATAAATACCAAGTCAGCCCTAGGGTAAATCTCTCATCTTTAGCCCTTGTTAACCCTGTGTGCTCTGGCAGGTATACTTCAAGGGCCCAAGTTCCACCTTGGTTTTTTGCCAGTATTTTGTGCTTGAAAGTAAACAGACACAGGAGGAAAATAAAACAACCTATGATCATCTCAAAAGTAGTTCTGAAATTCTTTCTTAGGATCAAAGCACAGAAGAAGTTGCAAATCCTCTTGATAAGGGATGAACAAAGGAGGCTTTTGGTGAAGTATTCTGCTCCTCTCTTCTCCCTAGGCTGCTTATTGCCTATTTTTCCATGTAGTATTGTTGCTGGAGGCACGGGTCTAGAATATTTTCTGCCATGATCCCACTACCCTTCCTATCACTGAGGAAGAGGAAGGGGGGACAGCTGTGCAGCCTCTCTCTTGCAGCTGCGTCTTGCCTAGGTGGCCAACAGAACTCCAAACATTCATAATCCCTGGCTTTCAGAGTAGCATTTTTTTGGCTGTCGAATAAGAAACAGCAGCCTTAGTATCTGTTTACAATTCATCAAGGGTCTTTCCAGATGCAGAACCAAGGAGTCAAGAAATGAAAGCAGGCTCCCTGCTCCAAGAGCAACTTGAACATAGGACTAGGCTGAGAATATTTTGCTATCGGAAAATGCTGCTGGGTGAGCAGCGTGCCCAGGAGGTGAGCCAGGGGGCTGAGGGACTCAAGGACAGCCCTGAGCTCCTGCCCACACTCGCACCGATTGCACACTTCCCATGGCAAATTCTCTGGCCTCAGCCTAGCTTCAGAAATGGGACTCACAAACTCAACCTGGTGCTGGTCCATAAAGAATGTTTATCGACAGCTGCTGTTAAGAAGTCTGCAAGCTCTTCAGCTGAAATAAGTATCTGCAGCCTTCTCCAAAAGCGTCATTCTCTCTGTGCCATGTGGTAGATCTGGTCTTAGCTGGCATTTGATGTTGCCAGCAAAATCTGCTGCTGCTGGATATAATAGCGGGAAAGTCTTGTGAAAGAAAATTAAGTGCTTTATGAGTCAGAATTCTAGACTTAGCTCTTTTGTGAGCAATAAGCAATCTCCACTGCACCAATACAGCCGGGGTGAGTAAAATCATGCGTCAATCCAACTTTGCTGCAGATACACAGGTATTTCAGAAAATTGGGAAAAACATGCTAATAAGCTTTAGTAAAACACACAAATTAATAAAAGAAAAAAAAGGTTCTCGTTATACTGTTACAGAATAAAGACATATGGCCTCTCCTGACTGCGCATGTGACAAAGACTGCATTCAGAACCAGTAAAAAGTAGAAATTTCCACCAAGACTTTGTGAAGAAGCATCTCCCTTACTTGAATGGAAGTAGCGGACTCACTGACCATTAAATTCTGTTCAGCCACTGAGGTAACAGATTACATGGTCATGGTATGGGGGTGAGGGAAAAGTAAATTACAGAGTAAGAACATTGTTTTTTACTGTTGGGGGGCTGGGGAGGAAGGAGATTTCTGGGACAATTTTGTCTCCCTCCATACCTAGAGCGGAGGTCATGCCAATTCTTGAGCCTCTGCTCACCCCAGAAGAGGGGATCTTAGTCCAGATTGTACCTTGCTTACAGCATAATTAGTCGCTATGTGTTTTGTCTGTGCCCTAACCCTACTTATCTCACCACTGCTTCCTTCACAGGCTTTAAAGCTCGGTTATCCAGGGGAGACAGGCAGCTGAAGAATGATTCTCTTAATGGGTCTCATTTATTAGATGCACCAGTAGATTAACCTATTAGATGGAATCAGAAATTCAACATAGATACGGAACCCTTGTCTGCTATCTACAAAAAAACTCTGCTAATGAAGCTTGGTTGCTATGGTGTAAAATCTGATATCAGGAACATGAAGACACATTTGCCTCTTTCCGTTACTCAAGACGACGTCTGGTTGACTGATTAATCCATTGGGTAAGATACTTCATTGTTACCTAACAAGATGGTTCTTCTAGTGCACAAGAGATGGAAACAGGACAGTTGCTGCTGAGAATATAATCAAGCCTGAGTCTGGTATTCTGACTGTTCAGTCTTGGAGTGTTTGAGCCAGTAATTCAGTACTTAATTCCCTTTATGTGATGCCTTTTGGGTTTCAATATATTCTGATGTTATCAGAAGCCTGTTTTGTTGAATTTGACTATATGTGTTATCTAAGTGTAATAGATTTCTCCTTAGGAGCAGAAAAAAAATTTACGTATACAAGTACAAAAAAATACACTTGGGTTTTTTTTTTTTTTTAATTTATTTTTTATTTGAATGTGGACATAAAAGTTATGAAAAGTACCATGTCAGTAGCTCTAGAAGAACCTCTCTCTCTGTTTATCCATTTAAAATACACTGCATGAAGAAGAGCAGTATAAATTTCTCACAGATTGCTCCTCCTGCGTGCTTTCAGCCAAACCAGGGAAGTTCTAGAGTAAGAGCAGATAATTATTTATTTTCATGTTTGGTGAAACCAGTACCTGTCTTTCCACTTACTCTGACGGGGTTTGCATCATGCCCTCCATCCATTCATCTCTGGCATTGCTGCCTGGGCTTTCAGTAAGACCAAGTTCGTGCCACTTATGCCATGTGGCTTCCTGCCCGTTCAAACCAACCACACTTGAAATGCTCACTGGTGGGATAAAATGGCTATAAGGAACCGCCACCCACAATTTAAAGATGAAAATAATCTTAACCAATAATCAGTTCCCTAATCAACATTTACTCTCTGGGAATGATGAAAGAAAAATAATTTTGGCAAGTAACATATGGATATGTCTACATATCAACCAAGCCTGCAAGCCCTTATGATTACTCACCTTTATTTCTCTCATGACTTCCTCTACTGCTTTGTTCTCACCTTTATTACACTGTACACACTTGTGGCTCCCCAAAAGATAGATCATGTTTGTTGTAAAACACTCTGAACAGTTTTTAAGTGAGTTACACCCTTTTTGTAAACTCAACAATAAATTACAATGAGCTACTACTAATGAAGTGTTAAAACAACAAATGATGTGGTGAGCAGAACAAAAGGAAATATGTGCATGGGCTTCATACGGATCCAGGATACTTATCAAACAGAAGTCACTACGTAACTGAAACCCGAGATAGACTGACACTAATAAAGGGTGTGTTGTAATCAAAAGAATATAAAACAAATAGAGTAACAATTTTTTTTTTCTATCTCCTTCTGAATTCTCTGAAGCTTTGAAAGAGATTATTTGAGGTTTTGAAGCAAAGCTTATGACTTGGTATGAACAAATGTAGGTGAAATGGCCAGGATCAAGTTGGAGTTTTCTTGTCTGGTAAGAATCTGGATAGAATTCTCTCTACCCTGGAAAAACACTTTTGTATTTGTCCGACTTCTCTGCCTCCTCTTTCCACACTAATAACAATCTAGAAAAAAACAAATCAAATAACACTAGGGAAAAAAAAAAAGTCCTGTTACCCATGCTATGACAAAGTAGCGTGAAACTCGAGTGGGTAGAAACAGAAGTGCCAGTCTGAAAAACAGTTTTCTGGTATTTTCACCACTTCTTCCCACATGTAGAAATATCATGAGCATTTGCTGAAGAATGAGCCTTTCCATCCATATAACTGTTTTCTGGTATTTAGCTATTCAACACAGAGATGTTGTCAGGTACTTACTTCAGCACAGACCTGCAAAAGAAAAGCCTCCTCCACAGCCTGGCGTTGCCATCTCCAGCAGCCTCTGCACGTTCCTTCCCCAGCATCCCAATCTGCACTCAGATTAAGAGATTTTATTTTTTACACGAAGAGCTGAGGCACAAAGGGGAGAAAATTGCATCACTTCTGTTTCAGTTTGGCATCTGTAACCCATACATCCTTGGATCTGGTATACCTCAGCCGAGTTGTGTTCTGGTTGTGCTGAAGCTGCTCGCCAGCACAAAGCAGTTCTCATGCCAGTTCTGCAGCTTTCCTGCCACTTCTCAAAAAATCCCTGGGATATTTGGGTATTTCCAGCGCTGGAGTGCCCAAGTGAAGCGTGCAGAGAAGATGAAGAAGCAGCCCATGTGGTCAAACAGCTTGGGCAGGGAAGCAGCCTATCAGGAAAATCCCTTGCTAACCAGCAATCCCCAGCTTTAACCACGATCTCCAGGATAATGGGAACTATTGTCAGAAGAGCCCACAAGCTTCTAGAATATACAGTAAAAGACCATCAAGGGAGAACCGCCAAAAAATCCGGGAAGTGCAAAGGTAGTTCAAAGCTTAAAGATGATTCTTTTACTGCTCATTTATGACAAGGTGATATAGTGCATTAGGTAATACTCTCGTTCCGTCTGGCTGCAGGAGGGCCGGGAAAGCTGGGGCTCCTTCCAGCTGCCCATGACATCACGGTTCTGGCCATCCCCCGGTGCTGCCAAGGACCGGAAGGCAGGCGCTGACGTTTCCGTAACAGAATGTCTTTCTGCCGCCAAAACTAACAAAGAAACTAAACTTTGAAGCAGTGCATGTGGAAATTATTTTCTTCTTGTAGCTTACCCTTCTCTTCAGGTATGATTTTCTCTAGAGCCAAGAAACCAGCCTACCATATGGACATGACTCAGCCCTTACACACGATAACTAAGTAACTCAGTAACTTTCCGTAAAAAGCAGTGTTTAAACAAACATATTTTTGGTTGCTGTAATTCCCTTTCTACGGCACAGAGATTTCTCACGCGTTTTCGCGTGTCACGGGAATGAGTGACATCAGCCCCTCACGAAGCCGTGGCACGGCCGGCCGTGCGGGGAACGCCCCACAAGCAGAGCGACAAGGCCGGCAGCCCCACAGCACGGCACGCCGGCAGCTGACCCAGCCAGCGCCCTCCCTCAGTCCTCGGCCTTCACCTCCGGCCCAGCGTCCCACCCCGACCCCGGCGGGGCCCCCGCTGCGGCCCGGACTTCCCCTATGAATTCCTCCTCAGCCCTGAGGGGCGGGCGGGGGAAGCACCGGGCCGCGGCCGCCGGGGGGAAGGGGGATGTCACCTTCCGCTGCGCACCCCCCC
>VZRU01005229.1:125460-202171 GCA_013398155.1 Pedionomus torquatus | reverse complement strand
GCAGCCCCGGCTCCGGGGGGGGCGGCGGCGTCCTTCCCACGCCCGGGCAGCCCCCGTCGCCGCTGGCTCCCGGCGACCCCGAGAGGAAAGATCCCGTCGCGACCCCGCCTTCCGCGCCGCCGCCGCCGCCCGAGGAGGAGCCGCCGCTCGACCCCCGCCGGCGGCGCAAAGCCTATCTGTGGTGCAAGGAGTTCCTGCCTGGGGCCTGGCGGGGGCTGCGGGAGGAGCAGCTGCGCATCAGCCCCATCAGGTCAGCGCTGCGCGGGAGGGCGGCTGCGCTCCGCGGGGCGGGGGCGGGCGGTCGCTGGGTGTCTGAGCCCCTTCCTGCCGCAGGAGATGAGCGTCTCTCTCTAAGGCTTTTTTTTAAAAAAAAAAAAAAAAATCCTTTCCAAACCCCCTTTTCTGGGCGGCAGGCTGAGGGGGGCGGGCTGCGCATCCGCCTCCGCGCTCGCTCTGTGGGTGTCCTTCCCGCTCCGCACACCGCCGCGGGGCGGGGGGCCCTGGCGTCGCCGCCTCAGGGCGCCCCCGTCCCCCTTGCCGGGCGGGGGGCGGCGGTGCGGGGTGGCTGGTCCTGCAGCGCCTCGGCACTGAGCCGGGGGAGGGGCCGGGCCCCGAGGGTAGCGGTGATGGAACCAGTAGAAACAGCTGCACCGAGTTAATGGAGCCGCTCTCCTGAGATAAAAAAGTGCCTATTTAGACCCTCTGAAATTGCGAGGTTGGCAGGTGAATGCGGGGAGTCGATGATGGCGCATCATCTTTTTAGCATATATAGTAACAAGTGCTTGTGACTCAGCGATGTTGGCAGCTTGTGAGGAGACTGATTTTTGGCAGCAGAAAGATGTAAACTGGGGATGTTCTGGAAGCTATATGTGTTTGCGATCCTTGCTGCCTTTGTGTAATAAAATAATCTGGCTCTTATCAGTCCAGTACACTAGTTAAACTGGCGTTAGTTCAGAATTTGACTTTTACACACTGCTTGTCTAGTGTCTTAGTGCGTGATTATTGTACCCAATCAAATGTAAAGTCACATATGGTTTCAAAGGATATGGTTTTCAGTTTATCCCCCTGAGTCCTTACTTTGCTTTCTAATGGTTTTACTCTTGTTCCTGCACAAAAGGCATGCAAATCTATTCCTAGTTAGTGAAGAGAGCATAAATTGTTGGTGAAACTGATACATAAACGCATGATCAAACCCCATCGTGACTACTTCTAAATGTACTTTTAAAGCTTGATTAAAAAATGAGCAACTTATTGAACCAGTGCAGGTAGTATTTCTATCATTTTGCCTCACTTGACATAACCATAAGTTTATAAAGGGAGTGAATTTTTAGATAACTGATACTGTTTCTAGACAGACCATTCTGATAATGTCTGCAATCTGGCACTTAATTCTGTTTTCATCCTTATCAGTGTGTACTGCTGACTTTGCTACTTACTTTCTAAACTAGCCTTAGGTTTTAGCATAGTTATTCTTGCATTTTTTGGAAACTTCCCCTCTGAGACACCACTTCAAAATGGCTTGATAGTTTACAGATTAGGAGGAAGAGGGGACTTAATGTGTTAAAAAAAAAAAAGTTGCATTTATTTTGGCAAAAGTGTATTCACCACTTTTTATCTTTGGAGAATTCAGCATTATATTGGTTTGGTTCCAGTTTCATAAAGGTCAAGCACTTGGTGTGCATTCTTCACTGTCAGTGTTGCCATTTTGACTGCGTTAGAGCAAATCATGGCTGTGAACAGCTGTTAGATACTTGGTGTTATAGGATAAAGGGGTACAGTCCTTCTTGTTAACAAAGACATAGATCTACATCTAATGGATGTGCGTACATACTTGCATTCTCGACTGCTGTGTCTGATTTAGGGAAAGCTCTGGGAAGCTTTGAAAATAGGTGACCCTTCTGGAAAGGCTTACCTTTAAGTAACTTGTTGCAGTAGACTAACTGGGAGCTTTATCTGTATATGGGTGAGGTATGACCCTTTGACCCTTGGACAAACTGCTGAGTCTACTGACCTTTCAGGAGAACAATACCCTTTATTAGACTCCTGAATTGATTTTCTTGATTAGAGGTAACCTTTGAAGTCTGAAGTGCATAAGACTACAGTGAAAATTCTCGTTAATGAAGTTCAGCCTCAGTAGGGCACTCCCGTTTGTCAGGAGAGATACAAAAAACATGATTTCTGGCTTTCGTGCACTGTATGCAGGCTGAATGTGTTTAACATAGCTGTGTGTACAGGTTTTTGAGCTCTAGCCTAGTATTTTTTCTGTAAAGTGGGTTTCAGTGTGTTTAGTTCTTCTATTTAAGTGTTAGTATTTTCACCAAAGTCTACAGGGGATTAGGAAAGGTGGTAAATGTTTCTTAAAAAAACCTGTCTAGCATAGTTTAGATTAAGCCAGAAATGTAGCTGGTATAACTAACCAATGTTCTGACTGTCTGAACACTCTTTGCTCTTTGTCTGATATCCTTTCCATCTGCCTGTTTTTCCTACCTATTCACCTTCATGGTTCAAAGTTACTTCATATCTCTTGTCTCTAAACATCATTTTTTTGGATGCCTGCCAAGCCACCTGGTTCTCTTGTGTCTTCTTTCTTGAGCATATTGTGTAGCTGCTATTTTACCCTACTTCTTGAGACTTCCTTTTTTTCTTCTCAGCTGTTGGCTTTGGATATGTAGGGCAGCCCTTCTTCTCTATCATCTCTCAGTAAATACATGGAGATTGTCTACTTCTTGGTAGCCTTTTTCTCCAGAAAGTCTTTACTATTTCCCTACTGTGTTGTAAGAGAACCTGGGAGATTATTTGGAAAAGCATTGAGAGTCGTGTCAGGCTAGGACTAAGATGCATTTTAGCCACTGTATTTTGGATCTGCCATAGATTGCTGAGATCAAAGCTCACCACAAAGTAGTATTAAATACTTAGGTTTTGGGTGTTATGAAAACCGCATTACTTCTTGAAGGAAATCACAACATGACAGAGGTTGCTATTTAAATTCATAAGTTAATGCAGTAAGTGATGTAGCAAGCTACAAGTAAAATTACTTTTAAAAATCTATGTAACTGCATCCCTTATTGCTAGCTGCCATATTTGGATTGTTCTTTGAAAGCTCTTTAATGGTGAGACAGACAAGCTTTTTTCAGTAGAGCTGATTTATGTTGTTGTTTTGCAAGCAAGAAGCTTCAGTACCTCTCCTCCTTATAGTAGAGGCAAATCTGTTGCGGAAAGGAAGTTTGAAAACTTAGTAATGAACATATGGATAGTGAAGAAGATAAAGACAATGTAGTAAAGAAAATGCGGGTCGAGTAGACTGGTGTTCTTACTGGGTTACTGGAAATCAAGGAACAGCTTTTCTAAGTTATTGTCTATCTAGCTTGATGAGCCTGCAGAAAACAGATGCTCTCACATTTTCCTGTAAGAACACTGTTGTGAAACATTCACTATAGGAAAAGCCAGCATGCTGGTGTAACCCCTGAATGACTGAAACACAGAACTCCCTAAAGAACTGCTTTAATTCTAAATTTCAAAATTGAAAATGAGTTCCTGAGCATGATAGCATAAGTGCAAGTTTGATCAGTGAGGCTGTAGCACAAGTGTTCAGGTAAAATCTTCTTAGGTAACTTTTGTAGCGGCCATCCCAGTGATGATAACTCTTTATTCAAACTTAAGGTCTTACATTCACTGCTTAAGTTTATTCTGCCATTTTCTTGCTTGCTTCTGCAGCCAAATGTATCTGTCAAGACTCTAGCATCACTTTCTGGAAGTCCTGAAAATAATTAAGTTAACAGAAGCCTTTGTCTTGTCTTAGTTGTGTGTTGTGTTTTGTATCACTTTGGTCATAGCTTGAGCTGTAACTTGAATCAATAGATCTTGATGGTGCACTATAAATTAAGAAGCAGGAAGCTGCCAGTCTTTCACTTGAAGCCTGTTGTATTATGAGTTATTGGTGCTGTTGGAAAACTTTTTCTCATGTTAGAGTAAATCAGTTCATGCTAAAAGGATTATTAATCTGCCTCTAATATGTAGAAAACAAAACATAGATGCTCACCCCAAGTTAAATTTACCTTTCTCTTGGTAGAGGCGGCCTCAGCAACATGCTGTTTCAGTGCTCACTACCTGATACCATTGAGACAGTTGCAGATGAACCACGGAAAGTTCTCCTGCGCTTATATGGTGCAATCCTGCAGATGGTGAGTACGTAGAGTGATTTGGGAGTGGGAGGGTTTCTGTGGCTTAATTGTAGTATATTTGGAGATCTTCATTTGTGACACACTGGAAGTGTCTGCTGCTTTATCCTTTGGGGAATGTGTTTTAGTGGTAGTTGGGTAGATTGCTAGCTTATTAAAACAGTTTTCCTTATTGTTGTTGTCTAGAACTTACACTGCTTTCCATACAGATCCTGACTGGCGTGTATCAGCTGAAGGCTCACTTGCTGTCTGTTTGATCAATAATGTTTTGTTTATGGTGTTAAGCTTGGACTGTGGTGTTTCAGAAGTTATTAAAGTTTGCTTCTGTACAATATGTAGGACTTTGGCATAACTAGCAAGATTGCAAGAGACTAAACCACTTAATCTTGGTAACACGATTTTCGGAGATAAAAGTTGAAGGTCTTGTCAAACTTGTGCAGTGCTCAAGCATTTTTATTAGAGATCTCATTGCTAATTGTGTTGCTGGAAAATTTGATCTACAGGGTTAGAACAAAAATGAAGCACAGCCATCTCATTCCAAAACATGCTTTCCTAAATGTGTGATATGCCTTGTAGCTGGCATAGAAGCCTAACCAGATATTTGTCAAACTCTTCTAACGTTACTTTTATTTGATTAGTAAAATGTGAATAGCATTGAAATTTGTCAAACCTTAAGACAATTGGTTGGCAAATATCTTTCAAATTGTAAGGCTTAAAATCAAGAGTTTTTCATAAAGGTTATCTCTTCCAAAGTTTACAAGCAGTTATGATAGGACTATACAGCAGGTCTTCTCTTACCCATCTCCGCTAGACTCTCAATTATATTGTAAATAATTAATCATCAGTGTTTAACTGTATTAAAAAATGCAGCTTCATTAAATTATATTTGGATGTTGGCAATTGTTTCTATTTGACTTATAGGGTCTGGTGTTGTTATCCATTAATTTGATACTTTCCAGTACTCAGTCACTCACTTTGAATAATTTAGCCAATATCTGCAGGAGATTGACTGTTCCTGAAATTTCAGCCCATTCTTCCTGATTCTGCCGCCTTGACCCACATTTACTATAAAATCTCACTGGATACTGTCACTTAACTGGCTATAAAGTGCTCTTTTATTATGCTGTGAGAGGTATTAACTTTCCCATGGTGGCATACTTTACCAGAAATATGTAAAAGATTCCAGTGGTTTGAAGTACCATGAAACACTTGGCTACTCCACTGGATGTGTGTTGGGAAAGTTAAACTGTTGAACAAGGAAAGAGTGTTGAAGTTCATTAATTCAAGTTTAAATAGTTTTTGGGGTTCTTTAGTTTAACAAAAACTAAAAGCAATGTGGAAAAAATGGTGGTGAGAAACTTCGTTTTTGAAATGACTCCTAGGGTCACTTTTTTTTAAATTATAATAGCTTTAATGTAATGCTGGCTTAACATGTAGAAGGCTTGAGTAGGAACATGGGCTGTGAAACTTCTGTAGTGGTAGAACTTCTGCTGCCTAAGAGCTGTGAAGAAATGTGACCTTTCCCTTGTATTTCAAAGGAAAAGTAGACTCTAGAATTTGGTTGCCCTCCTCTTCCCTTGGGGTTTTTTAACTTGCCTTTCCTGTGCCCCTATCCACTGAAAAAATCAAAATAAATTTTTGGGCTCTAAAATCAGAACTAATTTGGTTTGAAAATTGAAAGTGTGTTCATAACTTTCTAACCTTTCTACTCTTGGTGTTGAAGGATCTTTTGAGATGTCTAACTTCCTTTATTTCCGTAGTGGCAGTGAAATTGACTGCTCTTGTTGGTGCAGTTCACTAAAGGTTAAGTAAGCAGAGAAAGTCCCAAGGTAAAACTTTCAGATTGCATTGAGGTTCACAATTTTTGTCAACAAACATTTGTCTCTTCCAGCCCCTCTACTGTAAATGCAAGTCAAAATATAAGCAAACTGTTTTTTTGGGGTATTTTAAAACCTCACTTAGGATTCTTAAGAATTTCTGGGTGGCATAAGCAGAATCTTATGACAAGCCTGTTAAGAGGGAGTAATTTGATACTTCTCAATAGTGTTGCTTAAGTTTAGAGCCCTATAGAAATTAAGGGACACTGATTAAGTAAGTTGAGTTTTGAAACCTTTTGCTAAAAGCACAACTTAATTCTCAATGAATTAATTGTAACTGCCACTGGGTATTAGTAGTTACCACTTGTTTGCTTGAGCCTTTTGTAGCATGTTTTAACTCTTGTCCATTTTGCTTTATGCTGAAATTGGAACACAAAACAGTGATAGTATCTTCTTATTCCCTTCCTGTAAATACTATAGTGATCTGCACCAAATTGTTACATGTACAGAAGACAAGTTTAACTTTAAATTTTGAATAGAAGTGAAAAATAGATACTAACTTGAAAATGAATGATACTGGCACCATAATTCTTTGAGCCACCTTTTAAAGGAACCTTTCTTGCAGTTTGAAAATAGCCCCAGTTTGCTTATTATGAATCTTGGAAGACACAAATGTCAGTACATGAAACTCATCCAATATAAACCATGCCAGTTGGCTAAAGCTGCCACACAGGGAAGGCTTTGTGCCTTCCTCTGTCATAGCTGATTATTTAAGCCAATTTTTTTGTGTGCATGACTGTTTTGGGGGGATTTGGGGGAGATTCGATAGAACTGGCTCGACCATTGTTATGAATGGTTGCACTGGCATGGATGTTTAAAAATCAAGGACTTCTCTTGAGTATATCCTTGAGTGGAACTTTTTTTTCCTAAGACAAGTATTTGTGCTTGTGACAGGTTAAAGTACTAACCACATTAAAACTCAACTGTTTGAGGCACAATGCAGATATGTTCTACATTGAGGGGGGAGGGGGGAAGGGAAATGTCTTACTCTGCTTCACTTATTCTTGCTCCAGCTTAGTTGCCAAATTTAAAGGGGAGCATTGAAAGTAAAACTTCCCCATGACAACATGTCTTTAATTGTTGGCTATAACAGTGTTAAAACATCTGAAACAAAAGGTTCTCCAACAATATGCCATTTAATGTTCAGACTTTAAGATTGGATTTCATATGCAGGTTATTGTAGTGCTTCTACTTCAATTCAGAACAACCAAAATTTCCCAAATCTTAGAAATGCTGATATAATTTCGACATAAGCTAGCATCAATTAAAAAAAAAAGTAAAGCAGCTCAAATTATGGTGAATATTTTGAAGTTTACCTGTCAAACGGTAACAGGGGGATTGATTCCCATTCTTATACACATGTCAAAAGAACCTTGCACTCTGATCACTGGGGCTCTGTTACTTTACAACAGCCAAAACAAAATCTTGTATATAAATGAGGAAAACCAAAACAGTGTACCTAATGTTCCTCTCCGGTCTCTCAATTTCTATGTGAGCAGAAACAAAATAAATAGTTGCCACAGTTCTGTGGTAAATCTCTTCCATACCTGCCTTGCTGCCTTTTATTTTTTGTAACTAAATAAAATGCAGACTACTGTGTAACTGTAATTATCAACGTCTTCTGTGGTTGTTGGTGTCCATGTCTGTTTGTAGCATGGAGTAACTACAAATCCCTGGCACTGGCAGACGGCTTGAAAGAAACCAAGCACCTCTTACGGGGATATATTTGTGTTGGGTGGAGTTAAGGGTGTTCTGGGGGGTAATGTACCACTTTAGTTGTATATGCATGTGTTCTCTGCTGCAGGCTTGCCCATGCGATCGTGCCTAGAGCACTCTGGTTTCCAGGTGACAGACACGATTCACGGTATAGTATGAGATCTCTGAAGTTGGAGCATTCTCTACAGCTTTCATTTTCTTTAGTACTGGATTTCATTGTTTAAAAATAAGGCTTAAGTAGCACCAGCTACTGTCTGTGCATCTGAATGTTTACAGAAATGACGAAATACCAAAGTACTGCCCCTTCCTTTCCTCTGCTCCCTCATAAGAGAATGGTAACTTGAAATGAAGAGGATTAGAGAGATGTCTCTTGCTGTTGTAGGGCTTGAACTGGGGATTCTTCACATGCTAAATCTTAAGACTTCAGGAAACTAGTATCACTTCCTTTTGGTCTGGCCTAGGGTTCAGTGATCAGCAGCAGATTATTTGAAGGAGAAATATTTATTGCGAAATCTAAAACCGTGTTCCTATAACACGAATTTCAAATTGTCTTCCAACAGCTTCTAGAATTAAGAAAACTTCACCTGCATACATTGCCTCTAACCGTTCAGGCAGTTCCCTTGTAATGTTGTAATTCCTTGGGATTTGAATCCCTATGGATTTGTCTAAGGTGAAGTATTGCAGTATTTTGATATGTTGAAAACTACTAAGCTGAGTAAACTCAGGAAAATGGAGTTATAATGCAAGGTGTAAATTTTTGGGCAGAGCTAAGGGGTTTTTGGGGAAAAAGATTGCAAGCTCCTCTGTACAGAATTCATTGCCAAGCATCATTTGGAGTTTTTAGTACAGATTTCATCTGCCAGCTACAAGAGAAATAAATTTGGAATATTAGGGAGAAAATGATGCAAAATTTATTTTTCATGTCGAACTGCCAGATGTATAAACACTGTCTGGTCATATTCTGATCACAAATTAGCATGGGACGTCTCCTGTTCTAGGACTTTCTTACACCAGAAGCTTCCTGGCCTTAAAATTGATTTACATGATTGCAAAGTAGACTATAACAGCTTCTGTTGTTTCTGCATAAAGCTGTCCTCTCTTATTTAAACTGTAGCTAGCTTTCTTGATCTGCTTTGAGAGTAAACCTTCCCACAACAAAGAAAGCACTGAACTATTAAAAGAAATCTTAAAAGATGTAGAATCACAGAATCATGTAGAATCATAGAATGGTTAGATGTCCATTTCTAGTTAATATTTCTGTATAGAGTGATTAAAAAAAACCTCCAGGAATTACTCATTCTTTTATTTGGGCAATTAAAATCTCATTGCTGTTGGAAGTAATTAGCTGCCAGAATTAGGTGTAAATTGGACTGAGCTACTCAAGCTTACAGAAAAAATGAAGTTTTGGTTGGTTTAGCCAACAACATATGAGCTAAATATGTAGGTAAAATTATCTCATGGTAGGAGCTGTTTCACTTTAAACCACTGTTCTCATAGGTGATTGTGCAGTCAGAAAACAATCAAATCCTACCACTTTAACATCTGTTAAACTCTTAAAAGCCTGTTGCATAAAACTGCATCCCGCTTGCTTCATTCTCCTTGACCACATGTACTCAAGACTTTCCTAATTCTGGGCTGAGTACATGGCCACTTGTGAAGACTGATCCTCTCCAAGCTCCCATTCATATTTGCAAGGTAGTTATGAATTACTTTGCAGTCATTCTCCTCTGTAAACTAATGCTCTATGCTGAGGGAACAGAAAAGAGGAAGGGATGATGCAGAAGTCTCCTTTTCTGATGACTCTGCAATACATATCCCTATTTGTCTCTTTCTAATGGCACAGTAGATGCCATTAGGCTATCTCCAACGCTAATTTGAGGTGGACTTTTAGAACTGGCTAGCTCTTCATACAGTATGACTTCTGGAAGAGTGGATACCAGTTCAGGTTATAGGGAAAAGCCTAATCTGCTTACCTTCTGATGAACTGAACCATTCTGAGAGCACCATTAATCAGGAAAGACTCCTGGATGGTGAGTAACTTTCTGACTGTTCAAGAAAAATCTGTAAGATGCAAAAGTGGTATTGATGTAGGACATGCTTGTTCAGAGAAGCCCTCTGTAAATGACTTAATGTTATTGAATAGTTATGCATTTAGCTTTAGTGAATGTTTTTACTTTATTAATTTCCTTGAAAGGAATATAAACTAATAGTAGTTTTCATATTGTCTGGTTTTAAACTTACTGTCCTAGTGGAATGGGAGATACTTGCTGAAAGACCATTGATTCATGTTAACTATACTTCTTCTATAGCTTCTGAAATACTGTAACTGCATAGCTTGTGTAAATCGTTAGCTTGTTGTATTGTACTTAAGGCAGCTGGTGTTGCTTAACTGTATTCCATTAAGTTCATTTCCACCCATGTTTTGGACATGTTAGAGCTTTGGAACAGAAAGGTATGCACATGGTTCTATAAATGAAATGTTTTTGTTGAGAAGGTGGAGATGCAGGCTACCTTTATGGGCCTCTAGAGCTAGTCTGGTTTAAACTGTCAATGGTGGAGTTGCAACATAAATAGCAGCCACAAACTGTCACTAATTCTAAGCAAATATTTGCTTTCTCTTCTCCTTACCTTCAAGCCCTTTAAAGGACAGAGGTTTTATTACATTTTGAATTTTAAATGTGCAGCTCTATTAAAAGCATGTGCCATTGAGGGTTCAGTTGCTGAGAGTACGGTTTGATACTCTGAAACTGCTTTATAATGGCTGTTAACAACACTAGCACAATACATTATGCATGGAATTTGTTAAAGATTTGCTAGTATACTACAATTCTCACTGAGATTTCTTTAGCTTACATGGCCAGATCATTCAAAGAAAAATCTTGGATTTTCGTGGCTAATGATGTATTTTACATGTAGCCTACAGAGCATACTGTAAATAAGGAAATTCTAGTCACAAAAAAAAAAAATCAGGAAAATAAGGTAATAGAAAAAAGCAAGTACTTTGCAAGCTTCATAAAACGCCTTTTCTAATAGTCCTCCTAAGGCTTTTATGTAATCTCTGTAATGCATCTCTTAAGTACTTTAGCTGCAAGAAAAATCTCAGATGTTCATGCAGAGGGACGTAATTTTCTGTTAATTAAAAATATTAATCGAAGTTTATGATACATTGAAATCTTGCTTTGAAATACTGGGAAACAATAAAAACATACCTGAAAATCAGCTCTCAAGCTATTTACAGGAGTAGCTTGGTCTCAGTGGCACATCCTTTTGAAAGATTTTGAAATTGTTGAAATAGTGTGGTGGTCAGAGGTCAGATGGATACTAGTGCTGTAGCTGTCACAGATCAAGACAGTGAGACATCTAGTTAATTGTAGCTGGCACTTCTACTCCCTTTGTTCTGGTGGTTGCAGGTTAACCCTTTTAAATTTCATCTTCTCATTGTGTTTGCTTTTTCTTATTCATAGAGGTCCTGTAATAAAGGAGAGTCTGTACAGTCTCAGAAGGAAAATGACTTGCAAGTGAGTAATTAAATTTGCTTATTCCACAGAATTTTAGAGATGACGGAGAAATGTGATCCTGCTCAGTCTAAACCAGTATTACTCCCCATGGTTGTCTGGGGTGTGTTTCTAAAAACTCTATAAACAGTAATGAAGAAAAGAAATCTTTCTGTCCATAGAAGTAATGTAATATGAGGGTCTACACAGTTTGTAAGGGTGTAAGCACTCCACATTAACAAGAAACATTTCTAACAATATTATCAGTACTGCTGTTTTTCATACTAGGCTCTTTTCCTTCATAAAGGACAATCAGTACGCTGCTTTACCTAATCTCTATGTTATAATACGTTGATGAACCCTTCTGAGGAAAGCATATGGAGCTGGAGAGAACTTCTTGTGTGTGAAGTGTTTCTGATTAGCTTTGTGCTTGGATCGTCTGCGTTCTGCAAACCTTAAAGTTCTTGCCTTTGGAACCATTTCTGCTTATGCAGCATAATGTTTAGCTGAGCATAATTCTTCATAAAGTCATCTGAACAGAATTTGGTAATTTAGATTTTTACCCTGGCAGTATTTGTTCAGTAAGGGATAGCATTGCAACATGTTAGCCAGATGCTTTGTTTGGTTTATGTACTATCATTTTGCAGCTCTGTAATGGTTTTGGCAGCGACTGGGGAGAAGTACATTTTACTCATTTGGTAAGAGTTGCTTTACTCCCCTTGTATTTTCTGCCTTGTGGGAGTGTAATCTGAAACAGTTCAAGCATTTGTTTCTTTTCTAGTGAGTTGAAACTGGTTTTAAAATTTTTGATGTTGAATGACTGCTTTTGAAATTTTGTTGAACTCTTCAGTTAATTTTACTGGAACAACTTCAATCAGTTGAACCAAGACTGAACTGAAAAATGTACTGGCTTGATTCTTCAGTTTTCTTCAGAGTTGAAAAATGGAGGTGGCTTGATTTCACCCCACCCCAATCCAGTAAAAGGTTCCTAAAGTTATAGAAGAAAAAAATCCAAACAAGCCCCACCCTGGTGCCAGTAGTTTGTGCAAGTTTTGCAGTACAGGAAGCAAAGTTTTGAATTTCAGAACTGTCTCTGTTGCTTGAAAATAGTGATTCTATGCTGGTAGGCTATTGCTTTCTGCTATTAATCTTATAGTGCTGAAACTTCAACTGTTGGATCAGTGCTATCAATTCCAGTCAGGATAGATTTGTCAATTTTCTTGAGTCTAGGTGAAAAATACAGGTAAGTTTCATCAGAGGAGTTAATGTCTTCCTTTGCAAAGACAGACATCTGGGTAATGCCACAATTTTCAGGATCACTGGCAAAAACATTGTAGCTGTTCATAGCTGTCTGGTGCTTGACAATTGTGACTAGAGACAGGATAGTTTTGTCTTTTTAACAGACATTATCTATGTTTTAACTTGTTTTTGCTATAGTCAGAGGTAATTTTCCTCAATTATTATTCAATCTATTTTTAGTGAGCTTTTTGTTGAAGTAAGAACAAAGCAGAAGCTTTAGTTCCAACTGAAATATAGAAAGGCTTTTGATCTTTTCTTGACTGAATGGGAGTTGCATACTGGAAAAGTCTTGTAAAGAGTGTTTATAATTCTTAGGCTTGAAAAGCAACATTGATCTGTAAGTATTTGTTTAAAAAAAATGAGTGGTCAAATCTTCTCCAGAAGTCTGTTTTATGTATAAGTGCTAATAGATACCTCTGGTTGAATCAGACTAAAATTGAGAGCCTCGGTTTAAACCAACAGATTGTCTTGGCTGTGCAAGTGTATGACAAATTATTTGAAGGCATTGAGACACATAATTTACTTAAGTTACAATGCTTAGTGTTCTATAGAAGTCATCAGGTGAACATTAACTGAAGAGTTAGATACTTCATATGGACATCAAACAAGTTGAGGTGTCCTACAGAATATTGTGATGTCCTTTACTAGATTTGCACACCTATATTTGACGGTAGCATACGGAGTGGAGACTTCGTAAAAGGTCCATCAGGTATTATGAAGGAGAAGCCTTTGTGCCTGAGATATGTAGATGATGTTATTCCAGAGTTGTCATTGGACTTGTTCTCAAGTGACCGTTCTATTACAGTAGAGGAAGTTCTTTGGTGCTCTGAAAATTTTTTTGTCTCTTTAAGAGTCAGGTCCTGGAGCATTCAGACATGAATATTCTTGTACTGCTGCTTTTAAGTTATATTTGCCTGCACTTTTTAATCTTGAAGTACATCTTTGATGGACAGGTGCAGCCATCTTTGTTAACACTGCTGATACAAGTTTACAAACTTGCAATCATGTAGTTGTGGGTTATCTGCATATTCTAAATCATGTCTTAAATGACTAGGGCTAGGCAGGCATGTGGCAGAAGTAAACCAAAAGTGCACTGTTGAGTAATTGGAAATGTCACTATTTCTGGTTGTCACTGAAGATACATTAAGGGATATCATAATGAAGAACAGGCATAAGGTACGTGGAAAAACACGACCTCCTTAAGGTCTGCTAATAAAACACAACTTCAGGTTTTCATCTGTAACCAAAGGACTATGGAAAGAAAGCTAAGGTTGTAAACTGGAGTTTACTTTTATTAGTGGATCCTAACTTGTCTTTAAAATTTCTCAGGATAAAGTTACTAAGCTAGGTGAGTTCAAGGAATCTTAGGAGGGTCAAACCCGGAAAAAAATCCCAGACTTTTTTCCTCCTATTCTGTGGAAAAGGGATCACATTAATAGAATATGTTCAGAGATTAAGAACAACTGAGTAATTTTGGCTGTGTAGGGCATTGTTCTTTTTTTTGTTGTGGTTTTTTTTTTTTCCTGGTACTTGCTGTTATACAAGTATCATGAATTGGTTTTTCATTACAATGTGAAAACAAGGAACTGACATCTTCATGGGAACAGCTGTAGGATTGCTGTAACCAGAGTTTTAAAACACCCTGGTGTTGTACCTGGCACAGACAAATTCAATATTGACTAATAATGGACTAGACATTCAGTAACCTGAATCCAATTTGCTTTTTGATGCTTGGCAGGTGAAATGATTAAGTTACGTGTTTGGTGTGTCACAATCGCTTAATGGTATGAGGTTGGAAGGGACATCTGGAGATCTAGTCTGACCCCCCTGCCAAAGCTTGTCAACCTAGAGCAGGTTGCACAGGTAGTTGTTCAGGTGGGTTTTGAATGTCTCCAGAGACAGACTCCACCACATCTCTGGGCAGCCTGTTCCAGTGCATTGCCATCCTCAAAGTGAAGTAGTTCCTCCTCATGGTTAGATGAAACATATGTACAAGTTTGTGCTCACCACCCCTTGTCCTCTCACTGGGCACCACTAAAAATAGACTGGCCCCTTCCTCTTAACACCCTCCCCTTAAATATTTGTAGGTGTTGATCAGATCCACCCTCAGCCTTTTCTTCAGACTGAAAAGCCCCAAGTCCCCCAACTTTTCCTTGTAAGAGGTGGTTGAGGCCTCTGATTGTCTTGGTGGTCCTCTGCTGTACCCGTTCCAGCAGCTCCCTGTCCTTCTTGAACTGGGGAGCCCAGAACTGGACACAGTACTCCAGGTGGGCCCTCACCAGGGCAGAGTAGAGGGGCAGGATAACCTCCCTCAACCTGCTGGTCACACTCTTCTTGATGCACCCCAAGGTGCCATTGGCATTCTTGGCCATAAGGACACATTGCTGTCTTATGGGTATCCTGTTGTCTACCAGGACTCCCACATCTTTTTCCTCAGCAGGTCAGTCCCCAGCCTGTATTGGTGCAGGGGATTATTCCTCCTCAGGTGCAGGATCCTACACTTGCACTGGTTGAATTTCATGAGATTCTTCTCTGCCTGACTCTTCCAGCTTGTCCAGATTTGCTGGATGACAGCACAGCCTTCTGATGTGTCAGCCACCTGTCCCAGTTTTGTATCATTGGCAAACTTGCTGAGGGTACATTCCATTCCTTCATCCAGGTAATTGATGAAAGTATTGAAGAGGACTGGACCCAGTACTGATCCTTGGGGGACCTCACTTGTTATGGACCTTCAACTAGATTGTGCCACTGATCATGACCCTCTGAGCTCTCTTTCAGCCAGTCTTCAATCCACCTCATTGTCCATTCATCTAACCTACGCTTCCCAAGATTACCTATGAAGATGCTGTGGAAGACTGTCAGAAACCTTGCTGAAGTCAAGGTAGACAAGTGTCCACTGCCCTCCCCTCATCTATCCATCTAGTCACGCATTGTAGAGGGCTACCAGGTTAGTCAAACATGATTTCGCTTTGGTGAATCAGTGTTGACTATTTCTGATAGCCCTCTTCTCCTCCAGGTGCTTTGAGATGATGCTCAGAACAAATCATTCCATCTTTCTAGGGATGGAGGTGAGGCCAACTGGCCTGTAGTTTCCTAGCTCTCCTTCCTGCCCTTTTTGAAGACTGGAATTGACACTGGCTTTCCTTGGGCACTTCGCCTGCTTGCCAGGACACTTCAAAGATGGAGAGCAGCCCAGCAATGACTTCTTTCAACTCCCTCAGCACTTGCAGGTGCATCCCATCAGGACCCATTCATTCCGCTTTGAGGAGCGGAGATGAAAAACAGTGGAAGGCATGGATATAATGCATTAATTTAAAAATCATGTTAACATCTCAATTTATATTATTGATGATGCTTTTACTTTATATTGAAGTTAATGTTTCAGAACATAGTTATGAGTCATTCCTACACTTCAATATGAAATGCTAGAATTTCTTGAAGATGTCAGAACGTGTGTGCCAGTAATAGAAAAAATTGATCAACAGAACTGGCTGAAGTGTATTCAAGAGTGGAGCTTGTATAGAAAGAGTTATTTACTGCCTGAGACTCTGTGACTACAGTAATTCTCTCTAGTCCAAAATACCTGAGAGTTTTCTTTGTTTTTATGCTTTTGAGTGTCATGGGTCAAAATGTTGAGATGAATTGCGGAGGCTTAGCAGATCTACAGTTTGACTAAACCTGGATTCTGGTTGACATAATTGCTAGAAGTTGAGTTACACTGTGGCTTCTGTGTTTGCTTATTGCACATCTTAAGCATCAAGAAAGCTAAACTTCAGTGATTTTTTTTTAACTATTTTTGAGACTTATTTCTGTTTTTAAACATTCGTATTAAAAAGCTGATTATTTGTGACTGTTATGGGCTAAGTTTATTGATATAAGGAAAACACTGAAGAAGAGTTACTGAAACTTGAGGTATGTTTGGAGATAGAAAAGGAAGAATATTTATTGATGTGCACATGCTCCTTAACAAGACGTTAAATTATTCTTTCTTCTTAAGGAAAAAAAAAAAGGTAGAAGGAAGACCTAAAATGTACTGAACAGAAGCAAATCCTAAGTCATTTTTCTAAATGGAAAAACTGGTTAGTTCAGTTGTTAGATTCACTCACTGGTGTAGTTAAAATGTCCTTTTGTGAGGCAGTGTTCCAAGGGGTGTTAAAATAGCCAAGGATAATATTTATATTTCCTGTGCTTCAGTAGGATAAACTCCTTCAGGAAATGAATTTGCAGAGTTCCCACAGGTTCGGAAAGAGAGGGTGTATTGGTTTTTGCATAGTTTTCCTTTGACCTGGCCCACCAACAGTACCTGTTAAGTAATACTAATTTTCCTCCCTAGCTTTAAACTTGAAAGCAAAATATTTGTATTGCTTCTATGCGATCTACAAGTTATTAATCAAGAAACTCTGCTTAGTAAAATATTGAGTTTTCTTTTTAAAGCTAACCTTAAAACTTCTTACTTTGTAATGGTTTAGCTATTGTGCACACCTGAGTTAATTTCTGTGCAAGCACCAACTAATGTTTAAATATTATTTCTTTCTGTAGGGGGCAGAAGCCATGGTTTTGGAAAGTGTTATGTTTGCCATTCTTGCAGAGAGAGCTCTTGGTCCAAAGCTGTATGGAATCTTTCCACAAGGGAGGCTGGAGGAATTCATTCCTGTAAGTCCTGTTCATAATTAGTGGGCTAGTAGCTTTTTTTAATTGAGTGTGAGAAGGTCTCTGGACTGCCCAGAAAAGCAGAGGTGTGGGAATGGAATACTTAGCAACATGTAGTAATTGCTAGCTGTAATTTGATACAGTTACAGTGGGTGTTAGAGAGCCCAATTATAGCTCTTGCCAGGGAGAGATATCTAAAAGCTCTTCAGCTGTAGCAGAGACTAATAAATGAAGATAAAAAGCCTGTTAGATACCAAACATAGCATTGGAAACTATGGAGTAACACTTTAACAGCAACAAGAGCAGATGCTTTTAATGTTCTCAAATATTTATCTTGTTTGAAGATATTCTTAGTGTGAGATGTGATGTTTCCCAGGTCTTAATCTAGAAAAAATTGACTAAGTCATAAATAAGCTGGGCTGGCTAACTTAGCTTTTCCAAAGATGACAATTTCTTAAGCTCATTTGGGATTTAAAAAAAAAAGGTGTATTGTTTGAGTACTGTGCTAAATATTTTATAGTATGTAGAGACTGATTTTGGTGTTTGTGATTAATCACACTTCTGTAATTTAACTGTTTTAAGAATATTATATTTTATTACAGAGCAGGAAACTAAGTACTGAAGAACTAAGCTTACCTGACATATCTGCTGAAATTGCTGAGAAGATGGCTAGGTTTCATGGCATGAAAATGCCATTTAATAAAGAACCTAAGTGGCTTTTTGGAACAATGGAAAAGTAAGTTATACAGTACTTCAAAGTATGGGAAAAAAAAAATACCTGTTGTATTTCTGATAAAGCAGATCATTCTTCCTGAATGCCTGAGAGCTCAAGCTCTCACTCTACCCATAAACTGGTCTCATTGTTATTTGCAGAACTTAACTTGAAGAATAGTAACTTTTTCTTTAACTTTTTTTTTTTCCCGATTTCAGTTTTAAATGATGTCTTGGTACGGGAAGACTAATAAAGTTATGGCCACAAATGCTGTACTGTTGTCTCTGTTTTTAACAGATACCTAAATCAAGTGCTGAGGATTAAATTTACCAGAGAATCCAAAACTAGGAAACTGAACAAACTCCTTAGTTACAATCTGCCCCAGGAAATGAAAAATCTAAGGTAGGCCTATTTTGTCTACAACCATCTTCCAGTTTCAGTTTCAATGTGAAGTTCTATATTTGTTCAAACATTAAATGGTGGAATAGCCTGTATTCATTTTACCAATCAGAGTCTCTTAGTGACTTCAGGTTGCTAATCTGACTTGCTCGTCAGTGAAGTCCAACTTTATTGTCCTGATCTTGGGCTCCTAATTGAGAAAGTAGAGTCTTGTTATAAATGAATAGTGCTTTACAGCAAAATCTATTCTGTACTTGGAAGTGGAACTGAAATGAGTGATTTCTTACAAGATCCTATATTGTTATTTTCTAGAGCTATGCTTGAAGCTACTTCATCCCCAGTTGTATTTTGCCACAATGACTGTCAAGAAGGTAAGCTTGCTAATATTTCATGACCTTCAGTGATGCAGTATTAAGCCTTTTCTGGTCACTTGTTTGATTCCTGAGAGGTCGTCATGTTATTGAGGTACTGTCCTGGCAGCTGACCTGAAACAGCAGCCTGTGCACTCCCAGTGTGCAGCCGTTGGGAAGTGAAGTGCACTGCCTTCAGTAACCCTTTAGGCTAATTAAGGGAACATCTAGTATCATGACTGAATTAAGCCAAGCACATAACACACGCTCTGTTAGTACAGGTTGGTTGGTAACGGGAGCCTTGGGTGTTTTCTGTTAAGACTGTACCGTTTTTAGCTGTCTGCAATATACATGATCAGGGTAGGTATACTTCAGTCCTTCTAAAAGAAAGATATTGGAAAAGTAGAGTGACAGATGAAAATAGAATCATAGAATCATCCAGGCCAGAAGGGACCTCTGATGGTCATCTAGTCTGACCTCCCCTGCAGGGACAACCCAAACTAGACCAGGCTGCATAGGGCCTCATCAAGCCTCATCCTGAACACCTCCAGAGAGGGGGCCTCAACCACCTCCCAGGGCAAGCTATTCCAGTGCTCCACCACTCTTAGTAAAGAATTTGTTTCTGATATTCAATCTAAATCTGCTCTTCAACTTAAAGCCATTGCCCCTCATCCTATCACCACAGGCCTTTGTAAAAAGACTCTCCCCAGCTTTTCTGTAGGCCCCCTTCAGGTACTGAAACACTGCTCTGAGGTCTCCTCAGAGCCTCCTCTTCTTCAGGCTGAACCATGCCAGCTCCCTCAGCCTGTCCTTGTAGCAGAGGTGCTCCAGCCCCCTGATTATTTTTGTGGCCTTCCTCTGGGCCCACTCCGTCAGGTCTATATCCTTCCTATATTGAGGGCTCCAGCCCTGCACACAGTACTCCAGGTGGGGTCTCACCAGAGCGGAGTAAAGTGGCAGATACACCTCTCTGGATCTGCTGGCAACACACCTTTTGATGCAGCCCAGGATTATCACATCACAGATTGGCCTTCTGGGCTGCAAGTGCACACTGTCTGCTCATGTCTAGCCTTTTGTCCATGAGACCTTCCAAGTCCCTTTCCTCAGTGCTGCTTTCCAGTACCTCATCCCCCAGTCTGTACTGATAGCCAGCATTGTTCTGGCCCAGGTGCAGATCCCTGCACTTGCTCTTGCTGAAGCTCATGAGGTTTATCTGGGCTCACCTGTCCACGTCTCTCTGGGTGATGTCCTGTCCCTCTGGTATATTGACAACACCACACAGCTTGGTGTCATCTGCAAACTTGCTAATGGTGCATTTGATCCCTCTGTCTATATCATTGATACAAATGTTGAACAGTATCAGTCCCAGCACGGACCCTTGAGGGACACCACTAGTGACTACTCCCCAGCTGGACCTCAGGCCATTGAGCACCACAATGGCCACAAAATAGAGACTAGGGTAGTTCAACTCAGCACTTGTCATCTTGTACTGGTAAGAAACATTAGGAAAATCTTACCTACCTTATTTTAGTTCTTTCTTGGAGTCATGGAATAAGAATTCTTATCCAGTTCTCTAAAGAGATACGAAAAAGAGTCAGTGCTGAAAGGCTGCGGTGTTAGTGCTCCCTGTCTTCTGTGCAGTGGGTAAGCTCGGCTGAGCTGGAAAGATGCTGTACTAGGACCACAAGGAGGGCTGTTGTGTTCTTAGGAGTCTTACCTTTTTTAGCTAGGGCTGAAGAATTGGCCTGAAATAGCATTGCCCTGAAGGATAGGTGCATAAGGGTAGGCAGCACAAGGGGAAGAAGCCACTGATCTGAGACTGGAAGAGTTAGCTGAGTAGTGGTGGAGTTCAAGGTATCGTTGCTGATGTGGCAAGGTGTGGTACTGGAGGAGTCAGGGGCTCCATCATGGGGCTGGGGCAAGCTTTGGAAGGTAGATTTCCAAGGCAGGGCTGGGCGATGTGAAATACTGTGCTTGTTCTGTGGGTGCAAGGATATGGCATAGAGAACAGATGTACCTATGGAGAGGGGACAAACTATTGCAGAAGTTGAAATTACTCTAAATTTATTTACTAGTTAGCACTTGACAAAAGCCAACTTGATGTTTTTCACATGAATTCCAGTAACAAAGTAAATTGAAAGACAGGTAAAGCAATCTCCCTGTTAGGCTGAGCTTTTCTATAGGTACTGGTTGTGCCATACTAGAATAGCAAAGTGATCATTCTGGCTTTCAGGCTGCTGAAAAGCAATTCCTGTCCCAGATGTGTGATCAGTGATAGTGCTATGCAGGTCTGAGAGATGTTGCATAATTTAGATCTCAAGGTGTGGAAAGAAAATTAATGAAGAACTACTAAGGTTGACAGTGTCACCTCACCTTAGTTAGCTTGTGTGCTCAACACTGGAGAAGCAGGACCCTTAGGAGATCAAATCTGCCTCTGTCTGTACAGAAAAAAACTTCCTTATTTTCAGTTTTACAAGGCTTCCAGTGTATTTCTCAATGTTATATATCTCAAATGTTCAATGAGCTGATATATATCCAGTGCAACTTTGCTATTCCTGTTCTGTGCAGCTGTAAGGAATAACTGGGATTATCTGAAAAACATTTCTTAAGATCGAGTATTACTCTTCTGTTATTTTCCTGGGACTTTATTGAATATGCTGTATTATTTTAATATTTTCAGGTAATATTTTGCTTCTTGAAGGCAGAGAGAATTCAGAAAACCAAAAGCTGATGCTCATTGATTTTGAATACAGCAGCTATAATTATCGGTAAATCACTTTATTTTCTATTCAGTGGAAAGAGGTATTGCTTTCTACATGCTACAGTGAGAACAAGTGCTGCACTACTGATCGTCTGTCTGTTCCAGTGAATTGTTTTCTGTTCTTTTAGTGGGGACAACAGATATGAGTCAAAACAACTCTGTTCCCAAGAGTTTTGAGTGTAGGCATACAGCAGAGAGAAAGTTGTTGAAGCCCCTTAGTTGTCCAGAGTAGAGGGTTTGTTTAGACATAAATGTCTTCTTCCTTGCATGTCAAAATTTCTTTCTAGTGGGGAAGTAAGGAAAATGGTAATTAGTGTGTCTGTACACCTGCAGGCCATGTTTGCTTTTGCTTTTTTTTTTTTCAGGCCTTTCAAATGGCTTTTTTGTCTCTGCAGGAGGGAGTAATTCTAGATTTGATTTTTTTTCTACATGGTTACACCAAATGCTTTCTGTTCTTACCTTAGTCGTCTAATACCTGTGTTTAAGGATGATCTGTGTGTGTGGAGTCACTTGTATCATTACACTGTTGCATATAATGGAACCCAATAACAGGAAAGTGGGATATGTTGAGCCCTTTGAGTATGACCTCTTTGCCTACAATAATGCTAACATTAGAGGGTGCATTTGCATTCATGCTGAGATGTAGTGCATACTCAATTTTTAACTGTTTTTGTTTGTATAAAACTTAATAGCAAAGTCTAGTATTCTCATGTGGCTGGTGGCTTGCATTCTTAACTGCCTGTCTTTACCAATTGATTTTAATAACTTGCAAAAAAAGTTGTATCCCAGTTATCAGTTCTCTACCTCCTTTAGCAAAAGTGCTGTAAATTCTAAGTAGCCTTGGGCTTTTAAAATTGGTTTTAGGTTTATTTAAGCATAAGCAGTTTGCTAGCATGCAAATATTGAGGTACTCATCCTTTATCTCATTTTCAGAGGATTTGACATTGGAAATCACTTCTGTGAATGGATGTATGATTACACATATGAGAAGTATCCATTCTTCAAAGCTAGTGTTCTTAAATATCCTTCAAAGAAGCAACAGGTAGGTACATAAGGGATAATAAATAAAATGCTAGTGAATTATACAATTCCATTGTTCACAGCCTTCAAATCTTAACTCTTTCTTCAAATTCTGGTTTGGACTTGCTTTGTCACAAGATCTTTCATCCATGACTTCCACTTCCTGTAATTCCAACTACCTTTGCTTTAAAAATAGAAACTTCATAATAGCTATTCAGGATACAGTATTTACTATATGTCTATGTAGCCATTCACCACAAAGTCTGATAGTTGTTGACTGCAGTTGTGACATCGGTTGTCAGTAGCAAAATGTCATCTGTTGTCTCAATATTAGGCTCATCTTAAACCAGACTGCCAAACAATTAGTAGAACCACCATTAATCTTAAAGTTAATTCCAGCACTGTAGGTATTTGGAAAAAATAAATTGCAGCTTATTAAAAGTCATGTCTAGTTCTGAAAGAAGCAAATGTGTCTTGAGACTTAAAAATTGTAACTCTGTTTCTTTGCCTTCCAGCTTCATTTTATCTCCAGTTACCTGTCTGCATTCCATGGTGGCTTTGAAAATCTGAGCAATGAAGAGAAGTCCAAGCTAGAAGAAGAAATGTTGATAGAAGTTAACAGGTAAATTGTCTTTCACAACCGTATCTCGAAACTTTCATCTGTACTTGTGTACTTCACTGGCTGCAGAACCTTAAGCCAAAAGAGACTCTAAGCTATTTATCTGTGGCAAAGAAAAATCTGTCTGTTTTAACCCTTAGATGTGTGGCTTACGCTATTAGTTGAGTAAACAAAACGCTACTCCATGTAGAAGCTAATGGAATTATATTCATAGTCATACTTGAAGAAAAGGCATGGACATCCCCCACAGGGAATACTATTGTGACAGGATGTTGAAATAAGGTATTGTGACTTAGCTGGGTATTTCAGTAAACATAGCCTTGTAATTTCAGGTTTGCCCTTGCATCACACTTCTTCTGGGGTCTGTGGTCTATTATACAAGCAAAGATCTCATCCATTGAGTTTGGTTACCTGGTAAGTTATTTAATCATAGTCTGACATCATTACAAATGTATATTCTGACCTGTGGTGCATTATCGGAGAGTAAATGAAATGGCCTCTCATGGCAACTAATATCTTCTGGGTGGAATAAAACTTCTTAATCAATTTGTTACTAGTTTGTGTTCTTTTAAGAATGTAAAGAACATTTAAAATTGAAAAACTTCAGAAATTCTTCCCATTTTTACATAGAGAGACTATAGCTTTGTATCAGACCTTGCAGTGGGATAATGCCTTGCAGTAAAACAATTCTTCTGCAGGGAAGGATCCTGTGCAAGAGGGATGCTAGTATGCAGAAACTTGATGCTCAGTGTGCAACAGTTTTGGTGCCAGGTAGCTTGTTGTACTTAAAAAATTATCAGTCTAACTCTTGATATGTGCTTAGTGTACTGTAAAGTGATAGAACATTTGGGCACACTGAGTATCCTGCAGGAAGTGTTGCAGAAGCTATCCTTAGTGAAATCCTGACTCTTAGTTTCGGGTGGTTTGGGTTTTTTGTGTGGTGGTTGTTGGTTTTTTGTGTTTGTTTTTTCTATGACATGCTGGCAGCATCCAATAGTGTTAGAGTTGAAATAAGGTTGGAGGAACTTTTAAGAGGCTAGAACATCTCTGGAGAGATCATGCTTCCCAAATAGAGCTAATTAATGCAATGAGGTGATGAAGATTAGGAAGGTAACGCAGCTAATGCCTTTATTTTGTTTCCCCATCCCCAATAAGCAAACACAGCTGCCTACGGCATCGAGACCTGAATCATGTTCCTTATTTCTCCAGGAATACGCGTTATCCAGATTTGATGCGTACTTTGATCAGAAGAGGAAGCTGAAGGTGTGAATGTGAGAAGAGTGGCCTGTTGGTTACTGTACGAAGAGGGCAGCTGGACAGAATTTACACTGTGCTTAGGCTACTGTATCTCTAACGAAGGTGTCACTGAATTCCAGTTCCTTGGAACACTGGTGTACAGTACTGAAGACTGTATAAAAAAAATGACTTGTTTACAGTTTCATAAATACTTGGAATGAGGTTGGGAGGCAAAAGTAAAATACAACAGTGCAATATCTTTAAATCTTTTTGCTCTATAAGGTATTTTATATTATGGGAGAAGCTTACAATTAAGTGTCAGTACCACACACATCAGAGCAAACAGTGTTACTGTGAGTACATTTTCTAGGGGGGTGTTGGCATTATGGGTTGTGTTGTAAGCAGAACAGTTGTAAAAGGTGATTTGTAGACACTGCCTTTTAATGAGCAAGTTAAGTGGAGACAACTGTTAAACTGTGAAGTAGACTTAAAATCTTACTGTGAGAGTAGGTTCAACATGCCCCATGAACACTATCTTCAAAGCTGCTGATAAGTTACACCACTTTAACCGTAAAGCAACTAAACACATTGAAGTGCTATGCTTTAAAGTGGTATCTACATACACATGAATGTCTCTCTTCAGCTGGTGTGCCTGTGAAGTATGAATGAACTTTGAACTGGCCATTCTGAAGGAGTTTGTCTTGAACTGTTCATTCCATGTCCTTCAAGAACATGCTTTAGCCCAGCCTGGTTCTCTCAAAATGCTGTGGTCCTGCACAGGGGCTTCTGTGGGCTGGCAGCACTGGGAAGAGTGCCTTGAATTGCTTTAGCAACTCCCCAGATAACTGGATTGGCATTGACAATACTTGTAACTGGAGCCCATCTCTCTTGTGTTGCCACAGTGTATGGCTTCAAGAAGTAGTAGAGCCAAAGACTGTGGAGAACACCTGAGGAAATTGTTGTTCTGCCCATCCAATGCTTATGTGACTCGGGAGGTGTGTTTCTTGCACCTTCAGTTTTCATTGGGTTCCAGCAATCCAGTAAAGTGGAGCATCTTGTGGGGAACAATAACATGTATATTGAAACTTGAGTATAATCTGTGTACATGTCATCTAAAGATTTCTGTAGGTTTTTGAGAACGTGTTTATTTTGAATGTTGTTTGTGCATTCTAACACACTGTATTATAAATAATAAACTTCTACCCTTTTTCACTTGTATAGCAAATACTGTTTCAAGCAGCTGAAATGTGCAGCGTTCCATGTACTGTATAGTATAAATTGTAAAAGCTGTCATTTTATTCTCTAGTATAGAGAATCATTTTCCATACACTCAGTTATTAATACTTTATAATAAATATAAAGCGCTTAAAAACATCATAGTTCTTAAGTCGTCGTGATATTATATCTGTGGGATAAAATAAGTGCGCTTTCAGGCCTGGGCAGACTTTCTTGCTTGTCCTCAGAGGCAGAGTAAGTGTTGGGCTTAGCGCTGTGGGATATAGCTGCTGCTTAAATACATCTAGCCTTTGTCTGACTGTTCCCTGGCAGGACTGATTGGGGTGAGTTGTGCTCAGAACTTATCTTTTCAGGGCAAGTTAAGTGTTCTTTGAGAACTTGTCTACAGACAGGAACTGCAGCTCAGTCTCCTCTTGTTCACTGTCTCTGAGTGTTAAAGCCGACCGAGCAGCTGCTTAAATGCATCAACACTTCTGTGATGGGATATTGTATCCAGAAGTTGTATTTATAAGACGCGGCAGAAATGGAGTTGTACCACTTCTTAGTTCTTTCTTTGACTGGAGTTAATCTGATTTGATTTTCATAAAGGCAGCTTAAAACTACTAATTAATTTTCTTTTCAGTTGATTGGTTGCGCTTGAGCTCTTTCTTGAAACTGCTGGGTTTTATTCCTGCTTGCCTTGGTGTCCACATTGCCTCACTGCTGTTCAGTGGTGAATGTCAGCCTGTGGTGTAAGAGTTAAACAAAACACACTCACAAGGCACCAACCTTTTTCTTTTAAAGGAGGCTGAGGTGATTCTGAGGTGATTGAGTGGGTGATCAGCGCAGCCTAGGGTGTAACCCCACCACTTCTGTAACCATTTATGTAAGATGAAAATTCTGAATGCTCAGACTTTGGGGAAAATGTCCCACAGCTTGTTAAGGATCTCATCCTGCAGAACTGTATTGCCTTCTCCCTTTAAGCTGAAAAAAAAATAATAAAAAGGATTTTTATGGTTTGAACTGGATACAATGAATTCATAAATTAAGCAACTTTTCCTAGTGATAGGACAAGGAGTAATGGTTTTAAACTAGAAGAAGGGAGATTTAGATTGGATGTTAGGAAGAAATTCTTCCCTGTGAGGGTGGTGAGGCACTGGAACAGGTTGCCCAGAGAAGTTGTGGATGCCCCATCCCTGGAGGTGTTCAAGGCCACGATTGATGGAGCAACCTGCTCTAGTGGGAGGTGTCCCTGCCCTTGGCAGGGGGGTTGGAACTCAATGATCTTTAAGGTCCCTTCCAACTCTAACCATTCTATGATTCTATGAACTTTCATAGTGATGATGCCACTACATAGAGTGAGACTAATCAGAGTTGCTCTTCACCTGGCAGTTTATTTCCAGCCTTGCCCTTTGTTGCTGCCGCTGCTGGAGGGAAGAAGCTTTGATGTAGCGACTCGTCCATTTTGGGTCAGACCCACTGAGTAGAAGCAGGGCTGGACCTCAATACACAGATTAGGATGGAGCATCAAGCTGGTGTGGCTACGAGGGCTGTCTTGGGGGTCTACTGATCTGGCATTGCTTGCACAGAGTTGTGATATCATTATCCAGAAATGTATGCAATTTGCTAATGTAATTTCTTTTGAGTGATGGCGTGTGTAAGTCATGAGGCACTGTGTGTGTGTTTTTTGTCTAGGGGTATATATGTACTCATTCATAGAAAATAAAAGCTTTAGCAGTATTTTCTGTACTCCTGCAAGAGGACATGAGGACAAATCTGCTATGCTTTCCCTCAGATCTTGCTTGATACCAAAGTGAGACGCTGGTGCTTCTCTTCTGTTCTCAGGTGTTTGTAATCGAGTACTCCTTAATGTGAAATACTGTACCACTGTCCCTAGTTAGACATGTAGAGTATTTGAGAAGAAGAGGGAGGAGGTGGATTTTAATACCTGCAGGTGTCTTTTTCAGATACTTGATTCTGGCACAAGAGACCGAGTATTAAATGCTTTCCTCCTTGTGAAACTATTAGTGCTACCATCTACGGACACATCAGGTGTATTAGTTTGAAAAGGCCAACTCTATATGCCAAGAAGAAGAGGAGGGTCTGGCAGACCAGTCCTTACGTGTCCTTGGCCAACAGCGGTTGGGTGGGCAGGGTGCAAACGCACCCATCCCAAAAGTCTCTCCCCTGCCCACTCGTGCTTGGTGCTAATTGCCTGTGTGGGTCCTGTGGCAGGAAACACACTCTGTGTGGATCAACACTGGTGAAACAGCAAGAGGAGCTTTTGCGCTTACCGTGATGTGACTCTTGGTCTCTCAGCCAAATGCACAGTTATTTGTCGTAGTGGGAAGCAGCAGCTGAGATTTTCATCAGTTACTTTTTGAGACTTGTGTTGGTTTTCTACAGTCAGGTTTCTTTGCTTAAGGTTCAGAAACCACGTTGGGAAAGCCTGGTTCCTTGGCACTGAAAATGCTAGCAAGAAAAATTCTCCATGGCTGTTTGGGTGGCTTTGAGGTGCTATAGCGTTCCAAAAAGCAATAACCTGAAAATGTTACTTTGCAGATCAATTTTGCATGTCTGAATCTGCTAATATCAGTAAGAATTTCTGTTCTTTTTTCTCCTTATTAACTTGGCTAAAGCCACACTACAGCTTAAACTGTATGAGCTGGATTTCACTCCTTCAGATGGATGTAGTTATCTATTCTAGCAGCTCGTGGCTGTGGACAGCCCTCAAGGGCACTGAGGCTTGCAGCCACATTTTCTGACACCCTAACTTGTCCTGAAGTTCACTTCTAGGTGTGATGGTGGGAAGGCAAGAACCTAGCTTAATTCTGCAAGAATCTATAAAAATGGGAACTTAAGAATGCATCCTCTGACTTGCAAAAAGAGGAGGAGAAAGCAAATAAAGTAATTTCCAGAATGAAGATAATTGACTGTCCTTATCCCAAGTGCCAGCACCTCTGAGCTTAGGTGTTCTGCTTTGCAGCTGCAAGGCTGTGTGCTCCTGAGGTTCAGCTGATGAGTGATGCTGTGTTAAATCACAGCGACGGAACCTGCTGATGCCTCAAGATACCAGTTTGTCTTCTCTGCAGACTGCATCCTCAGCAAGTTATCACAGCTTTTTAGTGTTAGTCCAACCCCAAGCCCAGCAGCCAGAAGTCAACAGATCCTGCTGCCGTGTCTCCACCACTTTTCAGCCATCCCGGTGTGATACAGCTGGTGCAGGGAGCTGCCAGGCAGCACAGCTTTGTTTCAGTGGTTTACAGAAAAGCAGGTAAGAGGAAGAAGCACTGTTTGCTTTGCCTTACAAGACAATAAGGCTTTTAAGAATTCAAATCCTCCCTTGAAAGATCCTTGAGGTGGCCTTCGGCAAGCTCCTTCAACAGGCAGGCAGGATTGTCTCTGATGCCAGCCAGGGTCCGTGTGAAGCAGCAAATGGAGCATTTCACCAGAGATGAATAAATAGCCATAATGGCTCTGGACTGAAATAAAATACAGCGTGTACTTACAGAGCCCTGGCAGGGAGCAAAAAGGAGCTACTGTGCTTGGTACCTAGGCAACAAAGCTGATCGCAAGCAAATAGGCAACTTGTTCTTTCCTGATGTGAAATTCACTTTTTATGGCTTCCATTTTTAAAGCATGAGGAGTTCCCACTGACTCAGCATTAAGTGCAATTGTATTCTAATGTGCAAACAAAGCCATACATGTGTGTGTGTGTGTATCATTTGCCAGTCTCATTAAACAGGGAACAGCCAGTAAAGTCTGAATGCAGTCCAGTCTGGCACTTCAGAATACACTGAACCCTGTCTTAGAAGAAGGCATCTTGACCGGGAGTCAGTTTGAGGCTTGGAGTGGTACAGCACAGAAATGCTTGTCTGAGGAATTGCATTAGAAAGGGCAGGAGGGTAAGTGGAGGTGATGGGATTTGTTGCAGGTCACAGGTGGTCTCTGGCAGAGCCAGAAACAGCACACAGCAGTCCCAGTCCAGTCTGCTGGAGTAAACATCTTCTCAGAAACCCTTACAAACATCGCCTCTGTTGCCAGTCCTAGGGAATGATACTTTTATTCATTGTTCCCTTATGGAAGTAAAATAGGATTCAAGAATCACCCATCCCTCCTAATTTAAAAAGCCCACGACTTTGAGGTGCTGTAAAGTCAGGACTGGCAAGTGCTTTCCCAGGTGGCCCAGTGGCAGAATTCAGATGGCACACAGCATTGCTCAGGAGGTCTGGCATCCTGTGAAAGCATCCCTGAGAAGGTCCCAGTTCCCACAAAGTCAGGAAAACAGCAGAGCCAAAAGATACAACCTTGAAGAGGGTCAAAATGTACCACTTTCCTGTATCCTGCCTTGGAGACAGAGATCTTCCCACCTAGCAGGACACTTAATCTCAGCTTGGGTAAAGCAGCAGCCTGCAATCATTTCAAACATTCGCTGACCTCTGCTCTGGTTTTTGCCACCTGGAAACTCTCAGAGTTTCCTCTGCATGTGTTTTTTAATCCCTGCCATTGCACTTCCTTCTACAGCCTGCGAGGAAGCTTCCACGATGTGTTTGTCTCTACTCTGTACACTGAAGGAAAGGGCTTTGCAGCTCCTGTGTTAAAAAAAACAATTTTCCATGCTGAATAGTTCCACTGAGCCCATGTTCTTCTCTCTTCTTGCTGCATCTCACCGAATCATGGTAGGCTGGGTAGCTGGCAGAGGCTACGGCCACATGAGCCTGTTGCAGGTGTAAATAAAGAGAACAAGGCATGGAAAGGAGGAAGGAAGCCTGCTGTAATTACCCAACACAAACAGTATTAAATAATACAATAATTTCCTCAGGAAGAGATTATAGAGGATTGTGTATGACGTCTCAGGTCTGAAGGGCTTAAACATTCACCTTAGAATGGAAGTCTAATTAGAAAGCTACAGCTGCAATAAAAAATAATTATTTCATAAATCTCTTGGTAGAGTTGTTTGGAAAAATACTGGTTTCTCTTTGAATTATGCTTTGGATGAGGGCTCAAGACTCAGACTTTAGGTTTTTTTAAATTCATTTTGTTGTGTTCTCATTCTAAACTAAAATGAAAGCTTTCCATAACAGCTTCATTTGTTTTGCTTTGTCACACACACCCACCCCCAATAGTTTTGATTTCTTTCATACATTTTTTGCTAGGTTTATTAATAAATATTCAGGCTTTTACAAAATATTTATATAAATATGCATTTGTGTACCTGTAAAAGTACTGAGTAGCAGGTAAAGATATTTCCCAAGAAGCAGGTGGATCTCATGGTTATGGTCCTTTCTACTGTTCAATTTAATCAAAAGAAAACATAAGAAATTAAGCTGTACCTAAGCAGAGGTTTCCATGGCTGCATGCTCCAACTGCGTTAGATATGAAACCACCATTTGTTTCACAATTTGTGTTCTCACTTCCCAAGAAAGTAAAGAAGACCCAAAAAGGAGAAGGAGCAGAAAAGACAGACAAAACCGAGGGCGCTATAACCAGCGGCTGTCCAAACGCCCCTGTTGCACAAGTCACGGGTTCTCACTGGGCATCCTCAGGGCCTTGCTCTTCCCGGGCCCCTCCAGGCCACCATGGGTTGATGCTCAGAGCCAGAGCGAAGAAGCAACACACCAGCGTGGTCCTTCCAGGGAAGGAATTCCCCCATCTTCAGCTCATGCCACTTCTGCCTCTGCCTGGCTGCGTCTCGGCTTACAGCCTCCCAGCCTTCCAGCTTTGCACTGTGCAAGCGCTGGCAACAAGAGAGAGTGACTTTCAAATGAACCTGGGATGCTGGAGTGGGGATCTTGAGAAAGATGCTCTGGGCAAGAGTGCTCTGAGGAAGTGGACGTCAGCGTCCTCTCTGTCTTCAAATACTCAGACTAGGCCTTTTGCTTTCACTTGGTGCTAGATGTAATACAGAATCCAAAGAAAGTAACAAACACTGAAATGTTTAACACTTGCAAAGAATTTATATCTCTGGTCTCGTGGTTCTTGGTAATGTTCTCTTTTTATCATCATGTGTGGAAGAGACTTGAATTTTCAAAGCTCAGCTGAGTTTTGAGAGTTGAAGTCTCTGGATACCCCTTTTTCATTTATACTGGGCAGCACCCACATTTTAGCACCCTTGCCTTCAGTACAGCAACCCTGTCTTGAGGAGCTTTTTATGTCAGGTCTAAGTCATCTCTGAACTGTGCAATGTGCCAGAAGTCTTGACATGGATGTGACCAAATCTGTAAGGTATTTACTTTCTGTTCATACTGAATATTTTACTCTAGGAGTAACCTTAGCTCCAGTGTACTTGTGCGTCACAGATTCCTTCAGTGGTAGAACACTGTAAACCTGGCAATGTGCACACATCGAACTAGCTTTATTTTGGAAAGCTGCTATTATTGCATCACCATATAGTCTCTGGCAAAATGGAAGGCTCTGTGAGTACAAGCTCACTGATCTCTGAGAAGTATAATGTGTTCATGTGTTGGGCCCAAGATAGGTGTATAAAGCTGTGAAAGCACTGGGCAGAGGATGTAGGAAGCATGCAAAAACCTATCTCCAGCTAGTCAACAGAGCCTAGACATGGTCCTATAGATCTTGGTATGCTTCCAGCTGAAGCAGCAGTGCATGATGATGCTTACAGAAACTACTTTAATTACTGTAACTGGTGCCCACTGGAACCTAACCTGAGGGAGCTGGACTTGGGTTCTAGTAGACCTCAGTGTTGCTGCTGGATTTATCCCCTTGTTGCAGCTGGAGTTCTGTGGGTCAATAACTTATTTACACTTTTTTTTTTGTCCCAAAAGTTGCAACATAGCTTTGCCCATCCTGATTCTGCTCCTGCCCCAGGGGAATCCTTGAGCTTAAGCTCTGCCTACAGTTCCCGGCTGCTTTTGAGTCACTGGGAGCAAATTCAGTGGTTTTCCCTATGTCCTCCCTGAAGAATGAAGGGCGTAGTCAAGACCAGGCAGTTCCAAGAAAGCCCAGCTGCCCTTTGTGTAGGGTTTCTAACCCTGCCACAGAGTGCGAGGATGTCATTCAGAAGGGGAAAGGTCGTTTTTATAGAGCTCTCTCCTCAAGTCCTAGCTAAATTACAGATTTCTTGGCTTAACCTTTACCTTCCACCAACAGAGTGGAAGACTCTCTATGCTGATCACTGCCCTTTTGATTAATGCATCTGTATTTTTATTATGAAGACTGTGACCACTGACTAGTAACTGAGATGCTGTTCATCGCTGCCTCCTATTTCTAGAAGAAAGTTATTTGGATTCTGCATTAAGATGTAAGGAAAAGACTGCAGAAGCTCATCAAACAGATGAAAAAAGACAGAACATTTTTGGCCCAGTAACCCAAATCTGGTCTTCATTCAGCTCCCGTGTGCCTGGTGATGGCTGCAGACTTTGTTTTTTGTTCAGTGCGAGTTTTCCCTTCCTGCTGCTGGAAACCCTGGGTACTTTCAGTTGATGGCACCAGTTTGTTTGCAGAGCTGGCTCGATGTGTCCTGTGTACACACAAGCACACACATTAAAGAAAACTCTTTTTCCAGGCCATTCAGGTCCTGGTTGTCCTTTTCAGCAACTGATTTTGGCTTCAGTGTTTGAAAGCAAATATTCTTTGTGTACAGTGAGAGCCATTGACTGGAGGGCAGGCTGTCCATGGGGCAGCTGATAAAGATGCTGGGCTGTCAATGGGAGATGATCACCCCTGGGGCAGTGTCCTTCCAAGGCAAACCACCAGCATGACTTCTGCTCTTCCAGCTCTCACTGGCTCCCTGGTCCTTGGCCTTAAGAAAATCAAAGCAAGCTCTGCCTTCCAGGATTACCGAAATGTAGCTAGCTGGTGCTTGTACAAGGCCATCTGAACGTTTGAATACGTAAATATTAGAAACAAGTTAGCTAGGGGATGCCTTGATTGAAAACTTCTTTTTTGTGAGCTCATTTTGGAGTTGGCCTGAACTCTCCTTCCTGTGTGGAAAAAACGTGGTGAAGGCAGATCTGAAAAGCACCTGAACTGGAGACCTGCTCAGCAAGCTCTTGGTTAAATGGCGTTGGTAAGAGGAATCCAGGTAAGAAACCTTTTTTGGGGTAAGGAAGACACCAAACCACAGTCCTCATCGGATGGACAAAGTCAGTCCCATCCTGTCCTTGCTGCAGACCAGTAGCTGCAGGGGGAGAAAAACACCTTCAGGCGATGCAAGCAGTACACAGATGGGCTGTGCGTGGTCCCTGCTCACCACTCTCCCAGGCAGCTGGGACTGTGCCCGGATCCTGATGGCCTTTAATGTTACCTCCATCTACAGCCCTGCTTTCTCTACTGCCGGGAAATCGCGTATTTTATAGTTAATGATTAAGACGTCCTTCTGGGAGCCGTGACTTTGCTTGGAGGCATTGGCTTGTTCATTAACACATGTATAAAACCAGATTTCAAGGGCATTCTCTGGAAGGCATGCATTTAGTGTGATTTGGAACCAAAACTATACCTCTGTCTTTCTCTTAGGGAAGGAATCATTTCGCTTCCCACGAGTGAGAATAACAAGTTTGCAGACTGCATGCTGCGGGTATTTTCTCAAAATCCTACAATTTTTTGCATCACTTGGGAAATGTCCCCATTAGGGACAGGTTGGTACAACACAGAGCTCCAGAAGAGTCTGGGATGGTGAGAGTGACCATCTCAGAAACCTCAGCCCCAAGTATCCATGCAGAAAGCCTTAAAAAAAACCACAAAACAAACCCCAACAAAAAAATAAAATCAAAAGGTACTATTTCTCCTTTAAACAATTGGGAGCCTGGGGTGAAAGAGCCTACCTAATCTTAAGTAAACCAAGTGAAAATATTACCTGCATTGGGCAAGAAACAGTCTGGGACACCAGCAGTGTAGTTATTTCTAAAAATCTAAGCGAAGGTCTTCATATAGCTAGGAGCACGAGGCTGACTGAGGGTGCCAGTGGGGCTGGCATTTCCACTGCAAACTCCTTTAACCAGTGCCCTCCCTCACCAAGCCTCGTCAGTCACGGGGGAGCGTGAAGATGTGACAGACCAGCTCTGGGTTGAGCTGAGTCTTGGAGCTGGGATGACAGCAGGTCTAAAACTCTCAGTTCCTGAGTGGAGACTTTCAGCTGTGTGATGGTGAACACCAAGTGTTTCTACAGAGCAAAAAGTATTTTTAATAAAGGGTATTGTGGTGATTTGGGCAGACAACTAGATAGTCTGAATTTGGCAAGTGGTCAGCTGGATTTTATTTCATTTTGTTTTAGAAACTCCTTAGGCATGGAAGGACTTTTGAAACATTTTTTCCATTATCCAAATGCTTCAGGAAAACAATTTTTCTCTGTTTTGACGACATCTTCTGGGGAGCATGTTTTCCCATTTCATTCCTGGTTAGAGGGAAATGGGTAAAGCCTTTTCCCTACTTTTTAAAATTTGGGCGCTATGGTGATAGTAAAGATGCCTGATTTTATAAAATACTGCAAGAGGAGCTGAATCCTTTAGAGATTTAGCAGTTCCAAAATGAGGTCTGACCCTTACCAGAAGAGCACCAAAGCCACCACCTGATGGGTTTCCTTGGCAGCCCACGTGAAATTAGAGGGTGAATTCAGGACTAAGCTTGGAGCAACATTAGATGTTGCTGGGATGCTGGGAAAGTCAGAATGGAGTTAGAGACAGAGATCTCCCTTTCCCAGAGAGAGACTCCTAGGGAGGATTTGTTGGAAGGGAAAATCCAGAAGAAATAACATTGCTCTGTCTCCTTGAAGACTTTCTGCTGCCCAGGCTCTGGATGATTGCCATACTGCAACTGTCTTAGTTTACAAGCAAAGATTTATTCTAGTTAAAAAGCTCATGGTATTGTTATACGAATGCTCTGGAATATGTCCCACTGGCTGGATGGTCTTTGAGCCACAGGGATTAGGGTTTTGGCTTTGCGGTTCTCTCAAAGTATTTCACACCCTGGGACTGGAAGGATTTGCTTCCCATCCACAGCTGTACGTATAGCTCGAACCCTGTGTGCACGTAGGGTACACTGCACCAGCTGAATTCATCCCAAGACCCTTATCAATATTTCTTAATGCTCACCGAAACGTATTTTTCCAACTGTCAGTCTTGCTTAACTGAGGGGAAAAAAAAAAAAAAGAAAAAAAAAGGGTTAGATTGCTGCCCTTGGAGATAAGGCTCCAAGAAACATTTGCAGACTTCNACTTCTTTTTTTTTTTTTTTTCAGCCTTAAGAGAAACTTAACATGCACTAGGGTTGCTGAGGTGCTGCGGCAGGGCTGCAGGAGGAGAATCCAGTGAGAGCCTTCATGCCCAGCAGTGTACACTGTGTGCTGAAAAGGTACAAACTCCCCCACGGACCTCTTCCCATGGAACTGAAACCTGTCCCGCAGGGGTGACAAATTCAATTGTCATTTAGTTCACAAAATTGGCTAAATTTGGTTCTTTTTCCCTCTGTACCTGCTCTGCCTGTGGGGTTGCTGTGGCAGAGCTGCTATCTTTGGCTCACGGTGCTTTAATTGTCTGGAGATCACAAGGGGCTGTCCCCAAGCCAACCCTCTGCTCTGGACTAGATGCTGGGTTATCTGCGCAGTGCCTCAGTGCACGTCCTCCAGCCAGCTCCACAATAGCTCTCTAGACCTTTCTTTACAGACTAGAAAATCTTTATACTATTAAAAAGACGTAACAAAAATAGTCTGCCTGGATCACAGATGTCTTGTTTGCCTGTGTCGGATGCTTAAAAGAGAGTTGTGGGGTTTAGATGCCCCAAATCAGGTGAGGTTTGTTTTTTCCAGGGTGTAGTCAAGCTTTGGGGGAAGTCAGGTGCCTTTAAGATGTCAGATTGGGTCCTCAGCTGACGGGGGACCAAAACGCATGCGGTTTGTTTGATCTTTTCTCTCAGACTTGCCCAGCTTTGTTTGGATGGCAAAACTATTTGTGTAGGACCAGGACTGGTTCCAGGAGAGGGCAACAGAAGGGCTCATTCCCAAGGCTCTTTTGGCCATGGACTGTGAAGCAGTGTCTTTATTTCTCGTCAAAGAACAAAGTGAAGTCTGTGCTTGGCTGGATCACTGGTACCTGAAGGAGACCTCTCCCTGGAATTTGACTTGCCAGACCATTTCCTACTTTTCTTTATACCTCTTCCTCCTCTCCTTGCCCCATCCCCCCCCACACACCTTGCTTCCAGCACAGTTTTACCTGCCACGTTGTTACTCTCATCGCCACTGCAGTGAGATATTGCTCAAGCTGGAAGTTGGACGGTGCATGCATTTGGGTCAGGAATTGCTCCCTCCAGCCAGAGGATATGTTATCTTTGTTGTGTGTACTCCCTGCAGCCAGAAAGTGCCAAGCAAAGGCAGCCAGAGGGGTGCCAGCCACCACAGGGCTTCGCCTGTGCCAGCTGGAAAAGGAAGCTGCTGGGACTGAGCGTGAGATCCTTGTGCCTGCGGGGACCGAAAGGCAGGCTCAGCGCACCAGGGGATGCTCCTCAGGCACCAGCAGGCAAAAGCTGAACCTCAGCTCTCATCAACTTTAGAATCTTAGAATATTAGAGTTGGAAAGGACCTTAAAGGTCATCAAGTCCCAACCCCCCTGCCATGGGCAGGGACACCTCTCACTAGAGCAGGCTGCGCAAAGCCCCATCCAGCCTGGCCTTGAACACTCCCAGGGATGGGGCATCCACAACCTCCCTGGGCAACCTGTTCCAGTGCCTCACCACCCTCACAGGAAAGAATTTCTACCTAATATCTAATCTATATCTCTTCTAATTTAAAACCATTGCCTCTTGTCCTGTCACTGCTCTTCCTGACAAAGAGTCCCTCTCCTGCTCTCCTGTAGGCTCCCTTCAGATCCTGGAAGGCTGTTCTGAGGTCTCCTCAGAGACTTTGCCAGGCTGAACAGCCCGAAACTTCCACACTGGTGGTGGGTACGCAGGGAGAGGAGGCTACCAAATCCCAGAAGCATAAGAAACTCAGACATCTGTTTCTCCAAAGGATACAATTTCCTTTTATCCCCTCTCCACTCTCCCAACCTGTTTATTTTTAGAAGCCTCATTGTACTTCAGTATTGCAAACATTACGCTACTGCCAGGTAACAACCTTCATATTCTCATTTCTGCCACAGCCACAGGGTGGTTAAACAAGACAGTGTCCTGACCAGCCTCCGAGGTGAGAAACGGCTTGTACGGGGTTCAGCTGCACTCCCACCTGGAGTAAAGCTGCCTGTTTCTGCCACTAACGAGCACAGCCAGGGCTCTGCAGCTTTAAATTCTCTTACTCCTTTTATAGCAGGCTTTCTATGTGATTTCGGTCACAGTGCCCTTATCTCTTGCATTAGATAACATTTGTCTTCCAGCTAGTGCATTGGAAAAGTTAAATCGGTCATGAAGGCGCTTAGATTTGTGATGAGACTCTTGCAAAAGGAGGCGAGTGCTGCGTGGGAAGTTGATGCTTATCGAGAGCCAAGCAGCCCTTGGAGCCTCATGGGTCAGGCTGATGCTGCTGTTCTGCTCTTGCAGGAGACTGACTGCTCCTCCTTTGGATGGCTGTCGTCTTGGTGATGCTGCTGTGGGCCCTGGGAGAGCTGACACAGTGACACAGAGATGCTGCCTGGTCCCCTGATGGCTCCCTGCAGCTTATTTTTTTAAACATGTATTTGTATTTTATTTATGTGGGGTAAATTCAGGGGGAGGGAAGCACGATTTCTCACTGCTGGCCACTGGTGCAAGCCCTTGCTTTGCTTGCCTGGATGGAGGCTGTGGTCCACCACTGCCTGATGAAGCTGAACGGGGGCCATACAGCAGTGGTGTATCATCAGGTGAGGAAGCAGTCATGGAGATGGCCCAAGTGCACTTCTGTCCTTGTAAGCACAGAAAAACCCTAAAATACACAGAGAAGCTCCCAGAGGGATCATTTCCCCATGCAGAGCATGTGGGCGATGTCTGGGGGCACACAACTGGGGGTAGGCAAGCATGGATAAATGCATTTTCTGATTCCCTGCTTTTGACCTCCTAATAGATGTGATGGTTTAACCTTGCTCTGCAGCTCCAGTTTGGGTGGGAGGTGTTGCCCAGCATCGGGTCTTGCATGCTAGAAACAAGGTTTGGGCAGCATCCTTGTGGTTTCTGAAGAAGTGGGGCTCTGTTGGCCCTGCTGGGGATGGTCAACAGGGGCAACAGCTTCTGTCCAAGGTCATCATGAGCACTCCTGGCAAGGGATTCTCATCAGGACTGCTTTGGCCACACTGGATTGAGAACAATCACATTTTTGGTTTTTCCAGAGGAGCCACAGCTACTGGTTTTACTAGCAGCAGCCACTTGCATGCAGGGAGGAGAGGAAAGAGGGGGGAAAGGTGGGTGGGCTCTTTCTCCTCACCAGCAAATAAGGCTGCACCAGAACATCACCACAGCACTGCTCAATCACTAGGATTAGCATCATCTAGGATCCTAGATTCTCCTAGATCCTCCCTAGAGGGAGAGGCACCATCCAGATCTGGCTCAGCCCTCGGGAGGTTTGAGCTGCTCCTGAACATGCCCACCGATGCCAGGGAAGGTAGCTGGGCATCTGGAGGCAGGCAAGCAGAATGAGTCTGAGCATTTTTGGCTCCTTCTTGTGACAACCCATCACAAACTGGTACTTTGCACAATTCCCTCCTCCAGCAGCTGCACAGGCCAGGAGGAGGAAAGTCCCTGTGGGGTGTGAGCAGCACGGTTGGGAATGACTTTGAGGTCTTGGTGGGACAGCACAGGAGGGCTGGCAGAGGTCCAGCAGTGTGGGGAGCGTGGGAATGGCAGGAGAGATGCCCAAGCTCGATGCACGACGCATGCTCAAGGCAGGTCCCCTTTGTCTGTTGCTTTTGAATCGAGGAGACACGTCTGGGGGGTGGGACTCAGACTGCATGAAGATTGAGCAGGCAAGGAAGGGAGGCAAGGAGCTCCCTCCTGTGCTGCAGAAAGCAGATGCTTAGAGAGGAGGGAGGGAAGGGTGGACATGGGAGGTTTGCCAGGCACCAAAGCAGCTGGGAGCTTCTGGGCATGTGGCATGTGTGGGCAGAATCGATCAGATGCTGCTCAGCCCTGCACACGTGTGCCTGGGGCAGGCTGCCAGCACCTCTGAAATGATTTTAGCTTTGCCAGTGGCTGAAGGAAGGGGCTGTTCAATGGGAGCAAATTTGTGATCAGCTGCATCTTTGCCCTCACCAGCCAAGCCCTGGTTGCAGACTCTCCTGAATGGGACCAAGACTGGGATGCCAGAGCTCTCAAAGCATCCAGTGACACAACCTGACTGCCTTCAGAGTCCTTTCCACCAGCCGAATGGCAACATAGCACTGGAAGCCGTGGCTTGGTGGACTTGAAACTAAATACTGAACTGGTAGGCCCCTAGATGGTCTCCAGAGCTCAGTATGAGATCTGCCATAATTTGGGGAGGTCTAACCTGTCCAGCTCTGAGTATAAACCAAATGGGACCTGAGTACTTTGGTGTCTGGTCATGCTTGAACTGTACGTGTTGCTTTGAAGGACTTACATGGCATTTTGCTCAGACTAGCCATACAGTAATTCAAGAAGGTGCCTCCAGGCCTGTTTGCAACTGGAGAGCGAAGTGTGTGACACTGTTGTCCCACTGGCACTACAGGAGATATGCATGGAGGAGAGGACTATATCCTGATTCCTCATCTGCCCCCTCCCACTCCACCATGCAACACAAGTGAACTGAAGCTGTCTGCAACCACATGCCTGCTGTGGCTGGCTTCGACTGCAAACCCCGCTGGACTCGAGGAGAGAAATCCCCCTTCTTCAGCCCTATCATTCCAGCCATGGGTAGGGGAGAGCTTGTCTTCCTTGCAGTGCCTGATGCCCATAGGGAGAAACCCCAGCGGTGTTGGAGGCTGCTGCTAGTCCCAAGATGAACTGGACCAGATCCTGTGCTGCACTAGATCCACCTGGCTCCAGCAAAGCAGCTGCTCATTGGTTTGACACCAGTCTTCTGGTACCTGCATAGCAGCCTGGCACTATAAGCCATCAGAGGGGCTCAGAAGAGGAAGCATAAACCCTGGAAAAAAAACAAGGAATAATCCCAGGTAATTAAGACTTTTTGCTGAAGCCACCCAGATCAAATGCAAGAGCCTTCCCGTTTCTATTTTGTACTGGTGCCGCCTTCGGGCTGCTCCCAGTCACTGCGTGTTTCCTGGGACACTGGTGGGTCACCAAAATGCCTTCTGCTACTTCAGAAGGGCATTTTGCTTTACCATGCCAAGAACATCATCACCTGTGATTACTATGGGTAGGCAAGGGAAGCTGTGCCAGGACTTGAGCCCGCAGCTGACTTTCAGAGCTGCCCCAGGCACACCCAAACCAGTCAAACACGGCCAACAGCCAGGACAAGCAATTGCACAGAAATGAGTCTCCCAGTCATGTGAATAGCTCCAAACCTAAAGTTGCCGCAGGCTAATTAGAGAAGCTTTGAGAGTTTGAGGAACAACACTATCTTAATAGTTTAACTGTATAAACACACTGACTCATTATTATTGAGGGTGGAATAACGGTCTCCTGAAGAGTGTGTTCACCTGTAAGCCGGAGGCTGGTTTCTTCTCTGCACGTTTGCCTTGAGGTGAGGAAATCTGCATGAGAAGGAAATGAAGTTTATGGCCCTGTGGTTTGATAGGACTTTGTTCATTTGCTTACCTGGCTGTAGTCCTGCACATATTTCTTTATTTANTTTTTCTTCCTCAGCTTAGCATTGCTTGGCTCCATCTGGAGTCAGATCTGTTGCCCATGTGCGCTCATGTAAAGGCAACAGAGTGAAGGGCCTGGTTGACCTCAAGTGAAATTCAATATATGGTGTTTGGGAGAGCAAAACTGTCCACTGTATCAAAGCCTCGAAGGTCTAAGAATGGTCATGGATGAAAGGAAGGAGACCCCAAAGCCAACCAAACCATGTTTGGCCTCTCTCTGTGGGGAGGGGAGGGCAGAGAATGGGAAAAACACCGACTCCTTTCTGTTCTCTCCTTGCAGCTCTGTGATGCTGCTTACCTGGAGAGCTTTCACCACCCAGGAGTCACCATCCTGTCCACCTCCTGCAAGCACCCCTGAGTCATCACCTGCTCCCACTGCCCTGCCTAGGCCCCGCACCTTGACTGCTCTCTCTGGGACACATCCCAACCTCAACACTGCCGCCAGCCTGCAGTGTGTGACAGCCTTCCTCCAGACTTCTTCCTCCAAGCTTCATCCTTTCTGCCTTCACAGGACCAGGGAATCAGATCTGTCTTGCAACCCACGACAGTTTGTAGGGCAAGTAAACATGACAGGAGCTGTGCAAAGGTGGGGATGGCTGCAGGACTCCCCTTTTCAACACCAGCGCCTCCTCCTCCCTCCCCTTTTCTACTGGCCTCCTTTCACTTGCTTCCCACACCAACATAAGCTTTTGTGACCTAAATCTTTCTTTTTTTAGGTTGTACTCTATGCAAAACCCATCCACGCATTTAAGAGATTTCTCAGAAGGTAAGACCTCACATGTCTTGTGACTGGGGTGGGGGACAAGATTTTTAAGCAGTGCCACTGAGAAAAAATGTAAAACAAAGGAGTTCTGACTCACACCTGCCTGCAAGTGATGCAGAGGATGACTTTTATGTGAGGGAATTTGCCAGTCTGAAAGCCTGGGAAATCAGTCAGAAAACATGCTGGGAACAGGAAATGACAAAAGGTTCTCTCTTATCAGGCCAGGCCAGGGGCATGGGTGAAAGAAAACTTTAAGTTGTGAAAAATCTTTTTTTCTGTAACTTATTTTCCCCTACGACATGCAATGAACAGGCCCCAGGAATTCCCAAAGGGCAAAATACATCAAGAGTCAGAAAAAACCTAAATGGATATGGCCAGCAAGAATATCCACATTAATTAGGTTTAGTGGCAGTAAAAATGGCAGCAAGTCTACTAAACTCCCTGGTCCCGGGTGTAGGATGTGTTCCAGTTGTTAGACCCAGCTGGAGGGGAGAGTATGGGAGTGGGAAGGCAGCTCCAGCTCCAGCCCTTCTCCAGGCTCCATCAGGAGTTCCTGTGGCAGAAGGATAATGAGGTGGGCACATGGCTGATGTGTCTCTTTTTGGTGTTCCCTGTGTCCAGACCTGGAGCCAGGACAGAGCTGTGGTCACCTCAGCATTGCTGCTGGGTACTTGCCCTTCCAGTGCCGCAGCCACCCTTCCGTGTGCAGGGAACAGCGTCCTTCCTTGGCAGGAGATGTCTCTTCCCAAGTGGTATAGGAAGTTACCTCTGCATGGAGGTCAGAGAAGACACATCACTGTCATGCCCACAGTGTGGGGAGAGGTGTCCATGTTCAGTCTTGGGAGGGCTGTACCGCTAGTGAAAGCCTCTGCCTGGCATCTCAGATAGAGACAGGTGGTATTTTCCCATTATCAACCTGTCCTGTGCAAACACAGTGGTGTTCACAGACAGACAGCTTCACTCCAAGAGCCTCAGGGCCTCCATTTTCACTTTCTTTAACAAACTTGGAAGCCCTAATAAGCCAAGCCTGGGACACAACCAGGTGAAAACTGGTGATGATGATGGCTTTCTGAGCTGCTGGAGAGGACCTCAATACAAATTCAAGCTCCCAGCTACATTTCTTGTTTCAGCTTAGACAAATCAACTAGCCTATTAGTACTTTTATATCTTACAAATAGGACTCCTCCTCCTTCCCATCCATTTTCCTCTTGTCTACTTATAGTGAGCAGAGCAGGGTCTAGTTCCTTTCATAGGCACAAATCTTCTCCAGCTCAAGGTCCTGCTGAAACCCTGCTCCTATCATAAAGATGACATGGGATCAACAAAGATGAAGCAGCAGCAAGGAGTGGGAGAAAGCCAGAAGATTGCTACCTCTGTTCATGTCTTAGGGAGTGTGAATTTCAGGCTCTGATCCATCTTTTCTTAGATATACCCACCCAGAGAGCACTGCTTTGTCTTGTCTTCATGACAGAAAACCTGGCCAGATTCACCACGTGCAACTGCTGCAGAAGACTACCCCCCCTCTAAATGAGCAGAGGATGCCACTTAGCTACGGGCTGCTGGATGGACTTTATCATGAGGTCCCAGTGGTCGGCTGCTTCGTTGGCTCTTCTCTTCCCCAGGGTGGCCTGTCCAATGAGATGCCTGGAGTCTGAGTCCACTTCATAAATGGAGACCAGGACCGTACAGTCCCATGCTGCAGGCTCAGGCATGTGGAAGAGGAAAGTCTCATTGAAGATGATGAGCGGCGTGTGGGCCCGTGGCCTGGATTTCTGGTGCTTTTCTCTGTGACGTCCGCAGAAAACTTCTATCCTCGCATATACATCTGGGGTGGGAAGAGAAAGGAGAAATGGAACACTGGAGTACTTTATCGCTGTTCCAAAGGTGAGCCTTTCAAATATAGACATGATAATGCATAAGGTAGTCATGCTGGGAAAAGGCTGTGTGTTGATTAGAGCTGAATACTACAACTGTTCAGGCTTGATCGCACATTTCTCAAAGCTGGTAACAAAGCTTGTGCTGGCTTCGGTACCTTTGGCAATCAGACCGCTTGGCCAAGGTAGGTACATAGCTAGTAGGACCATCACCATCCTATAACAGTAGAGCATGATTTAACAAGGACTACCTCAGAGTAAGTAAGTAAAACAAGCTCTTAAGTTAGTAAAGACAGGGTGAGGGAGAAAAGGATTTACTCCTGCTAGCTCTCAAAGTGCTTCTGCTAAATCCAACACCTGTGGCAAAGCTTAGAAAGAAACAACAGAGAGGAGCCTTTGCAATTCCTTTGCCTGTGTTTGATTAGTGTGACGGAAAACAGTGGCTTTAAAGGTACAGACAAGAAGACCTTTTGAGCATTTAAGGCTGTGGGAAGAGTGCAGCCCAGAAGATACCAGCTCAAGTATTCAGTCTGCTGTGCTTCTCCCATTCACAAGGAGAAGCCTTGGACATACAACTAAGGGGAAGACCAGGACATAAAGTGATGCAAGAGAAAGGGCTGCCTACCTTCTCACTGTTTCTGTGCTGAGCAGTACAGAAGGAAAGTGTCCAGATTTTTCCCTCCCTCCATTCCTTCAACTAGTTGGATGGTGCAGGGGAGAAACCCATGTAAGACAAGGGCCCAAAATTAGAAGTGCTGTTGTATCGTGCATCAAATGTTGGGTTACAGGAAAAAAAGGTCTTTCTACCTCAGCCTTCTCAGACTAGGAAGCTTCCTACAGCTTATCTGCAATGCAGAACATCTCCAGTGCTGCTCTCAACTGTCCATGGCCTCAGAGGGCCATCTTGTCAGTGGAGACTGAAGGATGATAGTGATGCTCTGGTTACATCCCCAAGGAGCACTGTGCATCTCTGCACTGCCTCCACCACAGGGTAACCTCAAGAGGAAAAACAAATTGGCTCTATAGTGAGGACTGTGATGAAGTTTGGTCTTCAGGTCTCTGAGAAATGGGATACAAGTCCTGTGACAAAGGGAAGAGGAGTGGAAAGCATGGCCTGAGAGAAGTAGCTGGGCATTTCATTAGTGTGATGAGCCAACAAAAGCAGCTCACGTGTCAAAACTCATGGGATCTTCCACCTTGCTGAAATGAGTTGGGGACCATGCAGCAGCCCATGGCCATGAAGCAACTTTCTTGTGAGCAGCAGATGGAGGCAGCACTGTCAGTGCTACCAAGGGAAAGTGGTTCTTCACAGGAGTGTAGTTTGGTGTGGCAGTCCCTGCCATAGGGTCCTGTGGGTGCTAAATATTAGTAGCATGGGATAAAATGGGAGACAGAAGGAGTGCAGGGAGGAGAAATCCATTGGGGATTTCTAAGTACACAGAAGCCAGCCCCGGCCCAAGAAATCTCTAAGCTACGAATTGGAAGAAGCAGAGTGAATAGAGAGGGAGAGTATCACACCTGTCTTCTTTCCATGCTACTTAGTCCTCTGTCAGAGATAGTTACTAGGCTGGACAGATTTGCAGTCTGATTCAGCAGCACTGGGGAGCGATGGGCATGTAAGCGGCCTTTCTCTCCAACATGTCCCCATCCCTCTGGGTGAGTAAGATAAAGGTAGCAGGAAGCAGAATAAAGGCTAGAGCAGCAACAATAGCAGATACAAAACACTTACTCTTCTCTGCAGTGCGTCCAGGAGATGTAGTTTTTGCCTTTAGCAGCCCGACCTCTATCCTCTGAGAGATGGGAAGGCACTTCAGCGACACAAGCACTTCTCCCACAATGTCCTGTCAAAGGCACATGGGTGTGTAGTAAGCAGACATCCTGTGCAGCAACCTCTGCAGCCACCGAGGCCACACATCAGCCTTCCTGCAGCTCATGAGTGTGCTCTTGGGGCCATAGCAATGGAGACTGAAGGGCCACCACAGCATGCTGACCATACCCTGCCCTTCGGTGTTTTTCTTGAGACTGCATTTCAGCTTTTTAAGTTTTTAACAGTTGTTAGCATCCTCTTTTTATTTGATCATCATGGCAGTTTACCTTTTTCCTAGGGAGGAATGGAAAAGCCCCTGTTCTGTGTCTGGATAACCTGGATGTAAGAGTATCTTCTGCTTTCTGGGTGCCATCAAACATGACTGCTTGAGGTAGTACAATAAAGACTACATTCAAATGCATCTGTGCTAATTTTATGGTACTAAAATACTAAGTGTTATGGCACCATGGTATTTTTTTTCTGGAGGGACACAGGAAATCCCACAGGCTGTAGAATTTGCCATATTAGGATACTATGGGAGCCAGGTTTGGAATTAAATTCAGGTTGCTCCCATTTTGCATCAACTTCCCAGGAATGAATAGATGTTTCTTACAAACAAATTACTCGGGTTACTAGACTTGAGATGCCACTTGTTCTGTTATAAAATACAATACTGTCATTAGCAACCACTGAAAATGCATCTCTAATATTTCAAAATTGCCATTAGTTCTGTATTAGAACACATCACGTATCTCCATTTTGGGCCATTAGTCTCTTCAAACAAACCAAATGGTCACCAGTATAATGCACAGTGAACTCCTGTCTCTGTGGGCGGAGAAAGGGCTGCAACACAAGCTTGGTAATCCAGTATCTTTCATCCTTCCCCCGAAATCTGACCTTTAAGATGCATTTTCAAACTCCATCCCTGTGAAGCCCTGCCTTCCTGCAGATCCTACCTGAGAAGTGTGCTGGGAGCAGAAGGGTTACACAGAAGGTGCCCAAGGACACAGGCTGGGGATTTTTCATTAATACAATGAAAGGATGGTTGTATTGACATGCAGTTCTCTGGCCACTGCGTGGGCGTGAGGGGCAAGGCCATGTGATAAAGTCATCACCTTTGTAGTCTTCTGCAGTTCTTTACATAAAACCAAACTCTGGGAGGCCTTTAGCTCGCTCAGGGTGACCCTGACTTCCCCCAGCACAGTCTTTCTGGAATACTTGTCGAATCGCTGGACCTGTGGGAAAGAGGGAAAAAGCGTGTCCATGGGGGTGCAGCGCACGATGGAGCTGTGCCACAACTGCATCCACATGGTCTGCATCTGAATCTCATTCAAGGGGAGCTTTTTCTCAGCCATGAGCTTTTGGGGGTGTCAGAATTGGGCTGTCATGATGGCAAAGGGGTAAAACTCAGATGTTTTCTTTCAGTGGTATCACCTGAAAAATCTCTTCTTAACAGAAGATGCTTCCATCTCTGCTAACACCCTACTGCTCTTAACATCTGCCCACCGTAGCATGAACTGGCACCACCTTGCCCTGTCCCCTTTCCCAGATCAGCTTCAATGGGCTGTGTGAAGCCTGTCCTGGCCCACAGGACATGTGTGAAGGCCGTGGCCCCTCTGATCTTGCTCAGTCCTGCCCTTCCTTCATACAAGGGTTGCTCCCTGCCAGGAGTGACCAGCAGAGCGGGAAGTTGCTAGAATCCCTTTACACAAGGTCATGTCCCCTGCCAGCTGCCCACACTTGCTTCATTGCTTCATGTCGCTGCACATGCTCACACATGGCTTCAGTCTCCTCTTTGTGACTCTCCTCCACAGCTGTTTCTCCAGCATGTGGCCATCTCCCACGTCTGGCCTAAGCTCCCTGGCTTTGCTGCTTGCAAACCCAGGAAAACTTAATGGCCAAATCAAAGGGGGTTTGAAGTAATGTGCAACTGGACACTCATCAAGGAACATGAGACCTGTAGCAACAGGTGGGAATCACCATCCAGGTTCAGACCTACGAGCCACTTAGTTCACTTTTGAAGTAGCAATTGCTGGCAAACAGCGAGGGAGCAAAACCTGCCCAAGACCATTTAAGGATTACATGTCCCTGGGAAAGCCAGCCATAAGAGCTACAGACTGGTGAGTGTGCGTCAGCTCAGCACTACTGGCTTGTCTTTATCCTGCTGTTAGTGCAACTCCATATTCCTGGGTGATCCACTTCCCTCTGCCTCCAGCTGAGGTCCTGGGCAGCATAGAATAATGTGGCAAAGGGGTTCAAAGTACAAAGACTTCAGCTTTGTGCCCTTTTTTAGTGTTGACTTGTGGTGTCTGAAGATCATTTGCAGGGAATATTTGTTTGGGAAATGACCCGTCTTCTCTGGATTTCACCACTAATGTCTTCACTGATGCCCGCTCCAGCACACATTTCAAATCCATCGCAGCCTAGAAGATGTCTGACAGCTCTCTGTTGCCAAGGGAGTTATCTGTTAAAATCCCTGGGCATTCACAGGTATATCTGCACTGTTACGCCTGCAACTAGACCCCAACTAGCTTTAAATAAGATAAGTCATAAGCAGTCAAGCAAGAGTAACAAAGAATTAAGGAAAAGAGGCTAACAGTAGTTGTGGGCTGCTTCTGCTCACCATATTATCTCCACTAGAGCTAGTGGAGATACTAGCAGAGTATCTCCACTCTGCTCTCCCTGTGCTGTATGACATCCCTCAGCTCACTCACTGCAGGGCCATTTGTTTATCCCAGACCTCAGTTTCTATGCCACATCCTGCTGCAGGACATCCAAGCACATTCCCATGGGGAATGCCCATGGCAAAGGACAGGAGAACACAGAGCACCAGGAAACACAGATTTCAGGGAACTCAAACGCTGCCCCCCATCGATACTGCAGAGCCCCAAAATAAAATGTCCAAGAAATTACTAGGGCACCCCTTTGAAAGCTAAAGGGTTTTAGGGTGTCTAGGTTTTCTCACACTTCTGGCTGCTTCTGATGGTAAATTGGAATACTTGGTCTTATTTGTGATGCCAAAGGGCCTGGCCTTCTCTGAAAGAACTTAGTGACTAGTTCCCTCTGTGTTCCTCAAAGGAGTAAAGAGAAGGAGGTATCTCCAGAAGCTGTTACACGTATCTCCTCTGGTCAAGGCACCCCTCTTTAAGTATACTGGGCTAGTACCCTGTCTCACCTCCAGCTTCAGGGTGCTCTTCTCCACCTCAGCATCCTGCAGGGAAAACACAAAGTGGTCCCCAAAGGCTTGCCTGTTGCAGTTCTTCACCACCTGACTTTGCCACTCCTGGACCATGCACTGGAGGCCAGGGATGTGTGATGGGACCTGCCTCAGCAGTCGAACTCTGATGGTGGACTCAGCACACCCGTGTCTAGGCAGCCCCCAGGCCTCCAGGCCAGTCAAAAGCAGATCACATCGCTCTCTGAAGTAGAGGAGGGAGAACTTCAGTGTGCCCCGGGAGCAGGGCAGGGGCCCCAGATGGCTGCTCACGCTGCTGAGGTCCTCAGTCCTACTGGAGGAGGAAATGAGGCAGGGGGACGGGTCATTCAGCTCAGTTTGTAATTCCTCCACCTAAGAAAAATGAGGACAAGAGGAAAAGAGAGATATAGGTCTTTCATAGTCTGGTAGTATTGAACTCCCCTCCTGTTCCTACAACAGTAGGAAGAGAAGCTGTGTTTAGACCTGGTCTCTTTGCAGTGGAGCCAAAGGGCCCATGAGGGCTTGTGTGGTACCACCAGCACCCCCCACCCTCTGCTCTCCTGGCACGTGAGCTCTCTGGCACAGCACACATGTCCAGTCCTGCTTCAGAGCATGAGGAAGAAAGTGCTGGAAAGAGCCTGGCCTCCTCTACAGTCCAGCCCTCTGTAAGCTCAGGCTGGACGTGGGTGAAAGGCACAGCAGAACCCAACAGCTGTGGTGCCACAGGGAGAGCAAGCACACCAAAGCAGCTGCTCTCCTCACCCCTGGTCATGCAGGACAGGCTCTCTTTCAGCCTTCTCCCCCCACCTCCTCTCGCCGTGCTTTTCTTGCTGGTATCGGCTCTGCTCTTAATTAGAGAGGAGCAGCTGCAACCCTCTAATAGCCATTCTGCACTTAGCAGCTGCCAGTGGTATTTTGGTGCTGGCTCCACTCTCCCATTGCTGAGCTGGCTCTCCCCCCATCACGGCACTGTGCAGCAGGGCTGCGTGCCTGGGCTTCCCCCTCTGTCGCAGTGAGCCTTGGCCAGCTGCAGGAGGGCCACCAGGAACTTGAGGCATTCATTTTACTGGAAACCATGTCCAGTAACAGAGACACGGGCTGGAGGTAGAGAAGAAACTGGGTGCCTTCAGTCATGGGGAAGGGAGAGGGGGTGGGAAAGGTTTTGCAATTGCATCTTTTTCAGGAAAAAAAAAAAAAAAGAGATGGATAAAGGAGAAGCAAGTAGAAGTCCAGCATTTGATGAAATGAGAGGAAAGATTTTGCAAAAGTTTCCCCAGGAATTGCTCCACTGGTGTTTTCATTCCCCTTAGCAATGGGTTTCATAAGCTCTGCAACTCTCCTTAATGCACCTGGAAACAGGACCAAAGGTCCCTTGATACTAATCTGCTGTGTTTTGCTTGTGACCTGAAGAGCTGAAGCTTCCCAGGAGTCCTATTTGTTAAAATCTGTTAATTTTAAAATCTGAATTTGCTATCCAGAATTTACCCAGGCTACTTCTAGTACACTCTGGGAGGCTGGGCATCACAGGTGAGCTGCAATACCTGTAAAATCATGGCAGTGGGGCTGGCTGCTGATCTGATGCATCAGCATTTGCTCCCCTCTTCCCTGTTGTGTGTATCTGAGTGTCTAGTCCTGCAGGGAAACAGTGACAAGTGGACATCTGCCTCTGCTACCACACAAGAAGAGTTTAAGTAGAAGAGCAATATTTTATTTTCTATAGAATCTATTCTATTCTATTCTATTCTATTCTATTCTATTCTATTCTATTCTATTCTATTCTATTCTATTCTATTCTATTCTATTCTATTCTACTTTTCTTCTCCCTCTATTCCTTTCAGCCAGAGCCTCTGTCTCTCTCTGTGTTTTCTTGCCACAGGCTTTTGGGTCTTTCTTTCCACTGGTCTGTCAGTCAGTCCACTGCTTGACCCTGTGGGGTTTCTGAAAATGAGGATGGCTCTTGACTTCGTCCTAGTATCAATGTACTTGCCTGGACGTCTGCATTGCTCTGCTTAGTGGTGTCATGCAGAAGAGGTGGCATTTTCTTCCCCCAAATGCCATTTGCTGCCTTTATTCTAACCCAGCCTCGGCTGTGGCATCTCTTCTCTGTGGGAATAAAGAAAAGCTGAGTAAGTGCTATCCAGCTTGGAGATGATGACATTTGGCAATGATGATGAGAGTCTTGGAGTAGGATTTTTATTTGGTACTTTGTGAAAGCCTTTAGAGAGCCCTGAGTTTAAAAATCACTGCAGTTCCTCTCTCTGTAGAGCAGAATGTTTAGCTAGGGTACCCCAAAAATTAGTGCAGTGGATGAAGGCATTGTGGTCGCACAGTCTTACAACTACATTTGCTTTAGTTTGTGCATAGAGGAAAGGGTTAGTTCAGCTGGGAAAGATCCCATTTCAGTGGGAAGTGTTTCTTCCCGCAGCACTTGGGGCATGGGTAGAAAGACAGTGGGTCCTATGGCCTCGCCCAGCCTCTCTTTCTGCAGGGACAACACTGTCACCAGCAAGACCTTGTTAGTGGGACCTGCCGAAGGGTCCAGTGTTAACATTGCTGTCGTGCAGGTGCTCACACTGACACACAACACACTGCTCACTGGTGTTAGTACCATATGGTTCAGACTTTTGGGGACAGCCTTGTGACCTGCTTACAATAAATGTGTTTTAGAGCAGTTAACAAGCTGTGCTCAGATGGCACTTGGATCTGATGCTTCTGGACAAGAGAAGTGGGGCAAGCCATGCTTGGTAGCATGGCTTGTAACCTGCACAGCTGAGAAGAGAAGAGGAGGAAGAAGCAGATGGGAGACAGAATTTATTTTATTTTATTTTATTTTATTTTATTTTATTTTATTTTATTTTATTTTATTTTATTTTATTTTTTATTTTTGTCTGAAAGCCACCCAAGTGGAGTGGGGTTGCTGAGGCTGGGTGACAGGAGGCTGGGGAGAACTGTGGACAGCAAGGTGAGCCTGGTATCACCTGGGGCATAAGATAACAGTTGGACTGGAGAGGACAGAGGAAGCTGTGTTTATGTGTTTGGCCTGGTGAAGAAGCATCTGGCTTGTAGCAAGGCTACTGTCCTGGTTTGAGGTAAAAACGAACCAATTTTCTGTTTTACAATTTCACTTTTTTAGCTGGGCCTCTTCTAACTAAGTAAACTGAAATTAACAGCACATTGTTCAGAAACTGTTCACTCTCACATGATAAGACCTGATTATACCAAGGAGTGGTATGCAGAGAGGCCCTTGCTTACACTTATTGCTATAACAACCAAGGTCGGGTAATTTCATTACTTGCCCCATTGGAGGGTTGGAAGAGAAAAAGGTCCCACCTTCAGGGAGGAACAGACAGGACAGGTGACCCAAAACTGACCAACTGGGGTATTCCATCCCATCTGCATCATGCTCAGTATAAAAGCTGAGGGATCAAAGGGTGAACTCTCTTTTTTCGATGGCCAGTGTCCAAGGAGGATCCTGCCTGTTCATCTGCCTTTGATCCTGATCCAAGTGTTCCTGACTCCAGACCTGAAATCCAGCTCCTGTCAGTCACTGAGTCTAGTCTAGGGCTTCTCCCGATGCCTGCTGGTGATGTGATCATCATTCTGGGAGGTTAATAAGGGTTTGTATATATTGTATCTATTTCATTATTTTCTTAATTTAATTTTAGTATTAATACTTCATTAAAGTAGTTTAGTTCATTCTAAACTCGTACATCTCCTTATCTCTTCCTCTCCTTTCTTTCTGGGGGGGGTGGGGAGGAAGGGCCATTTTTCAGTCTGGTTTGGGTAAATTTGGCTGAAACCATGACAGCTACAATGACTGTACGAGCAGGTCATGCTTACAGGATTCTGTAATGAGTGCCTCGTTTCTTCCCCTTGCAAGTAATAACCAGGAGAGGTTACTTGCCCCAGTTTCCCACCTCTTGTCTTCATGCACACAGAGCCAACTTCATTTAAACAAAATAAACCTGTTCCCTTACCCGTCTCAGATCAGGTAATGGACATCTTGGACACGCAGCTTGCCATAGAGGGATTATGACAGAAATGATGGTAGCTGGAAGTGTAAAACCTGAGGACATTGCTCAGCTCCTGTGTTTGGTCCAGAGTGGAATATGCTTGTTGAGAGGAAAGGGTAATGGAAACAGAGGCTCCTGGTGTCTGCTGAACACTGTTGCCCAATACTCACCTCTTCTAGTCCTGTTGTGTTTCTGGAGCTGACATATCTGGCAAGTTAAGATGGTCAGGGCCACCAGGAGCAAGAGGATGGCTAATGCCAAGATCCCGTACTTCCAGGTATTGGAAAAGGGCATCTGTAAGTTGTGCAAGTTGAGCATGACAGACCTCTTCCTTATGATGTCTCGTTCCTCTGAGAGAGAGGGAGAGAAGGAAGGGCTCAGCATTGCTAGCATTGCCCCTCCATGTTGTACGAGCCAAGCAGGAAAGATCTGTACTCACAGACCAAATGCAGCTCAGACCCATCCAGAATTAGTCTTGTTCCCCTCCTAGGGACATATCAGCAATGTTATTTACCCGTGCTTGTGCTCACAGCACCACTATCACATTATCACAGATCTGTTCTCACCATTGCCACACAGACAGGCATCCACTGGATTGCCCTGCTTTTGTCTGCAGCAATTCACAAAGTAGCTTATGGTCTGCCCAGATGAAAGGCCACTAGAAATGTGATGCACCCCTGACTTTCTCACAAGTTTTTTTCAACCTGCTCCCTTCCCCTCCATATGTCACTGCTTCACAACTGCTGGCTGCCTCCTGGTTACTTGCCCTTCTTCTTGTTGCCTTCTGACAATGCCTGGCAGCAGATGCTTGGGAACAGCATAAGACCAGGTGAAGCACCCAATGATACTTTCCCCAAAATGTTCCTCCAGCCTCCTGCAGTATGCAGCTAATGCAGTTAAGGGCCTCACTTGCTTCTGATAAGCCTTGGTGGAATCTTTTATTTCCATTTATCCATCCAATTGACTTTTTAAACATTGTCAAATGCTAGCTTCCACAGTACTCTATCAAGAAGTTCTCCCACCCAACACAAGAACTATTTCCTTTAGTCAGCTGACTTCTCACATGAGGGTTTAGTTTGTTGTTGTTTAGATGCTGAACTGCAAATAGAACAGCAGAGAGCCATTTTCCAGTTCACCTTCTCCAGACAGTCCTAATGTCAGACATCTCTCCTGTCCCTCAGTCACCCTTTCTCATGCTGGGTAGTCCTAGCTCAGCCAATCATTCCTCCTACAAAAGCTGCTCCAGATCTCTTCCCTAATTTACTCTCTTTCCCTGAGCCCTATCCCGCTCTTCCCTGCAGCCATGAGATTGTACTACCAAGGGCCAGGTCTGTCTGGTTCACTGGATGTGGCTTGTTGGGTTTGATCCAAAGCCCTTTGTGGAGTTAATGGGATTGGCACTCGACTGCCTGGGTTGCTGTGATGCCATTGGTGTCTGAGAGGTCAATAATTTGACTTGCCTGCTCTGCTAATTAGAAATGTGCTGGCCAGTAGTCATGAAACTGTTGGCTTATCAGGCAACAGTTGAGGAGGTTTTGGTGTCTTCCTTTCAGCTGTGCCTGCAGTAAATAGCCATTCATTTTCAGACCTGTTCAGCAGCAAGATACTATAGCAAGATGCTATTGTAGTTTGTAAAGCAACTCTGGGAGTCTACAGCAGGCAAAGGAGACACTGGGAAAAGGAGGATGGACAGGGAGAAGCAGGATTGGGCTGCCCACTTGTTGGTCTGTTGGGCTGGTTTGAGAGCCTGATGGGGCTCTGTAACAGGACTCTGGAAATTTGGAGAAAGGGATCTAGAAAGTTTGTCATCTGGCCCTGGAAGGACCCTGTCAGTCCAAGGAAGAAGCAGAAGCTTAGTTTGGGTTTCTGTCTGTGTTGCTTTTCTCTGATTTGAATGGTGGTCTGTTGGACTATAACTCAGCATAGTTTTTCATTCTTCTCAGCCTGAGTAATCAAAATAAGGACTGGAGAAAAGGATTCAGCCAGTGCCCTCAGGATAAGGATCCCTTAAGAGCTTTACCACCTTTTTCAGGAGAGGACTGAATCCAGATGAAAAGGAGAAGGAATGAGGAGTTCCTGTACAAGCAACCCTTCCCATCCCTGTCTTTGTATCCATTCACAATAAAACTCTGGTAGGGAACAGCACTTGCTGGCCGTCTTTTTTGATTGCTTAAAGCAAGATTAAAGCATTATCTTGTCAGGGAAGCATTTTACCCACCTCTAGAAAGTAAGAGCAGCCAAGAAACAGTACCCAGCTTTGTATAAGAACTGTTCCAAGAAATTGCTGTTGGTTTATGCATCCCAAAACAAGCTTTCAAGCAGATCACAGTTTAGCCAAACTTCTTGTGCAGAAACCCTGAATAACCATGACTGCTTCACCTCAGAATGAGTTGATGTTCATACCATTATTTCCTTCTGTGATTTCTCATCACTGATTGTGTTGTCTGTACCTTTGGTGCAGAACACAATGCAGCTGCTGGGGCACTGCGAAACACGACTCCTGCAATGACTGCTAGAGACGAAGCAACAGCAATGAGCAGGGGGGGACTGGCAGAAATATTCTTTTGCAGGTATGCATTGGGTTCACATGGCAAGGTTTTGGTAGCAGGGAGGCTACAGGGATGGCTTCTGTGAGAAGCTGCTAGAAGCTTCCCCCCTGTCTGATAAAGCCAATGCCAGCTGACTCCAAGGCAGACCCACCACTGGCCAGGGCTGAGCCCATCAGCGATGGTGATAATACCTCTGGGATAACACATATAAGAAGGGGAAAAACCCAACTGCACAACAGCAATTGCAGCCAGAGAGGAGTGAGAGCAACAACTCTGCAGCCACCAAGGTCAATGAAGAGGGAGGAGGTACTCTAGGTGCTGGAGCAGAGATTCCCGTGCAGCCCATGGTGAAGATCATGGTGAGGCAGGCTGTCCCCCTGCACTCCATGAAGGCTCATGGTGGAGCAAATATCCACCTGCAGCATGTGCAAGACCCCATGCTGGAGCAGGTGGCTGCCCCATAGGAGGCTGTGACCCCATGGGAAGCCCATGCTGGAGTAGGGTCCTTGCAGGACCTGCAGACCCATGGAGAAAGAATCCCACGCTGGAGTAGTTTTGCTGGCAGGACCTGGGACCCATCCTGCAGCAACGCATGAAGAACTGCAGCCCATAAGAAGGACTCAGGTTGGAGAAGTTTGTGAAGAACTGTTTCCCATGGGAGGGACCCCACACTGCAGATGGGGAAGAGTGTGAGGAGTCCTTCCCCTGAGAAGGAAGGAGCAGCAGAGACGGTGTGTGATGAACTGACCACAACCCCATTCCCTGCTCGAGGGGCAGAGGTAGAGAATTTGGGAGTAAACTTAAACCTTGGAAGAAGGGAGGGGTGGGGAGAAGGTGTTTTTAAAATTTGGTTTTATTTATTGATTACCCTACTCTGATTTGACTGGTAATAAATTATACTTATTTCCCCAAGTCAAGTCTGGTTTGCCCATAATTGGTGAGTGATCTCTCCTATCCTTATCTTGACCCATGAGCTCTTTGTTATGCTTTTTCTCCCCTGTCCAGCTGAAGAGGGGAGTGATAGAGCAGCTTTGATGGGCACCTGGCATTCAACCAGGGTCAACACACCACAGGGTAAGACCTAAATCACAGTCTAAATAAACACTTCCTAATAATTTGCTTTCTGAAAAAACAAGGAGTAATAGGAACCTTTACAACTGCCCAAGAAGTTTAACCCACTACTAACCAGCAACAGGATGCTGTCTGTAGCAAAGCTTCTTGCTAGAAGGCAGCTTACAACACCACCTCCTCCTCTGCTGGCCAGTTCTTACATTTGTCCTTACGAATCTGAGCCTTCTTCTACTAGCAGGCTTAGCAGACTCCCAAAACCTCCAGGCGAAGAACGTAGCCAGGTTTTGCGTATAGATACCCATAATGACTCTATGCTCGTGCAGCAGGTACAAAGCCTCTGGCAGAGACAGCTACCCAAAGGCTCCTGCATCTGTGATCATCCTTGGGCATGCTCTCAGCTCACACAGCAGCAGGGAGGTTGAGGGTCTGCCTTGGGGAAGGGAAATAGTAATTGAGCCAAGGGTATCATTGCATCAGAGAGGGGAACAGCACTGTTCTGACAGCACAGAGTGGCCTCTCACAAGGACAGGGGAATCTGTGAGCCAAGGACACCTTGGTGTTACCAAATACACCCTGACCAAATACACATCTTCCTGTGATAACATCATGAAGACAGGGGAGTCTTGCCTGCTCCCTTGCAAGCACATGAGTGAGCAAGGGAGGGACAGAAGACCCGTACACTGACTGGCTTGTCCTAGAACATCCTAACATAGTTAACCATCACCAAGTTCTGTGTGGGATTTTCAAACAAACTTGTTAACTGGCTGTCATTCACCTCAGAGAAGTTACTTTTAAGAACCTGCAACTGAATTACACAGCAGATATTTAAATAAGAGCACACAGTGCAGCTGAATGCCCCTGTAGCCTTCACACCTAGCCCAGCACCCATGGACCTTGGTTAAAGTCAGCTTTCCCTCGCAATAGGTCTGGTATAAAGTCAGCTGCTGCCTCAGCATTGCTAATAAGCCAGACTAGTGCACTGATGTGAGCAACTTCTCTGCTGTCACACAGCAGGGGCACGCCAGGCTTGACCCTGCATGTGCATCTCCCTCTTCTCCCCATGGTCCCATCATCTAAACTGGGTTGTCACTCATTCCCTGTCTTGTGAATGACAGCTTGCCCCAGACCAGGCACTCCCACACACATACATACATTTGCGGCTCCCTCAGTAACAGAAAACATCTCACTCTCCTCCCCTTTTGCCAAGCCCCAGTCCAAAAGCAATCCCATGAGAGGCAAACCCAGAAAGAGCTCAGCTGCCCTGCTAGAGCATCAATAGCTCTGGGGACATCATTGTATTTCCCTGAAAAACCAAGGGGATCCCCTTCCCAGCTCCTCCCATGTGCCTAACTCAACACGAGGCAACTTAAACAAAAATCATACCTTCAGAATCAGTGTAAAAGCAGGTCTTTCGGAGCCCTCTGAGAGCGTATGTGTGCCACGCTGCCACCGACGTGGTAAGAGATTACTTTGCTGTACTAGAAAAACAAGTTACCACCCTGCTCAGCAAGACAGGAGCCAATATTGACCAAGCCAGCTCAGAACAGGGTGTACATGGGGAACAATGTGGTGGAGCGGCTGCTGCTTAATTAACTCCAGCGAAACTGCGGAGGGCTGATGTTTTGGTTGCCCACTTGGAAAATCCAGCTGTTGGGATCACAATGAGAGCTGCTCCACGAGCTCCCTTGCAGCTCCCAGGAGATGCCCAGCAGGCACTGGGAAGGACACAAAGCAGAAGGTTGAACTTCTAGATGCTTGTAGGAGAGCATTTATAACCCTTTGCTTCTCTTGGTGCCTTGCTCTCTTGGTGAAACCAATCCATATCGGTATGTGAAGTCCTCATAGTCCTGCAAGCCCATAAAAAGCACAGGATAAATCTGTGGGTAAGAGTATGTGTTTCTCATCTGCTTTTGCTACACAGCTGTTTTAACTCTTCTTTCCCTATACAAAGCAGTAGGAGCTCTCTTTTTTGGCAAGTATGTCCTGTGGATGTTGGGGCTGGAGCTGTTGCAGCTGGATGCCAGCAGCGAATGGGAAGTCTTTACCCACACTACTGGAGCTAGATCCATTGCCTCAGCTGTGCCAATGCCACCCCATACCCTTCCAGGGCTGCCAGGCATTAAATCCAGGAGCCTAAAAATGCTTCAAACACTCAGAGGCAAGGAGCCATCTGAAAAACAGGAGTGGTTCTCTCTTCCAGATGACAGTGCTAAGTTACATGGAGATCACAGGGCCAAGAACTGTAGAGGGAGGTGAGAAAGGCAGTAGAACACCATCCTCCAGTGCTTTCCTTCATCTGTTTTCACTCCTGATCTTACTTGGGCTTCAGTGATTTTCCCTGAGAAGAGTTGGACCAGTCCCAATCTGTGTCTCCAGCCTTGGGAGCTCCACATGCTCTCTATCAAGCCATCCGAATCCGGCTGGATTTCTTCCCTGGAGCATTCATTAGCTGACTCTAACCCACCTTGTTGGGATTATAGCTTTTTTTGATCCTGATGTAGTTAGGAGACATGGCTGCATGCCATGTAGCATGTCTAATTTCAATTTGCTCTGCATGCTGTGGCATGGGAGGGGGAATGGATCTGCTGGGAGCCTGCTGTGAAGAAAGCAGCAGTCAGGGATGAACAAGATGATTTTTTTTTCCATGCTTTGGAGGAGGTGCCATGGAGAAAACTCTTTGGTGCTCTATATTCTAATTATCCCCAAGTGCAGCCTCACTACTTGATTTGCGGTTGCTGCGCATTAGAGATGAGCCAACACATCTAACCCAGCTACGAGGAGCTCAATTAGCAAAGCTACACCTAGAAGTCATGGCAGGCAGGCAATGTTTCCTAGACAATTACAACATGGCCTGGGGAGTATTTCTGTGCCCAGAAACAGAGGTGCTTTAATCGTCTGCAAAGCATAATTATAGTCTGAACGAAGCATCTAAAGTGAAGTGTGAAACAAGGCAAAACCAACACATAGGGTGTAACAATACAGAAACAATACATACAGTGTGAAGAAGCGAGTTATGGTGGGGGGTACTGCTTTTGCAGGATACTTTGGGTCTGTTCACTGTCCTGAGGACACCTTGGGATGTGATAATTACCAGTGAGGTAGGAGACAGCGAGCAGCACTGGAGGATTTGCATGAGTTGCTTGCAGGATGCATGTGCAAGCAGCAGCTGGGCTGGTGCTTTATTCACCTCTGCAGATATTATGGGCTAATGTGTGCCAGCCTGATAACAGGGCAGCCCAATTTAAGATTTTTTTTTTTGAGTGCCTGCTCTGGAACATCTTCCAGGGCTTGAGGAATTGCCACCAGTTCACCTACCCCACTGCATACCTGCCTTTAATTGCAAACGAGATAGGTTGTGACATAATATTGGCCGGTTAAAGTTTCCACCCCCCCAGCTACACTGTCCTGAATCCCACGTGTCACCCATTTGCCCTCTAGCTTGGAAAGCCTTATCATCCGTGCAGGCATCTGACCCAGCGCGTCTCTTCATCCTGCCGGGGGCTGCATTTCCTCCCTTGGTGGATGCTGCTGGCTTTAGCTGAGAGAGGCAAGGCTAACCTCACACACTCGTAACACTGCCAGTCTCTGATTCCTTGCCAGCCCAGCACATTTGACTGGCTAGCATCCACGGCATGGGTGCCAGGCAAGTGGGAGAAGCGAGGAAGGAAGGGGCTGTGATGCTGTGGACCAGGAGGAGAAATGCAAGATGCCCATGGCTTGTTTGCAGTTGTGAGCAGGGAAGTGGGTAAAGTTTGTCAAAACACTTCTTGCCTTATGGCAAGAGGGGCTTCCCCCATTATTTTGGGGTTTTTTTGTCAGCGTGTTTTCTCTACTGGTAAAAGAGGTGAAATAAACAGAGGTTGCTGGGGAAGAAGGGGTGGCTGAGGAGCTAGGCACGCAGAAGGAAAGAGATATGTTGGAAAGGATAATGAAAAAAAACATAATTTTATGTGCGAAAGGGAAATTCAGGCAAGAGGTAACACCCTCCCAGGCTACTTTAGTAGAGAGTTGGGGGTGGCTCAGATAGGAAGCACTGCTTCCAAAGAAAGGGGGAGCTGTGGTTAACTCTTCAAGCACAGTTGGTTTGATTTCCCCTTTCAGATTCAACTGGAATGCTGAAATCACTGTTAGCTTCTGTATTATTTGAAGCTGATGCCTGGGGCCGTGCTATGCTGGAGCTGCTTCCCGAAAAACCCAGGCAATAAGAGAGCAGCCAGGGATGCCGGGGCAGCTGTGACACGACGCTCTTCCAAAGCAAGTAGAAGGTTTAGTCGGGGTATAACCTGTTTACAAGGCCACTAATGTTTGCTTAACTGCTCCTGGCAAGGTTAACTGGAACACTGTGACCTCCCCGATCAAGATCATATGCTGCGAGGAGTGAAAAATGAAGTTTATTGCAGAATCCTAAACTATTAGCAGAAACCTGAATTTTTAATGCACTTTAACCACTGTTGCTGTTACTGAGCTCTAAAATACAAACCCACTCTAGCTGCATTTAACTTATCTGCTATTTGATCTCAAGGGGCACGGTTTTGAAGCTTCTAGTATTTGCTGAAAACTGAAAGTCATACCTGGATTTCTTAACCTTGCATTGTGGCTGCATAATTTTATCTTCATGATTCATTATACTAGGTGAAACTCAACCCTTCCTAGTAGAAAGTCAGTATTTGCAAACCACTGGTGCAGTGGGTCCAACCCTTTGCCCTGAGAACCAGAATTTGAGTGTGACATCCCAGGAGCTGCTGAGTGCTTCAGCCATGAACTTGGTATGAGCAGGACTTTGACTGCCACCGTAATATCTAGTCCACATAAAAGTGACTCAATTACTGACTGCTCCTTTTAGGTTAAAATGGCAAAGACTCACACATCTAAAATGCAGAAGCAAATTTCTCTGCCTTTCAACACTCCCAAGTTGACAGCTATGACAAGGCTTGTCAGGGAAGTAAGTTGGTCCAACAAATAGATGAATAAAAGCAGAGGAGTTTTTAGGAATATAAACCCATGCTTGACTCTTGCTTACAAGCACAAATGTTTTGGCTGCTGGATCCCAGGATTTGTACCTGATTTTTAGAGCCAAGCACAAGACTTCTTGTCCTAAAGCACAGCACATGCTCTGAGTGCACAGGTTCCTCCCCATCCTGGGTGGCCCTGTGGAGCTCTGCCTGGCTGGCCTGGGTTGAGATGCTCTGAGCCCACTGAGATGTCCACATATGGCTCCCGCAGTTTTTCTTGCTGAAATCAGTAACTGGACAAGCAACATGTGCTGCAGAGATTTTTCCAAACCCTGTTTGTGTTTTGTGCTTTTGCAGGGAAAAATCACTTGTGACCACAGCAGGTGTGGGGCTCATCCTGAGGTAGGAGTGTGTCATCAGAGGCCAATTGCCTGTGGTGGGACCTCGGTGACAGACCCATGTCAGCACTCCTCAGCTTGCCACAGAGGAAGAAGAGGCATTTTCCAGGCATCACAGCACCAGAGGCCAGCAGCAGCCGTGTCCTGCGCTGCAGTGCAAGGGGAGAGTGCCACCCCCTGGGTATCCAGCAGAGAGAACACCGCAGGGAACACGTCCTGCCAACGTACGGCTGCTGGCTAGTTTGGCCCAGGTTTGACTTTGGTGGATGCAGTCTTCAGCCCTTCTTGCTGACTAGAGGGGGACAAAGCAGGATTTGCCTGCAAACTCTCTCACCTTCAACCCCCAAGACCATGACCTGCTTTGAGAGCAGCCCAGGAGGATCTCCACTTCCTTCTCAGACATCCTCTTCTATCCAACACACCAGCCACTCAGAAATCCTCTTCTCATATTTGCTTTAGTTTTTATAGAGTGCTGTCTTTACACCCAGCCAGATGCCGGATTTTTGTGACTCCCCCTTCAGTGCTCTCGCTCCTCTCCAGCCCTATTTTCTCCCCCAGCTTAAAATGAGGCCATGATGCCAATTCCAGGAGAAACTACGGATGTAAAAAGACTATTTAAGAGCCCCTAGGGACAGGCAGGTTTCTAAACACAAGAACTGCTTCTACCCTCAACAGAGAAGACCAAATAGCTCTTGAAGCAAAAAGGAGTGTTTTTATAGCATTTCGGGCAGCCTTGGGAGAGATGTGTGTTGAGAAAAAAATCAAATCCTGTCTTTCATGCCTGCCTGAAAACACAAGGTACTTCCCAGGCACCATGTGAGAATTGTGAAGGCTACCATACGAACTATGCTTAGGTCAAAGAAAAGCCAGTTACTGCTTCTATGAGATGAACATGTGAGCATCACAAGAGAAAGCCTGGAGGAAACCTTTAACTTGGGTGCCCAGGTGGGATTTGCAAATGACTGCTCAAGGAAGAGATGTTGGGGAACAGGTTTTTTACAGGCCTCCTGTAAGGCCATCCCAGGACAATGCCAGGTTGGCCTCCTATATTTTCAAAGCTACATTTGTTCTTTCATGTTTTAGGTATGCAACAGCTGCATTTTCCCATGGAACAAGGTATAGTAAAACTCTGACTGGGCAAGAAAACCCAGACAGTATCCCCTGAAACCAGGGGAACACCTTCCAGGCTTGCCATTTAAAGCCTTGACTAAGATCTCCTGATAGGTTTCATTTAGGACCTTACCTAAAGCAAACACATAAAATGAGGTATTAGTATATTATAGTTCAGAAGTAGTAGACTAGTCTTAAAGGAGAAATACACAAATATATCTTATTTTTTCTTTTTACAAGTAGAAAAATGAAGCATTTATTTTCCAACAGTTTAATAAAATTCCTGTAGAACCACTCTTGCCAGAGCAAACATATCGAACCATTTAATCATTTCCTGTACTAGCAGAAATGCACACAGCATCTTTTGTTTGTAGGAAAACCACTTTTCAAGGGACACCAATTTTGAAGTTACATAGCTGAACAGCCACTCCTTTCTTTCTTTCTTCTCTACTGCCTTGCCTACCACTGCTTCCCCGAGAACTCTCCTAGTGAAAGGTGGGAGACAGCTCCATTTTAGATTAAAAAAAAGCATGTGTTTCTTTGGAAAGCCTTCCCCCGAGACCTGGTGAAAGCACCACCGTGTAACAAGGCAGTAGGTAGTCTCCTGCCTTTGGAAAGAAGCTCTCCTTAAAGCCTGACTAATGCATTAGAAGGGATTATAGGATTAAAGAGCTCCTAAAGGGTAAAGACACACTTCTAGAAGGTGCCCAGTATTTGTTTATGTCAAGGATAGTAACGCTGCAGTGAAAACATACAGCACTTTCATGAGCCTTAGAGTTAGAACATCCCGAGATGCACAGAAGGTTGATCACTCCTCCACTCAGGGAATCCACAAACGTTTTTGGTACAAGCAAATTCTCTATTAAGTTAATTATCTTTATGTATTACACAGTTCAGGTTAAGAAGAGGACGTTACTTTGACGTTGTTCTGCAGGCAGTCACCATTCATGAAATTATCTTAACTTCAGGCTTGGACTCTTCCAGGGCTCTCAGTTCATCATCCACTTCAGAACTCCAGAAAATGTCATACAAACTACACCCAAAAAAAAAGGCAAGCTAGATTAGTGAGCATCCTCCTATTGAGTAAACATCATATAACACAAAGGGCCCTGTCTAGGTTGGAGAGTATGGCCCAACAAGCAGAAACATGCCTTTCAATACAAGACCCTATTACTCCCTCCCCACTACACCATCTCCTTGCTCTTGGGCCCTACAGACCAAAACGGATCATTGCACTGTCACATTGCTTGGAAGGGGACAAGGGGTGTTTTGCAACATGTAGACTGTGTCTGAACCACCCCGGGTGACCATTTGCCTTCGCGTGCCATTCCCCAAGAGCTACTGCTTGCAGCCCCCTCCCCACAGCCCCCCAGCTCATCACCTCCCAGGGGGGACAGCGGAAGCAGGACCAGAAACATCTCTCACATTAACTGCTGCACATTGCAGCTGGGATTCCTCAAGGCTTCACAGATCTTCCGGATGCCTTCATCTTCCAGAGAGTTGTAGCTGAGGTCCAGCTCGGTGAGGCACTGCTTGGTAGCCATGACGGTGGCGAGGGTTGCACAGCAGGCTGCCGTGAGATCGCAGTTACCCAGCCTGAAGGCAGAGGAGAGAGGGGGGTCTACAGAACAAGTCATACGAGGAGAGGCTGAGGGAACTGGGCATGTTTAGTTTGGAGAAGAGGAGGCTGAGGGGAGACCTCATTGCCCTCTACAACTATCTGAAAGAAGGTTATAGAGAGGTGGGTGCTGGCCTCTTCTTCCTAGCAAATAATGACAGGACCAGAGGAAATGGTCTGGATTGCAGCATGGGAGGTTTAGACTGGATATTAAGAAGAATTACTTTCCTGAAAGAGTGGTCAAGCACTGAAACGTCTGCCCAGGGAGGTGGTTGAGTGGCCATCCCTGGAGGTACTTAAGAAACATGTAGATGTGGAACTTCAAGGCACTCTTTAGTGGCCAAGACTGCAGGGAGTGGGTTGTATTTTTGTGTATGGTTGGACTTGGTGATCTCAGAAGTCCTTTCCCACTGTAACAACATTCCTGTGATTCTATGAGAGGCACAGGCAACGGATAGCTCCAGACACCAGCCCACATTTGGGCAGATGTCCCTACCACAAGACCAGAGATTCCTGTTAGGCTGACACATCTGAGATACCAGCAGGGGCTGGCCCGTGGTCTTCCCACAGAGACAGCCATCCTGCTGTCCTTCCTAAAGTTTATGGTGTGTGGCTATAGGTGAAGAAGGAACCATAAGAAGATATTCCCAACATCATCACACATAATCTTCTCCTTGGTTTAAACTGATCCTAAATCATCTCTAGAGTATTTTACTTGAGACTTGCAACCATCTATCTAAAAAGGGCAACGGGGGCCTCTCAGTTGAGAACAAAGCAGCTTCAACTGGTCAGCAAACACAGCTTTCTTGGCAGAGACTTCGAGTCTTGCTGATGTCTCCCCTGACTCATCTGCTCAACTCACTCACTGTGAGTGTCTGGCACTACAGCACAGCTCTGGCTTCTGTTAAATTACATGGAGAAGACAAGCACAATGCTGCAAGCATCATGCAGACCACAGCCACACCAGTCCAGAGCTCAGTGCCCACCTGGGAAGGGAACATACAGATGGCAAAGGCGAGTCCCACCACAGGGCTGGAGGTGACACTCCAGCTGGCCTCTTGCTCCTAATGGTAAGACTGGACCAGCACTTGCACTGGCACCTGTAGAGACTATGGAAAGCAGGAGGCAACTGGCGAATTTTGGCAGGTTTTGCACTGTGACTGGCAGGCATGAGAATTAGCCCACCAGATCTGGACCAGCAGTTTGTCCATCTCAGAGTCCTACCTGAGAGAGGCCCTGTGGGTGAGTTCAAAGACGGGAAACTCTAATGAGCTGCTTGCAGAACAAAGCAAGATCCCTCCAGCCCTGCTAAGCTACTTCAGATCCTGAAGGTATGCTGCATCATGAACTTTCAATTCTGCACCTGGGAGAGTGCCTGTGGATGGCTATGAACGCACTGTTGCAGGGTGACACCCTGTACTTGCAAGAGACCATGAGTGACAGCATACATGGAAGTACCGATGGCTTCCACTCACTTGCTAGTTGTTTAGTTAAACATTGATTTGTGGCATGAATTGTTTCACGTGAGCAAAAAAAAATGTCATGCTACCATCTATTGCTATCCCCCTCTCTCTGCATGCTGTTCTTGGAAGACAGAGAGACGGCAAGAGAGAAGATCACTTCCAAGAGTGCACCTTACCATAGGGACTGGATGTTGCAGTTGGGGTGCAGCAGCCCTTCACACATGAGTTCAACACCTGCATCTCCCAACTTGTTCTCACCGATGTGCAGCACTTTCAAGTGCTTGTTCATGCTGAGAGCAGAGCTGACAGCCTTGCAGCAAGCAGTTGTGAGCCCGCACTCCCTAACCCTGCAAGGCAAGAGTGAGATGAGATCTAGATGGGGGATTTAGAGAGTATCAGGTACTGTTCACTTTTCTATATTTGCTTTACAGAACCCTAGGCTGAGGAACCAAAGCCTTCCCACAATCACTGCACTCCTCTCAATCTGCTCAATTCTCTCTATGCAGCACCTGTACCACTCTTTACATTTGGGATGTCTGTCTCGGATCATGCACATGCCCATAGAGCACAGGAATGATCAGAGGCAAAGTGTGCAGCTTTCACAGTCACTCTCAGCTCCACCATGCACTCGTGAGGCACCTCATCAACTCCCTGCAATGGGGCAGGGAACAAACCCAGCTGGGGCCAGGTGCTGAACTTGCAATGTAGGAAAGTTAAAATGCTGCTTGTTCAAGTTCTGTGTGAAAGAACAATCCTCCTCTCCCAGACACATGATACCAGACCATCCAAGCTTAAAAGGTAACGCGGTCAGCAGAGAGGATGCTGAGAATGGTTCACGCCATTAGAACCTTCTTGTGTCTCATCAATGAGAGTTTGGATCCAGTGGAGAACCTGAGATATCTGATCACAGCACTCACTTTGCATTACATGAGGCCTTTCAAACTTCAAATGTCTCTTACCTGCCATTTGTTGCACAATAAAATACATTAGACAGAAGCTCTGCAAATGATGCTTGGTCTCCTATTGCATAGGATGACTGGGGTAGATCTCCAAAGTGTCTACAAGTTTAGAAATACAAATCCCTTTAGCTCTGTAAGTCTAAATCCCATAGGTAACAACTGGCATGAGATTTTTGTGGTACCATTGCAACTCAGGATCTACCTGGTGAGAATTACTTCAACTATATCTTTCTTCAGTGAGGTCTCCAAAAAAGGCATTGGGTATGCGTAAATTGACCGCAGCTCACCATAGCTCCTGGAGTTTAGACTTGGGGTCCTTGAGCGCCTGACACAGCATTTCCATCCCCGAGTCTCTCAGGTTATTGTCTATCAGACTGATCTCTGTGAGGGTGTCTTTTGTACTGATGAGTCTGGAGAGGTCCTTGCAGCTAGCACTTGTGAGATCACAGTCCCATAACCTGCAGAGAAGAACAAAATATTATTTTCCCCCAAGAATGACTTAGATTAAAAAACAGAGTCCTATTTTAGTATTGAATTTCAGGTTACATCATCTCATCTTCTTCTAGCCTTTAAAAAAATCCATTCATGCATCACACCACACCACACAGCTTCCTCCTTCCTTTCCATCCATTGCACCAAAAGCTCTGCTTGTAACACAAACACAAAAGAGGAATATGCAAATCCTATTGGAACAGGAGATAGGAATATGCAATAGTAGAAAGATAACTCAATAGGAAGCCAAGACAACACCATCACAAATTTCCATCCACCCTTTTCCCAGAACTTGATCTAAGCGATTTCAGTGCTGCTCTGCTCATTCATGGTGTCCTCCACCCCATTTTGAAAAGCAGCTGATCTGCAGCAGAGACATTTTTGCTTCACTAGGGGGTGTAACCGAGACACTTTCCACGTAGGAGCAAACCAGCAGCACTACCTAGATAGAGGCTGCAAGAGGGATTTAAGTTACTTCTGCCTACCCTTACCATAGCTTCTGGATTTTGCAGTTAGAATGCATCAGTCCTTGGCACAACAGAGACAGACCAGAATCCCCGATCTTATTATCCCCCACGGAGAGATCGATCAGCGATGACTTGTTACTGAGAACGGCGCTAATCTCCCGACAGCTATCGCTGGTTATGCCACAGTTCTCCAAGCTGCAGAGAAAAAAGCAGTTGCAGTTGCTGCCCCAGACCTGCTGTGTCAGATACACCCCAACACCCCCAAGTCAGACTGAGGAGGGCTGTGGGCTGGTTCCTTGCTGCAAATCAGTGCAGCTCAGCCAGGCACTGCTAGACCCTGCAAGGTTCAGAGATTATACAAGTATCCTAGATGGGCTCTGGGTCAGCCATCCCAGCACATCTGCACTCCAGAAGCTGCATGGGTTAATGCAAGGATCATTATTGCCAAAGTCCCCCTTTACATTGATTGTCCTTTTTAAGAGGCAATTTTGGCTGTATCACACAGTGAGTCCCTGGATGTCAATGCCTGCTGAAGTTCACAGGCAAGATAAAGTGAGTTGTGCTTCTCCCCTAAATCCCTTGAGGGGCTTTATCTCAAGTATGAGGCCAAATCCAGCATCTCTGTTTTGAAGCAAAAAAGGAATCTGAATAAATATACTCAGCTGGCTGGCAACTCAGGGGCAAGAACTGGAGCCACTGAGAGTGATCGCTCTGCTCCCAGATACTGGCAAGCAGTCACTCCTTGTAATCACGCATTTAACCTGGGGTACTCACACTGAATCAACAGGCCTAAGAGTGAGGTCAGAACGACATGCTAAGTAAAAGCTCAAAAAACCCAAAACTGAAAGCCTCAGACATTTGCTTACAGTTTCCAGTTACAGAAAGCTGAACTGGCAAAAAAGATGGCCTAAATGTCAAGCATTCCTGACAATTTTTCCTTTCTTATGGATGGTATGACTAGCAGCAGGAATAGGTACAGTTAGAGATAACCAGCTCTTCCTTACTGTAGTAACTCCAGGTTGCAGCTTGCCTCCACCAGTCCCCAGCACAGCTGCTTTACAGCTGTATCTCCCAGTGTGTTGTTACTCAGGCTGAGCTCTTTCAGGCTGGGCTTGCTTTGCAGAGCAGCATTGAGAGCTTCCACAATATCAGCTGTGAGTTCACAATACTCTAGCCTGCAAGAAGAAAAGAAGTCCAAGGGAAAAACAACCACCTTCACCATGACCCACCACCAGCAAACATCAACTGTGGTAAAAGTGTATGCTACCCAGGTCAGAAAACATGCCAACATGAACTGAGACCAGGCAACACATGAGAATAATCGCATGAGTTTTTAACAGCATCTCCCTGCTCATTGCAAGAAGCTTTTATTCTTAAACGAGACCCTGGGGGTACCTAGCAAGACTAATTACCCACCCCATTTTTATAGCAGTCCTCAGTTAAACCAGTGCACAGGCTGCCTGGGAACACAGGACTGAGTTTTGCATTGCAACACATCATGCAGTCAGACTCATCACCAAGCCTTCCCAGGAGGAGCTGAGGGCTGAGACCAGACTTGGGTCCCACTCAGCTGTAAAACAAGGACCAAGTGCAGCAGAATCAGATTTTCTCTGGGCATCCAAGAGATCCTGCATTAACAACCACCACTGCCAGGAGAGCTAAACAAAGCCTAGGANCAATATCAGCTGTGAGTTCACAATACTCTAGCCTGCAAGAAGAAAAGAAGTCCAAGGGAAAAACAACCACCTTCACCATGACCCACCACCAGCAAACATCAACTGTGGTAAAAGTGTATGCTACCCAGGTCAGAAAACATGCCAACATGAACTGAGACCAGGCAACGCATGAGAATAATCTCATGAGTTTTTAACAGCATCTCCCTGTTTTATTTTTAGCTTTTATTTTTACTCTGAGGGTGGTGGAACACTGGAACAGCTTGCCCAGGGCGGTGGTATCTTCCCTGGAGATATTCAAGGTGAGACTTGATGAGACCCTGGGCAACCTGGTCTAGTTGGGGGTGTCCCTGTGACTGCAGGGAGGTCGAACTAGATGACCTTTGGAGGTCCCTTCCAGTCTGGAGAATTTTATGATTCTATGGGAATAAGCACCCAGCTCTTACAAAACCATGAGATCTACCAGCATGAATAAGCATGACACGATTTCAGATAAAACAGTAAGAAATCCATATTTGGCAACAAAAGTCCTGCTCGTCTCAAAGGAAAGACAAGTATAACCTGTCTGATGACCAAAAAAGCCCAGTGACTACTTACTGCAGCTTCTGCAGTTTACAGTTGGGGTTCATCATCCCTTGACACAGCACCTTCACTCCAGCAGTTCCCAGTTTGTTATCACCTACGTGCAGCTCTGTCAGGGATGGCTGTGCACTGAGGACGGAGCGGAGAGTCTCACAGCTGGCACTGGTCAGATTGCAGTTCTGCAGCCTGCAGGAGAGAGGTAACTGGGGTGAGGGAAAGGGAAACCCACCCCCAGAGTTACAGAGGCTCTCTCTCAGAGAGGTGCAATTCCTGACATTTGAGCTTGAAAAGGCCACCATGGCACTGACAGTGTGTAACCCTCTAGAAAGCATTATGTCCAGGTAAGTATTGCTGTTTTACAAGTCTGCCAAAATGTTTTATCAGATAGTATTATACCTGTAGCACAAACAATAGCTTCCATGCTTTCTTCAGTGTAATCACTCATATAGCGCCTCTAGCAGATGAAGGATCCACCATACATTAAGTAGCACCACAGCTGCTTTATAGAACTGTTCTAATCATCATGAGGCTTATCTCAGAGTTAAAACAATGGCATCTTATGATTTCTTTCCCCCTCTGGAAATATGATCCAGGGTAGCTAAAAGTAAAAATCTCATCCAACGTGGCTTAAATCCCTCAGTATCATTTAGCAGTTTCATGGTAGTTTCTACAAGAAGTAGTTTCTACAGAACTGAAACAGCCTAATCCAGGCTGTTACTTGAGCATTTGGAGAAGTCTGAAGCTTAGGACAAACTCTCTGAAACATTACTTGTGTTAGTCTTCCAGTACAGAGTATCACAGTTATTTCTCAAAGGCCCATCAGAGAGAGGCAGTTTCATGAGCTTTAGAGTCAACTTTCCCTCTATTTGTCAATGAGTCCTCATTGCAGGGGGCACAGGGACTTCTAAGCAGGCATATTTGACCTAAAAGGCAGATGATTTTTACAAGGTAGCATCATGAAGATCCTAGACCCACCTCAAGAGCTGGAGGACTCTAGTACCCTACAGAAGACATACTGGTCAAAGACTCTCTTTGAGGGTCACTGAGGAGCAAGGGCAACAGCCACTAACTTTGACTGAAGCTCCTGCACCATGGTAGCTGAGGGAGGCCCACTAATGCTATAATGTGGTGCTGGTGCTTCTACAAAACACATTGTCTTGAATCAACTGGCGCTGCCCAACTGAGAAGACAAGGTTTGAGGCAGAGCCAGTCTGGTAGAGTGCAGAAAGACCAGCAGCTCTTGAAATGCCAAGGCTCATGAAAACACCCATTTGCAAGTATCTGAATATCATCAAGTAAATATCTACAACTCTGTACCTAAAAATCAAAGCATTACATACTCCACAGTAATATAAACCCATAATTTCTACCCAAGTGTCTGACTTTTTCCACTTTGTTTTTACCAGCTTCTGACACAGAAAGTTGAAAATTCTGCAACAGCTTCAATTACTTTGAAAAACTGCAATCTTTAATTAGAGGTTGCACCCTTCCCCATTTAAAACAGTAGTGCTGCTAGCACAGTCTGGTGGGCTGCTGGCCAAATCAGCAGCAAGACTTTGCTGAGAGGATGCCACGAGCTCCTGAGTGAACAGAAGAGGAAGCCAAAGCCCACTTCGTGCCACAAGCAGAAGAGGCTGACCCTGCTCCTCCTACCCTCACTCACTACCTCACCTTACTATTCAGACCAATAGGACTTGGGTCTATTAAATGAGGCTCTCATAGGTTTCTGCGCACCCCAGGAAGCTATTGGGATCTATGGATGTCAGGGACTCTCCCTGCTGCTTAGAAAGTGACCTGACCAGCAGGAAGCTATGACCAAGCAGAGAAAGTCCCTCTTACCCTTCTGGTCCTCCCCACCTCCCCTTGTAGCTTCCTCTTTGGCTTTCCTCTCCTTTCAGATTCCGTTATATTAGGCTAAGGTTCAGCCTGCTCTGCTTTCTGCTTCTGCCCCAAGCTCCTAACTGCATCTCACTAGGGCACTAGAGAAAGGAGCAAGCAAATTGGACCAGACTCTAAATGCTGTGCTTACAACTACCAGAAGAACCCTCCGAAAAATGCATTTGGTTGGGAAAATGCTACCTGTCCCTCCCTCAGTGCTGGAAGGCAAAGGAAAATAAACTGATGATCTGGAGTCTTTCAATAACTACACCACTTAGATAAAAACCTCTGGAGTTTTCCAACCATCTGACCTAGGTAACTGCTGAGATGCATCAGCACAGCTCTTGCAACCATCACATACTAGTTTGCCTCACGGCTTCACCTGCAGCAGAGTGCAAGTTTATTAGAGCAAGACAATCAATGGGGCTTTACCATAACTTCTGTAGGCTACAGCTTGGCATCAGCAGCCCCTTACACAGGTATTCAATGCCTTCATCTCCCAGTTCATTGTTGTTCAGCTTCAGCTCTGTGAGGGACGGATTCATATTGATGATGGAGGAGAGATCTTCACAGTTACTGCTGGAGAGATTGCAGTCATCCAGCCTGAAAGAGAAGAAGGAGCACATTAGTCCTCACGGTTGCTCTGTTATCCTTGGCTGCAACAGCAATCCCTGTGAAGGCTTAGTGGCTGATTTACCCCTCGGCAGTCCCTGGGATGCCTTTGGAAGTATGTGCGTAGCCCACTGGGTGATGCATGGTCCAAACCAAGACATGCTGCCTCTGCAGGGCTGTAGTACAGGAGGGGCTGGACAGCCCAAGCCACGGGCCTCCTGCCCTGTGTGGTGCACAAAAGAAGGCACATGACTCCAGCCATCCCCCCTTGGCAGGGGTTCAGCTGGAGGATGCACCTACATTTAGAATCATAGAATCATCCAGGCCAGAAGGGACCTCCAAAGGCCATCTAGTCTGACCTTCCTGCAGTCGCAGGGACACCCCCAACTAGACCAGGTTGCCCAGGGTCTCATCAAGCCTCACCTTGAATATCTCCACAGAAGGGGCCTCAACCACCCCCCTGGGCAACCTGTCCCAGTGTTCCACCACCCTCAGAATAAAGAACTTGTTTCTATTATCCAAACTAAATCTACTCTTTTCTAACTTAAATCCATTGCCCCTTGTCCTATCACTGCCAGGCCTTTGTGAACAGCCCCTCCCCAGCCTTCCTGTCAGTCCCCTTTAGGTACCAAAAGGCTGCGATTATGTCTCCCCGGAGCCTCCTCTTCTCCAGGCTGAGCAGCCCCAGTTCCCTCAGCTTATCTTCGTAGCAGAGGTGCTCCAGCCCTTTGATCATCTTTGTGGCCCTCCTCTAGACCCGCTCCATCAGGTCCATATTGTTCCTGTATGGAGGGCTCCAGCCCTGCACACAGGACTCCAGGTGAGGTCTCACCAGAGCAAAGCGGCAGAATCACCTCTCTGGATCTGCTGGCAACACACTTTTTGATGCAGTTCAGGATGTGATTGGCCTTCTGGGCTGCAAGTGAGCACTGCCTGCTCATGTCCAGCCTCTCATCCATCAGCACCCCCAAGTCCCTTTTCTCAGTGCTGCTTTCTGTTTAAACATTGATAGTGACAAACCACCTCATGTGTGAAGCCACATCTAACCAGAGGCCAGCTTACAGGCTGTCAGACTGGTTCCGCACTGAGATCAGCCAAGCTGGGTCTTCAGCCAGTGTCAGAGACACCCATCACCAGTTTGGTCTAGTGTAGGTGACTCATGCTGCTCTGCACTGCCTCTTTCCAGCCTGACTCTCAGTACACAAACTGTGAGATTGTGAGTGGCAGTGGCTTCTCCCACTGGACACCAGCATTTTTCTGGTTGTTGATAAATTGATTGGAGGGAGCTGAATTGGAAGGAGAATCAAAGACAGGAACGGGAGCCCAGGACAGGGAGGGAGGTGTACAAGGAGGCAGAAAAAATATGGGGTTACAGGAAGGCATCCTGAAGAACCCCGCAGCCCCAGGCATAGCCACAGCCAGGACTGCCAAAAGTTGCATGGTCATTTCTCCTTAGACAACACTATGAAAACTGAGGCTCTAGTAGGCTTCTCCTTCCCTCTGCCAAGAAGACTTGGCTCCCAGCAGGACCATGTTCAGCCAGTCCCACCTGCTATGTCTTGAGCAGCCCAACATCTGCCCAGGAGACAACCATCCTTCTGCCATCCAAGGTAGATCTTGGAAAGTCAAGGTCAGGCCTACAAAGCTTGCCTACATCAAGCTCCTTTGCAAAACAAAAGCAAGTCGCCTTCAACCTGCCTGACCTTCTCCAAGCCATCACTGGCTTGATATAGCCCATCCTCTCCAGCCCAAGCAGGACAATACCAGCACATGGGGATGTGAATTCCCAACCAGAAGAGGGGGAAAAGTGCAGAAGTAAGTATTCTGAAACCAGTCCTACAGACTACACTCCAGGAGATGGTTCTGTCATGCTGCTTTGATCAACACACAAGGCAAGTACTTCTGAAGGCCAAGTGAAGAATTAAAAACTGATGGCATGTCGCATGTGCATGACTATGAACAGTTACTTGACAGCATCTGACCTGCAGCCCAGAGAGCATGCAACCTAATGAGCATAAGTACACAAATCTTCCTTTTCTTGAGGGAGAAAGAAAAAGAAGGAATTACCAAAATGGTGGTCAAATGTTTAGATAACATCATCTAGCCAAGTTCTGTGGCATGCCACACAACAAGGGTAGCATTACCTCATACCAAAGGATGCTATGCATAGTTGAAAAACCTTTGCAAGAGGGTGACAGGGACATTTCCCCTTTTAAATTAACTTTCTGGATAAAAATAGGGAGAATCACTCCAGTTATTGAGCAATTTCTAAGTCACAGGTCAACAGTTCTGCAGCTCAGAAACACAGGAGAGAAACACAACAGTTCTTACTTAGAAGAGGTGATATGCAACTAGTTACTACCTGATGGTTTTGCAGGATTTCATGGTGGACAGAAGTTCAGCCCATCTAGATGGGCTCATCTCCTCACACTGGATGTCAAGCTCCATTTTAACAGTTGAGAGAAGACCTGAAAATTAAAAAAAAATAACAATAATAATAATAATCAAACTATTATTTTTTAAATTGCCTGAGAAGTAACAACCCTCTTCAGTCCCCCTGCTCTCAGCCATGAGTTACACTGTGCAAAGCCTAGCAGATTGTGTTTTTCCAACACTATCCTGCTGCAAGCAACAGGACGAGCCAGCAGTGCTGGAGCGGTTTCGTCTGGGATTCAGCAAGGCCCTCTTCCAAGAGGCAGAAGCACACGGATCTTGGAGAGATACGGCAACAGCTTGTTATTGGAAGGCTGCCTGTGCAAGAGTAAGATGCTCCCCTTCCCTCTGCAAGGGACCTTAACCAGAAGGAACTTTTTAGAGGCACTGGCGCTACTCATCCTCATTGTTGCAGTGAGCCACACAGCCACTGAGTAGTATGAGCGTGGCACACCTGACTAATCGTGGAACCTCCAGCTATACTTAAAATTAGGGTATTTTTTGAGAGAATGAGGGTGAATGAGGAAAGTGAGTGTAAGAACTGACTGGGCTCAGACTAAAAATTCTGCTAGCCACACAGCTGTACACAAACTAGGTGGATGGGAGAAGCATTCCTCCACAATTTGATATCCAGGCTTAGAAAGGTCACCCTGGTTGGGCAAGCCCATGTACAGAGAAGCTGGTAAGCAGGGATTTTTTTTGCGCTGCAGTCAAACTGCATTTCTGAAATGATGTCCAGAGAAACAGGTACAAAATCACACCAAGACCAATAGCCAAGCTCTAAGCTGAATCTATACGGGACAGTACTAAAGGCAGTGCTCCACTAGGTGACAAAACGCAGTCTGTGTCTCGGCTTTGTTAACATGACTCAGACTACTGGGTATTTGTGGGGAAAAAAAAAATCTCTTGAGCTATCACATTGGAATGTGAACAGTGAAAAGAAACCAAACCACCAGGCATTAATGACTGCAGTGTGTCACTGTCTTCGCCCATCTCAATCACCTCCTTCCACCATAAAATCAAAGGTGTCCCAAACTAGGCTTTTCACAGAGGCGAGTTTGGTACCACAGCACACTTCATCCAAAAGACATCCCTCATCCACGTGGGGTCAGGGAAGAGCCAGGAGAGGAGGGCGGCGCTGGGCATGTACTCTTAACACATGAAGGAAAGGAGAGTATAGCCTTGGCAGAACTTGTGTATACTCTTGGCCTGACCTCCTCTCACACCCAACGCAAAGCGCCGCTGGAACCCACGGGCCACGTCCTCTGTGGCTTGGGCGTCGCAGCCCCACACGTGAATCACACGGCGTTAAAAAAAAATCAGCGCTGACCCCCAAAACCGGTGGAAATAACCGAGAGAACAGTGCAAAGGACGCCCATTACATAACTCGGCAAACGCCTCCCGAGTTTGCTCACTGTATTTTTTCTTTTTCCCCGTTTAGACTCCCTCGGATCAAAAAAGTTTTGTTGGTCCCCCTACGACCCCTCCTCCTCTTCCTCCTCCTCCCTCACCAAGCTCTGCACTCTTCTTCAAGCTGAGGGAGAACTCCCTTTCGGGGTACCACATCTCCGACTCGGTCCT